>OZ026583.1:10724836-11289836 GCA_964020215.1 Aurelia sp. 3 sensu Dawson et al. (2005) | reverse complement strand
CTTTCCGAAAATGTGTTTACCCTTTTCGTACGACATCTGGAAGTATCGAAAAACTATGAAAAGGATGGGGAAACGAAAATTTTATACCCACACATTTTTACGGTTCCGTGCGCATAAGACAATGGATCGGTTCATCGCGTGAGTTCGTCTTATTAATTCTCGGTCATTAGCATTTTCGCTGCAAAGAGGATTCGCCGGCACCGGAGCATGTCGACACCGGGCCTATTCACAGCTTGTCACGACAAACGTCTTCTTTCCACTCTTGCTCTTGTTGGCTGCCCTTTCTGTACTCACGAACGTTTACCAGTCGACATCCCAATCTTCGGTCGTATTGTTCCCACAGAAACAAAAATTTCAACGACAAATTCTCGTGAATAAATTCGGTCGCTCGCGTCGCTCGCACCCACATTTCCCTCCTTTATTTGCAGCCCCCATCAAATTCCATGAAGAAAAAGAAAAGCTCATAATGATTTGTTCATAATTTAGGAGAAATTTTGTTTACTTGACGACATTTTTGAAAAATGTTATTTATTTGCGATTGTGTCTCTTTAATGGTCTAGGAAATTTAACAAGAAATTTTATGCGTTCAACTTCAAGAAAAGGAACAACGAAATACCTTCTTTCTGTATCATCATATACTGCTCATTGCTCATAAAACCGTACGCTTCTTGGATGACTCCCGCTGATTGAAAGGTACCTACAGACGTAAATAGCAAAAATTCTTTCAAAGCATTAAAGCAGCCCTAAGTCATCTTATGTTTCGATTTGAATAACTTCTGTACGATTAGAGACACCGAGTGTGCAAAAACGTTCTTTGCCCGCTTGCTAAGGCACAGAAACACGCGCGACAACCCATCATTCGACTTTTGTAGCCTCGTTCTGATGCATAGTGTTTCTATAGGAGCATAATTTGTTCTCGAACTTTGGCCTGATTTTTGCGAAAGAAAAATAACCTGTGTCAGCAAACCTGAGCAAAACTTGTAGAAAATTTATCAGAGATTTTGATTTTGATTGAGATTTTGATTTTGTTGAAAATTTATCAGAGATTTTGATGATTGGTTCACCCTTATTTGGCACAATTTTTCGAACATCAAGCAGGTCGATGAGCCGCTTCGGGAAGAGAAATTTCTTGTCACAGGACAGAATTTTCCAAAATATGACACTACGACTTACACAATTTAGGATTTTCATATTGTATATTAAAGCTTACTTCAAGACCTCATAAAAAGAAAGATGAGATTTGCAGGGCATATCATGAGAGATCATCCGGGTTGCTACCTAGGCTTGTCCTAGAGGGAATGATCGAAGGGAAAAGAGACAGAGGAAGACAGAGAAGAACTTGGGGAGATGATGACTGGAGCGGGTGCCAGAGCATTGGGAGTGCGAAAAGAATGTCTGAGGATAAGAGGAGATGGAGAGTCATGGTGACCAACCTTCTGATAGAAGATAGTACCTGATTATGATGATGATATTCAGCTGTAACGTGACGGATGATATATACATGAACGGTAGGTCAAGAGAACATTTCTGAGCCGTGAGAGAATAAAAGATCGGAGTGGAGATTGATTGGCCTAACCTAAATGAAGGGGGCAAAAGTTGAACCTGGCCAGCGCCTAGTTAATAGGCTCGCAAACTCCAATAATAAGCATGTCAAATTTTACATCACGAGAAAGACAGATAACTTTTATTATTATTATTATTATTATTAAATTCTTTATAGTTGGTATTTACAATAGCTTAAATACAATTAGCTAATTCAAACCAACTATCTACAAAGGAAAAATTTACAATAATATAAAGAAAATAAGTATATTTACATCGATTTACATGATTTACATGATTACTGTTTGCGGAGGGATTTCCAAGATGTTGTTCTCAACAGCAATTTTTGCATGTACAATTTTCACCCTTCCATTCTTTTATCGATCTTTTGAAATATACAACAGATGGTGAGCTTTTTATAACGTCAGGTAGGCTGTTCCAGAGAATGCTACCTCTAAAGGTCAACGAACTGGTCCCATAAGTTGTCGTTTTGCTTGTGGCAGCATTAGCAGTGAACCTGATCTTAGATTATACCCAAGCTCTTTTCGCTGGAAAATATTCCACATAAAGGAGGGATTTTCGCACGATAAGCACTTGTATATTTCTACCATCAAGTTTCGTAGATTTTTTACATGGACCCTAGTGTCATCAATCTTTTGAAGAAGCTCATCGAAGCTCGATGTATAGTCTTCAAGAAGTATTCTCAAGGCTCTTTTGTGAACTCTGTCTATTTCTTTGTTTTGCGTTTTACCGCAAAACATCCAGACAAGTGGACAATAATTGAAATTTGACATTATGAATGTATTGTACAGGATCTTCCCTTTCTTTTCGTCGATGTAAGGTGCGACCCTTGAGAACGCACTGACTTTTCTGCTAACTTTTTGGCACAGTGTTTTCACGTGCTTGTCAAATTTCAGCTCATCGTCAACACTTATCCCAAGTAATTTGACAGACCTTGTCACATCAATTGATTTGTTTTGTATTTCTAAGAAAAATTCTTGATGCTGCTTTAGGCCAAGAAACATTACTTGAAATTTTTTGGGATTTGCCACCATTCTGTTATCTTTGAACCAGTCAAGAGCTCTAGAGATGTCATCCTCAAGTCTCGTTGCCACTGACTCGACATCTTTGTCACATGCATACACGGTATTATCATCTGCGAAATTGCAGACATGGGAGGACTTCATAGCGAAGATGAAGTCATTGACAAAGATATTGAAGAACAGTGGACCGAGAACTAAGCCCTGTGGAACTCCTGACACTATTTCTTGCCATTCACTGAATGTTGAACCTACTTTCACGCGCTGTTTTCTTTGTGAGAGATAGTTTGAGATAAGTGCAAGACTGTTTGGCCCAAACCCATAGACTGCAAGTTTGGCTATGAGTAAATCATGTGGAAGACAATCATATGCCTTAGACAAGTCCATTAGCACCATCCCCACTACCCCTTTTTCATCAAGTGTCTTTCGACAAGTCTCAATAAGTCGGAAAAGCGCATGCTGTGTACTGTGCCCATTTCGAAAAGCGCATAGCAAACTAGAGAGGAACTTAGAAGTAAATGGCTGTATCTGTTTAGACATGATGCGCTCAAACACTTTGGAAAATGCCGACAGGACACTTATTGGCCGAAAGTTTGCCTTCTGTGTACTCTCACCACATTTAAAGATCGGGGAGACATCAGCCAGTTTAAGTTTTCCGGGGAATTCATTACTTGAGAACATCTTATTTATGAAATAAGTTATATGTTCTAAGGAACACCCTGATATCAATTTGACAACATCAGTGGAAATCTCGCCGCTGGTCTTTTTGGATTTATCTAATTTATTGATTTCCTCCCAAACCTCCAAGGGACTGACACTCTTGAATTCGAATACTTTATTTCCAGTCAAGTGTTGTTTTATTTTAGTAATACAAGGATGATTTTCGTATTTTTTGATCGCATCTGCCACAAAATCATTTGAAGCATTGGGGGCTTCAAGTGAAGACACCGTTCTGTCAATGGGCAAAGTATCAATTATGTTCACGAAATAAGTGTTAAAGAGATTGCTTATTTCAGTTTCATCATCTATGATAACTTCATTCTCGACAAGTATTATTTTTTGGCTGCCATTGCTAGACTTTTCTGAGAAAAGGGGCTTGAAAGTTTTCCAAAAGGATTTTTCCTTTCCAACAGTGACAGGGTCGAGGTTGGCAAAGAAATTCCTTGTTTCTTTCCTATTCAGTTTAACTACTAGATTTCGTTGACCCTTGTATCTGTCTATATCCTCCGGTCGTTTGGTTTTATTTGCAATGTTTTTTAGCCTTGTCCTATTCATCATGGCTTTCTTCAGCGCCTTAGTCATGTGAGGCTTATTGTTTCCTCTGACTACAGCCGTTTTTATGGGAGCATGTTTATCTAGGATTTTTACATGACTTAGTACGTTTCTTTATTCTATATCTTGTCATTTCTGCAAGAAAATACAATCCTAATGAATCAGATCAATTTCCGTAAAATCTGACGAAACGATAAGTGAATGAATGGCGTGCAAGTTAAAAGAAACCCTAGAAACAAGATAAAGCCAAAATTTCATGGGAGTAGTGATTTCTGCATGAAGATATGAATATAGTGAGATAAAATCGAAAAATATTGGATGCCAAGGCAGCAGAGAGCCGCGAAAACGTTGAAAAGTGGAAGTGGAGACCGACTGGCCTAACCAAAACAATGGATGCAAAATTGATAGTTGCCCCACACTTCATAACAACAACAAAAAATATACCAAACTTTAGCTCAAATGAAAGAAAAATGAATTTTGCATGGCATAGGAGGGGTGTCTTTTTCATAGGCCCGGAATGAAAGAGTAAATTTTGGTAAAATTCGACAAACGGAATTGCACTTCAACAAGCAGGTGGAATGAAACTGTAAGTTCAGAAAAAGCTACAGAATCACAATATAATTGGTTTTTGGAAGAAAGTATGAATATCGTTCCAGAAAATGCCAACTTATCGATCAAACAGAGAACTTATGGCTGAGAAAGAGACAAAAAGTACACTTCTGGTTTGCAAAATTGCAGAGCAAAAAGAGTAACCTTTAACAAAAAGAGCCCTAACGAAAAAGATTCAAAACCATTGCAAGTTCCGCTCGTGAAAGTCTGTTGTATTTTACGTAGTTTGTAGTTTGCATACGTAGACCAACAATAATTTTGGTCTACAAACTTTTGGAAGTCCTTTGGGGGAAGTTCCGCGGGTATGCTTCAGACATGGCTAAATTGCCATCCTTCAAGCAGCCACCAAGTCCCATTTTTAGTGAATTTTCTTTTTCAGTATAGTTCTACGTAGCTTTGCTTTTTTTCTTCATTTCCTGCGTGAAGCCAAGGTAGCCATAATATCTTGCTCCTCGAAGTATTGTATAGTATTTTGTAAGTAGCGTAATAAGTATCGTTTATTGTAGATTTTTAATTGATGAAAAAAATGTCTAAATGACCAACTACGCATATATTAGACGAGAAATCTTTACCTCTGTGCGGCATCACAGCATACCAGAATTCATGAGTACTCATATCTGCTGTGTCATCAGGAGACTTTGTGGACCGCAATCTAAAAAGTAAGCGGATAAAACGGTCGATGAAAATATCTCCTGAAAGGTCCGTATATTCTATTATATCTCACAAAGAGACATTGGAAAGTATTTCGGCCTTCTCTAATATGATTGGCTCAACTCAAAACAAACGAATCCTCCCATTCCAACGGAACCTAGCATTCTGACGAAGCAGACATTTTGTCAAATCGCGAGACATTTTAAAGTGGATGGCAAACGGAACGCAAATCATAATTTTTGCTTTAAGGCACTTCAAGGGTGTGTCTGTAGCAAGAAGATGCAATCCTTGAATTCGCCGTTTAGCTTAGTCTTAACGGATAGTCCACTGTTTGCGACTCTGTAGTATCTCATCTCGGCATAAGAATTTACGACAATGGAACACTGCGATAAATATGGCATCTGGAATTTTCCCCATGATTCTTTGCGCCTCCAAATTTCAATTGATTTGATTGGTCGACCATGATACGCCATCTTTATCAAAATGATCTGCTGTTGTACGTAAAAAGCTGAGTGAAGTGGTACCATGATAGAGAAACCAAACCAAAACAAAGGGGCTCGGGTTCTGAGTCTATTGAGGTAGTGGCTAGTTCTTCAATCTTCAAAGACGGCCCAGTGTACCATTTATTTTGGCCTTTAGGTCAGTTTCCTGATGAACTATAAACGTCAAAGTCTCAAAGTGCCTACAGTTCCCCTTGAGCCATATATCAAAGAGAAAATTCTATGCCATTTTCCAATCCTTTTTAGCGATTTGACACTCACGCTTGGGGTGATAAAGTGGAACTTACAAAGAGATGCTCATAGTGTTGCCTGATACAGAGTAGCCATATTTGTCGGGTGAGAGCAGAGATACACCAAAATCGTATTCAGAGAGATCCACCCATTTGTGACCGCAGACCTGCAATAAGACAAGCAGTCAAAGCATAATTACCCATAATGAATTTCACGAGCTAGATCACACCTTACTTCCTGAAACCAAACGCCATAAATAAACAATGCATATCAACATCTAGCTGGAAGGCGCCATGCTATTATTCGAGAAATTGCTTGGTCAATCTATCACCCATTACCATGCGGTTCAAAACAGTTTAATTCTTCCTTCTCTCAGTCAAAGTCTAACCATCGCCACCTTTTCCCAGGTTATGTATTGGAAGATTTAAAGCAAACCCGACTTCTAGATTGGCTTTAAAGTTTCAAAAGGAGCAGATATCGTTCCTTTCACAGACATTAGATTCCCCTAAACGATCTCAAATCTATCTCTTTGTTAAAACTTTATAAACGTGGAGTCAGAGGTGCAAAAAATATTTTCCTTCCTGGGAACCTTGCAAACGGGGAAATTTCTGTGCAGTCACATTATGTTATGCAAAATGTCTTTGCTTGTCATGATGTGCTGAAAAGGTCCAATGGATATTCCAACCAAACCAAATTATCAAAAAGAGAAGCAAAATTATCTTTCACAGATTCTACTCACTTACTTCAGTGAAGAATTCTTGAAAATTCTTAAGAATCCTTTTGCGAGGCCGTTCATTTTACCCAGGATTATGATGAGCAAGACAGAAGAGTCAAAAACAATTTTCTCTTTTTCACAGAAAGTGTAAAGCAATCATCTCCTTGTGTGAGAAGACTTTCATTGAAAATTTTCTGGCAGAGCTGAAAATTTTCTGGGAACCTGGTTCCCAGGTTCTGATACTTTTTGCAGCTCTGCGTGGAGTGGACAAAGCTGGCGAATATTTCACTCCGACTAAGAAAATGTAAGATGTGAAACTTTTAATTTCAAAGGCCAGGCATGATCTAGCTTGTCAAGTTTTAAGTAATCCAGTGCGTTAAGTAGAAACAATGAGGCCAAATGGCTTTGATCAATTTTTTGTGCTTTTTCTCAAAACCTATCAGCAATGAATAAATTCAATACAATTTCATGTATTACGCAAATTTTCACAAAACTTTGCGTAAAATCGAGAATAACACCAACGAGCAACAGCAAAAGATCGAGTACTACTCAAACAAAAACGTTTCAAGATATTTTGATTCAAACGACAAATATGCTGCTTCTGAGAGAAGACAGCAGAAAACAAAGGGTTTGAAAAAGCAAATAATTTCTAAATTGTGAACTTTCCTACCACATGGATTTAACAAAACCTCCTCACTTATATCGCAGTTTCATCACAATTCATCCCCTATTACGTTTTCCTTTCCGAATCTCACCATCAACGCGTATTCCTTTCTCAGTTCTATAATACACCAACAATCTATCAGCTCTTGCAGGCTGTATGCTGCTTTAAAGTCATTTGTGTATCGAGTGAGCCTTAGCTTGTGTTCCAGATGCCTGGATCAAGTGATGCATTGTAACAATGTGTGGTTACAAAAGAGCTATTTGCTTGCATTTTTCTGCTGCTCCTTCCATGAGCTTTCTCTGGGTTCGATCGTTTTCAGTGTGACATTCTATATTGCAGTTTGGACGTTAGGAAAAGTACGAAGGATGGAAACAGGGTGGAAGGAAAGTGTTAGCATGGCAGCACTCTACTCACCTCATATTTTGCCCAGTCCCAGGAAGTATTGCCATGCGTTGGTCTTTGCAGGTGACCAAACTGAATTCCATACGTCGCTTGATCAGCAAGTACATCAACTGGAAATTCTACCCTCAGTAATTTGCGGTTTTCATTCCAGTTATCAACCTGCATAAAAACGAGAACAATGAGCGAAAATGGAAAAGCTACTACTGACAGAAAATGCACAAATTGTTAAGGCCAAAGAAAACATAAACCAGGACGTTTCCTTGGATATAAGTGGATAAGGCACTCGCAAGATCAGTGCATACATTATTTAGTGGAATGATGGACAGTTTACTATTTATCAAGGGGTTTGTACAAAAAGGAAAGATTGGGTAGAAAAAATTCCTTTGCACAAAAGTTGGCGGAATATAGCTGTCTGCTGTTTACTGTTTGTGTTGAGCTTTAAACCATCTTACAAAAACATCCATAGCAACAAACATACAAAAACATCCTAGCTAATTTAAGAAATGCTGACGATAATCGTCACTATCGTGTCCACTTGAACAGAATATCTGAACCTTGCTCAATAGCAATATGCATTCTTTAGGTGAATTGCGACAGTTGGGAGTTGGGTCAAGTTTTTTTTCCATGATGTGAATGGTCAGGGTTGGGCAAAATAGAATTGTACATACAGTCGCACTTGCGGAAAGACATTTCCACAGTGCAATTAATTTCTAATCCGTTCTAACCCTTGCTCAATCGCGGGCTCGATGATGAACAGTCCCTTTCCTAACTTTAAGTTGTTGAGATGACCTAGACTTATTACGCTGAGTCCTAGTAATCGCTACCACCCACCAATCCCCCGCTGATACTATATAGTATATATAGTATAATATGTAGTATGATATATAGTATGGTGGGTGGGTGGTAGCGATTACTAGGACTCATCGTAATAAGTCTAGAGATGACCTAAGTTATCGAATGAAAAATAACGATGTTCAATGCCTCGAAACTACGACAGCTCTCTTATTATTATAGCATTTTTGCGACCATACAAACTTATTTGGCGCAAACGCTATGTTGATGGTCAAAAGACGATATTTGTAGTACATGATATCTGATTCAGCAAACAGTAACCCTTTGGCACACTTACCCAGGTGTGGAAACATATGCATGGTGATTCGGCTGCGAGGTAAACTGCTTGGTCGATGCGACATGATTCGTTCACTTTTATAGAAACCTATGGCGATAAAAATAAGTTGATTCCGTAACCTAAAGAGTCCGTTCGTGTCTCTATTCCTAATTAAAATTTACAAACGACCGGAAAACTATAGGAATTGTTAATGTTACAAGGTGTGCCAACCTGAGTGTACACCATCTGCATGGCTGCAATTCGGTATCTGCGCTTTCGATATCTTGGTTACTGGTTTTTGTTAACAGCAGATGCTCTACTACGAGTTTGAGATTTCGTTGTAATGAATCTGATGAGTGATTGCCACGTTATGGCACAAGGAATTCAGCATTGGAGGTTGCATCAAACCAGAGCATTTTAGGTGGATTCAAGCCTGCCTCTCTTCGTTTTTTTTAAAAACAAGGGCCAGGTCATCAAACCGGAAGGAAGCTATGAAAATGAAGAAAAACATTACACATTGCAGGTTCTTCAAAAATCGCCATGTGCAAAGCAAGATTTCGTAAAATTTCATGTTTGAGGACAAATTTTGTCGGTAAGTACACCCTGACAGATAATTTTCTTTTCATGTTGGTTGTCGTGAATTTCTTTTCAACTTTTTCTCGATGGAAATGGGGGAATGTACCACAAAGCTAGGTGCAAGGCTATATATCTGAAACCGGCTTGACTTTGAAACAAATGGGCGAATATTTGCCGGATCCCAAAATGTAACCTGTTACTGATATGAAGCCTTCCCTATTCAGAAATATCAAAATTTAAAACTGAAGGCATAAATATTTCCTATCAGCCGTACAAACAGAGCACAAACATTTTGGGCACCCTGTATACGATAAATGAACAACTATATATTTACTCATAGCAGCTAAGTCAAAAAGGTTGAGCATTCAAGTGTCTTAAGCAGGAACACACATGAAGCAGTTAATTTATTTGTGTTGCCACTTTTCCAACAAATGACAGAAGTGATGACAGAGTTGATCAACATACATGTGTAAACACAATGAAATTTTTCAAGGGAACGACTCAAGCTTATGCCGACGAAATTTTCCAACCAATCGACCAAAGCCGAGTGACACGAAGGTCTAACTTCAAATTAAACCTTCCTTTTCACAAAAGTAACACCGGCCAAAAATGCCTGTCCTACTTGGGGCCAAAAATATGGAATAGCCTATCTTCTGATTTAAAATCTACAGATAATATCAACTCACTCAAGCATAAGATCAAAGACAACTTTTTCAAAAATATACAGAGGGAGGAAAAAGACACATATATGTTCTACTAAAACTGCGCATCCTCTCTCACATTCATGATTCGGCCTTATTAAATTATGCTGTATCCAAATCACGTAAAATTCATTGTTTATTATTATTATTATTATTTTTGCAGCCACCTCTAAGGGGGCCATTTTGGAAAAAAGGTCAACTGGATCTCTTAATGCTATCCCTGCCACTTTAATCAGGGGTGTTTTTAACTTGTATTTATCAAAATTTTATGTACATTGCATTGTAAATATCCTATTATTCATTTAACTACATTTCTTTTTTGACCATTGTAATTTTTCAAGTGGCAAATTTTTACTTACTTACTTAGCAGAACCTCCAGAAAGGAATGCGGTTTAAACTAAAGAAGGATGAAGTCAAAACGATACAACTGGCTCTCTTTACAGCTCATGCCAAACAACAACTGAATCATCATAATCATCATCATCTATCACGTTAATGAACGCTCGTGCATTGCGCAGCCATTCAATCGCTTCCCTTGTCGAAGGGGTTGTAAAGTTTTCCTGTAACAACTGAATTGACTGATGATAAACATTCTTCAGCATTTAAAAACCAGCCACTACTACAGTAACATTTGGTGGACAACAAATGCACTTGTCTAGTGCACAATCGCTGGTCATCGATCAATACTACTGCAGTGGCGGTCGGCGTTGAACATAGATTGGTTCACATTGAGTCGCTCGAGTCGATAGAGTCTTTGGAAACGAATGACTCAGACGTTGAAAAGACTGGATTTTAACTACAAAACAGTCGCTTGGGTCTTCAGGGATGTTGAAGAGTTTAAATTTTGTCGTTCATTTTCAGTCGTTGGGTCTTTTGGATCATTATGGTCGTTTGCAGAGTCCAGAAAAAATTCATGGCACCGAGGAGGACCTTGCTTGTTAATGTCATAACTTTTTTCTATTCATATAAAGTACTATAATTACCATCATACCTTCTTCTGTACGTACTCCAATTACTATTCTACATAGCAGGGACGATACTATGGGGAGCGAAAGACAATGACTATCCCATGGCCAAGGGAAAGAGAGACACGTAATGTTAAACTAACATACAGCAACACTACTCACCATTAAAGGGAATCGACATGGTTAAAAGCTGGCCCGGGCCAGGTCAAAAATATAATCTATTGTACTCGACAATTTTGATACATCCCGCTTCATTGTGTAGCCAAAGAAATAATGGATTTGTGGGCGTTTCTTTAGCCTATTCATAGCGGCTACGAGACATAGCTATGTCTATTCCCTTTAAAACCTAATGAAATCCATACTAAATTCTGTCTGACATAAAATGCGAGATCAGGGTTTTCAAATGAGTAAAATTTGGTTGCACGTAACCTTTGCTGGTACCCTCATTTTCCGTTTGTATCTAATGATTCCTTTTTTGGAATATTGCAGTTATATGTAGCTTTTAATTACTTTTAGGATGGCCGCAGGGTAGGCATAGTATTTCGCTCCCTGTGGCATCCTCTCTGTAGTATCGTAACGTAGTTTGTAGTTATTGTAGTTAGTAATATGTTTGTAAAATTTAATGGAATATTAAAAAGGGTTTCAAAGAAAATGAATAAGAATAATGAATAATGAATACTGTCTCGAGCGCAGCTCGCTTGTGAGCTGAGGAGGGCTTTGTCTTTCTCATAGGAAACCTTGGAATACTTCGGATTATTTTGGTAATATCAATTGGGTCCATAAATTTTAGGGTTATACAATAACGCAAGGCGTTAGAAAAATCTTGCTATTTTGATTGACAACATGAAAACGGTTTAACCAATGAAATCGGCATTCGAAGGAGGAAAGTTTGAACTTTTCTGGCCACTGCTTATTTGTTCCAAAAACTCCAACGACTGCAACGATCCAATGAGAACCAGGCTTTCGGGTAAAATTTTTGGAGAATTTTAACAAGTACTTACCATAAATGACACAAGAAGAGGTCCTTTCGCGTTGATTTCAAACGATATTTGATCATCAAGTGTTCTCCTATTAGGAAAAGCAAATCCTTAGATCCGATCGACCCTATTCTATCAGAGAGATGGTAATAATACTTCCCGAAGGGGGGGGGCTTTACTTAGTATATCTATCCAATGGGGATGTGCCATTTCAGAGTATCGTTTTCAATTCTCTTTTTAAGCGACATGTATCAAAAGAAGGCAATTTTTGTGAAGCAGGTGCAAGTTGTCAAATGTGTCAATAAGGGATGCTTTGTTCGGCTTGCTCATCAGTCCAATTTTTGTCCTTTGGGTATTCTTTTCACCAATTATTTCCAGTTTGGAGAGAAAACTTGTGGAGCCGAGTGACAACAACTTTTTGATCAGGTACATCCCAGTACAAATTAAAGCAATGTACCCCATGGGCATCACAGCAGATTTCATTCATATTATGACTTTACAATCTTCCAGTTATTCTACGCTTAATCCCTGGCTTTTCAATCTGATTTTGATGTTCCTTTCGAAGTCAAGAAATGAGGTCGTGAAACGAAAAAAATTGGAAAGACGCGATTACAAATACCGCAGACTGATGGGGTGATTTCATGCAATTCCCAAAAAGATGATTTCCGTTCTCAAGGGCCTCTATCTAAGAGAAAATAGACAACTCAGCTACCAGACCCAGATCTAGAATTTCACATGTTTCGAATTTCTTCGTCGTCAGAAGCATTCTCGTCATAAGCGTTTCTTTGTTAAATTTGTACCAAATCTGAAAACGCTAGCCTTATGAATTTGTGTTTGTGCTTGATTGTCTCCAAAATTCTCAAAACGATAGATATGGTAGGACTTCCGAACCCTCTGTACCAAAAAGCAGAAGGTCTGGCACACTTTGGAGAGACTCTCGTTTTCGTTAGATTTTCATTTTGGTCATGGTAAATCCGAAACCTGCAGTTTTGAAAATTTTTGTGTCTGACTGGGAGATATATTTCCGTCTGTGCGAAGTCATCTTTTGTCAGAACTCGGTAGGTTTGCAATAACCAATCAAGCACGCCCTAATACTCTACGTGCTACAGGATATAAGTTCTTGGAATACAGGCTCGTGAATTATCGCGACAGTTCTTTCATGTAAAAATAATACCTGGTCTCTTTGTAATACGGCATAATATCCCATGCATCCCAATACAAAGGAATATCGTCAAAGAGAACGAACTGATTACCAACCAGCGGAGAAGCAACAGACTCTCTGTACAAAAAATAATTCATGCATTACAAAGAGACCTATTCCCATGATTAATAAAAACTGAACAAAATTTCGACAGTTTTACCAGAGGAGTAGGCCATAACAAAATGAAGCATGGATAGATTCCTTACAGCAACGATAACAAAGCTTCGTAGTTTTCTGGATTCTGCAAACTTTATTGTTATTGAAGAAACCTTCCGTGGGGAATGCAACCAGGATAAAACTTCGATAAAACGGCGAGAAGCCATTCTAAGGTAAGAATATGCTTGATATTATTTTCATCCCATAAACATTAAATTTGCCCCCGGGAAACTATATAGGGAAGTGATTGACAACTGAGTTGGATAAGTTTAACAAAATTGTTTCATTCGAATTTAGTTTGAAGGCGATTTAGAACCTAGCAAGCGACTCGACCGTGTTTTTAAACAAAAATTTTAAATTGATTTAAATTCATTTAACTTGACTGGACGGCCTTGTCTTTCAGTTCAATTTTCTTCTTTTACCACATTGTGGAAGATGGAAACGTTTATCATAGCGATAAAGTTTGCATAATCCAAATTTGAAATCCTGAAATCCTGTTATCGTTGTTCTAAGAAAGCTATCCATTCTTCACTTTGTTATGGCATGGTCTTCCAGTTATTCTACCAAAATCTTGTTCAATGTTGTCCTGAGGTTTTTGTTATATTGTCAATAAAACCAACGACATAACGTTTCATCTTGATTTTAACTAAAATGTAGATGAATTAACAATTATTTTCCAGCCAAAGCACACGGTAGAGACACCCTTAAATGTCGATGCTTTTATCACGAAAATTTTGTCAATCGAGTTGAAAGACACTTTATACCGCCATTTTGCATTAGGGGGTGCAATACTTATGTGAGGTAAGGCCTGATTTCCAGTAGGCAGAATATTCCGCTCGCAGCGACCTTTTCCAGCCATCTGGTTGGCTTGCGAAAAAGCGACGTCGCTCAAAAGTAGAAACCCATTCAACTTTCGCGTGGAATCGTGCTTGCAAACAAAAAAAGATTTTTGCGAGAGGAATTTTCCGCTTAGTGGAAAGTAGGATTAAGTGTACATCGATTTCTCTTCAAAACAAGACTTTCAATTTGAAAAAAGATGAAGGAAAAGCCTGTGTGATGCTACCTTTCAAAGAACTGCAAAACCATTATTTCAAACGAAACTTAGAGCCCCTTCTTTTTGTACAGCTTTGGTGCCTTGTTTTTGAAAAGAGCAAACAACGTATCAAGATCTAAGCTGATCATTAATTGGTGCACAGTGATTCAAAATCTTAAAACAGGAAAAATACTTTCTCTCTTCCTGCATTAAAATGAAATAAAGAAAATGCTGAATCATCTAACTTAAAATTTAGAGAATGATTTTCTCAAGCCCTGACACGATATCAGATCATAAAGAAGAAAATATAGCTTACTTCATCCCATCTTTGAGCTGCAGCGATAATAAGTGACCACATTTATCGAATTTTGCTTTCAATTTGCCATTCTCTAAAATCACACTCTCGCCGTCCTACCAGAAGAAAACGATACAACATAAACATGTAATACATTACAATGGTCTTAACGTTACCATAGGTATCATTGAATTCGATACAATGAATTGCACTAAAGGTTAATGCATCTTTCGCTTGATTCAATGGCGTCGAAGGAAATTCATGCACATTACAATAACGTTCTTTGGCAACCTTAGAAACTTTGATTAATTTCATAACTACATTCAAAACTACAGCACGTTCCATGATTTGGCCATTTTTTGAGGTAATGACATCATAACCATCATACAAGTTCATACAACGATTTGCTGCTTAAATCGAGTACATGCGCAAAGCCTTCAACTAAGAACATCAGAATCAAGACCCAAAATATTTCTTCCAGGTATTTCAGCAAGCTGATCAAAGAGATCTTTTCGCTCATGTGCAAACAAAGGGCAGTGCAGGTGAAAATGCTCGTTTTCCTCTTCCCCGTAACCGTAAACGCAAATGGGACTAAGGCAATGAAAGGTGTGCCAAAATCTATGTCCGTTCAATGCACTAAACCTTGCGCGCAGCTTTGTTTCATTCCTAACAATTCTGAATTAAGTCAATTTCTTAGGGGTCTAATAATGGCAACCTGCTTACACTTGAACGCCGAAATCGAATTGCACTTGTTACCTCATTTGGTATTGATATGAAGCCTTTGTGTAACTGGCCTTTTATTAGCCTTGCAGTCTTCGCAAATTTCATGGTATATAAGTCATCAGGAATCAACATGTATAGTTTTTTCACAGTTCTCTGAAATTCTACAATACATGCTACGACCTACTATATTTTCTAATTACTATACAACTATGCAACACTAAAAAAGATAGCACATGGAGAAAAAGAGAATGACTGCGCCATGCCATTACACTGAGAAACATGCAACTGGATTTAAACTAAATGCACAATTACAAGATAATTCGCATAAACGATTGTTACTGGTAAATATACAAGCCTCCTTCACGTTGGATGTCAGACCAGCATAGGTGCGTGATGCTGAACAATAGCAACACCGATGCAGAACCACAACCACAACAACAACAACAAAAGTTGTTGCCGCCACTGCTCCAAATTCAGGATCTCCAGGAACAAAGCCCTACGGCAATGCTATAAGATCACGTATTGTCATATAATTCGTAAAAACAAAGAGAAAGGTTAATATAACTTGCCATTTTTATGCGTGCTTCGTCCTCAGGGGACACGGCGAGTGGGATAACACTCTTGTATGACATAGCCGGCACCTCCAGCATAGCTGCAAAAATGTTTACAAGATGAGATGATAAAAAAATTGTAAAACATGGCGTTATTTCCAAGCATCTTAGACAAGATTCACTGAAAAGTACAAACGGGAATTAACACAGTTCCAGTTTTGATTTGAACATTAAAAAAACATCTTTGAGGTCAAAAACTTTTTGGAGGGGAGCCAAACGGTGGAACAATTGATCCGAGGCCAAAAGAACTAGTGGCTTCTCTGCATTCAAAAAGCTGTGAATTCATTAACAATTGAATCTTGACTCTGAAATCGTTTACTTGATGAATGACATAGGCCCCGTCAACACGTGTCCGGATATTTTTGAAAACGCATCTTTTTTTATCCGTTTGGGTTAGCGTCGACACGTAGACGGCGTTTTCGGTCACCGAAAACAAGCTTTTCGAAAAAGCTCTCCAGAGTGGATCGTTTTGAAAGCGCCGTTTTCATGTTGTCGTGTGAACAGGTGAAAACGGAGCTTTTCGAAAACGCTGACGTCAAAGCATCGATTTACGATGTATCAGAGCATGCGCACGGATCTCTGGGGATCACGCAAGGGCACTTTGATTGTCTGTCCTTTTTTATTGAAGCTCGAACAGCGAAGTTTGAATGTAGCAGCGTCTTCGTGTGGACGAGGATATTTTCGAAAACGCTCCTCGTGTGGACGCAGATATTTTATATACGGATAAAAAAAGATGCATTTTCAAAAATATCCGGATACGTGTGGACGGGGCCATAATATCACAAACAATACTCTGTTGCATATATGGGGTCATGGACAATTTTCTTGTCTCATGTGCAGCGTGGGCATTGAGCAGTTTGCCATGACATAAGAGTTGCATAGGAATTGATGGAGTCGATGCGAAGCGTTGCAACAATGCAAAGCCACAACTGTGTACAGATGTCTTACATCAATCACACAAAGCTTGTGATGATGCGTTGCAAAATTGCTTGTTTTCAAGGGGGAGACTTTTGTATGAGAGTTTATTTTTAAAGGCTCTTATTCAACCGGAATGCCTTGCACGTGTCGCCTCTTGGCTGGCCTTTGTTGTCGCCATTTTCATGGGCCATGAAAATGGCGACAACAAAGGCCAACTAAGAGATGACGCCAGCAAAGCATGCTGGTTGAATAAGAGCCTTTAATTGCCTCACTGATTTTAGCAAAATTAATGGGCATTTCTTGGACCCTGCGCTTGCACTCTCTTGCCTATCATAGAGCATTCAAACAAGTGAACAACAGCCAAACTGAGAAATGACGAAAATTTGAAATGCGTGCGAATGCATACAACTATTGTCCAGTTTTTCTAAACAGCATGTTTACATTATTCTATAAATGAAAGTCCTTGTCCAACATTAAACCCAGAAGCTGGATTCCAATAAAATAATCTCACCAATATGTAGTGATACTTCAGTGTTTTGTCCCCAAAGATCAAAAGGTGAAATTTTCGGTAATCTGATACTATTGTCGAGGTATCACTTCAAGGGCTTAACGGAATAACCAGACCCAGGACCAGTAGGACCGGACCCTAACGGACCGGACCCCTGAGGAATATACATTCCTTTCCATCGTGAGTTTGCAATTCCAGTGCAGAAATCTTAGTCCAAAAGAAGACAAGACCAATACTTTAAGCGCTGAAAATAATAATAACGTGTGGATACCCCATCAAATGCAAGAATGCACGATAAGATGTATACATTATCAAGTCGATAGACAGTTGAAGGAACGAAGACTTACGCACGGCCTGGTCTAGCAAGGCCAAGATTCATACTGATATCCAAAACAAGATTCAGCTAACACAAAGTTGCAAAATCTAATAGAAGCCAAAACTACAAAAACGAGTTTACAGTGGCGGCTTTCCTTTATGATCATACATTTTTACACCTCTGGGAGCTTAAGATCCAGGAAATAAGCTCTAATGTGTACAAAGAGCAAGTAGCCCGTTGTTAATATACCCGATCTGTTATCTGTAACATGGATATGCATAGGTATTCTACAGGGGTCTGGTCCGTTAGGGTCCGGTCCTATTGGTCCTGGGTCTGGATTTCCGTTATGCCTACTTGAAGAGCTTTTGAGCATCTGTTCCGAGACTAGAGACAATCTGTTCAAATTCATAACCGCACACATATATATTTATGTCATCGCCATAACTGAAAATCTCAGTCTCTTCAACCAGAAAGAAAACGTCATTTTTAATTGAATAAAAGGGATCCGAAAGAGAGCCTGCTATTGTCGCCTAATAGATCGACTGCCTTCTACCGCTCTATGGTGTCCAAGGAAGGACGAGCTGAAAGAAAGGAGCTGAAAGCACAGGCGTAGCCTGAGATCAGGCTCTCTTCATATTTTTTGGCCTAATCTCAAGCCCGAATGTTTTGTTCATTTTCAACGAGTGAACCCGATCTATCCTCATCTTGACGGACCAATTGAATTGCGCCAATGATGCTTATCTGTGTTTGTAGAATCAGATTTGATTTGTAGCAAAAATAAAATTGATAAGAGAATCATGTGGGAACCAGACCAGTAGAAGTTGACAAGAGATGACGATTCAATTCATATTCCAGTTGATAAACAAAGCCAATTGATTTTAAGACATAAAAGTTGATTAGGACGGCATTGTAAGACCAGGCCATGAGAAATGATAAAATTGGCAACCGATGAATAAAAACTGACAAATTCAATTTGACTAAGTCATTTTATTGCAGGATATTTCGAGACGACCTTGCCTAATCCCAAGGTTAAAGAAAACAACACGTGTGAGAAATTATAGCGAAAATCATCGAAACACTTCGCATAATCAATTAAAGGAACTGAAGAAGCATAAGAAGGCACGGTATGTCCTATCTACCTGAACCCTATCCATTGCTGTCCTGAAATACAGTAGTGTCCCGCATATAAGAAACATGAATTTAAGAAACACCAGACCTTGATTTTCAAAATAATACCCGATCTTATAAGAAACTGGTGCAGGTCTGAAGAAAGGTTTGTTTCTTATTCGAAAACTATGTATACATTAGAAACTTGAAAAAACAAAACAAATTCAGCTTTGCACTTAAATCAGACTTTACCTATTCAATTGAACGCAAGAATTTTGCATGCAAATGAAGCAAAAAGCACCTTCCTGGAATAATTGTAGCTTTTCTTGGTAGTGAAAATTCACAAATACAGATCAGACTAGTTTGTTTTATATGAAATAGAGCTTGTGCCTGAATAGTTCATTGATAGTACAATATTTTTCTAATAAGAAATTTAAGAAACTTTACCCTGATTTGAAGTTTATATCTCATTTTATAAGAAACACATCAGATCTCAAATTGAAAACATTGTTTCTTATAAGCGGGACACTACTGTATACCAAATGATAGGGGAGCCCCTAACTTTTCTTATGAAATGAACAGTGACATTCTTAGATTGACTATACATTTCATTCGTGAAACTGGTCGGTTTGATTGAGATCTTATTGAAGCTTCAGCTGTGTACAAAGCAACCACCAAGTTCCTTTGCGTAAATGTTCTTGTTACTTCCCTTGTAAATTCTGTTTCATATTAGATGTCAGATCCCTTAGTCATCTAAAACCATGACGAGCTTCCGCTCGCGACTTTTCCATATTTTCTCATCCGAACCCTGATCCAACATTTAATATGAGACAGAACCCTAGTAGTGTATCCTGTAGTCTTAGCTTAATGTTGTGTGTCTCTATGTTTTTGGCCTTGGGGTAGTCGTTGTTTTTTTTCCGCTCCCCTTGGTATCGTCTCTGTGGTGTCGTCTAGTAGTTTTGGATAGGTATAGTAGAACGTATAAATTGTTTGTAAATTATTTTAGATGAATATAAAAAAAAAAGCCCCTAACTATGCTATGCCTTTAATCTAGGTAAGTCAAAACCAACATGCTATTTGACGAAAGTCATGTTTCTTAAATGTACTGAGAAGCCCTTTATCTGGTAAATTCAAATATCAAGAGTACACTTTGAAGGGTCATAGATGAGGAATGTCGAGAAGATTTCAGATTTACCTGACAAGGTGGATCATAATTCCATTTTAAGCCTTCTAAAATTTGTTGCAAACATTGTGTGCATCCCAGGGGGGGTACTCCATAACTTTCAATAGGGGGGGGTCCATACCAATGTTTAGGGTCCGAAATCTTACGTCAAATCAATATTTGGGGTCTGTGAATGACAACATGGACAAAACTTCAATATTTTGGGTCCACAAATCTGAAAAAAGGAAGAATCATAGAATTTGGTGCGGGTCTCCAAAATATTAGACTCAATATTTGGGGTCCTCAAAACGTGAGGCATAATATTTAGGGGTCAGCGAAGAAATAGTGGCACGGACCCCCCCCCCCCCGTATTGAAAGTTAGGGAGTACCCCCCTGGGATGTGGATAGCGCACCAAAGAAGACGTAGTTATTAAGATTCGTACTAAAGTACTTACCATAAGTATGAGACCCTTCTACCTGCAGCTGATGTGCAATGTTGATATTAGCTTTATCTGGCAATAATACAGGATCGTGATAAAGGACAACTTTCCTTATCCCCCAGCTGAATGTATTCCACATTACATATTCCTATGAATGGTAGAAGTACGTCAATGCAACAGAAGAAGTCAAACTAATGTAATTTACTCGTATCCTACCGTTAGCCCAACACCATGCATAGCGGCTTGAGCATTACTAGAATCTGATATGCAAATTTCTTTGGCTTTTCTCTCTGTACTACTGTGACAACAGTCAAATGGATAAACAGATGCTACGTAACCGGTGAGACCTGCCATGTCTTTATTAGTTACATAAATTAACTGCAACAGATTTCGGTGTAATTCAGTTGCGATGAAACCTTGTCACCTACACTTAGCATCACTGATGTATTTGTTCAGCCATGCGCAATAAGAAACACATAATGTACACTGACCGAATGTGTGTTGTTTTTGTGTCAAATCTTCTGTCAGCGCCATCTTGACAGACTGCGCATGGTGCTTCGCAGTGCTTTGTGATACAGCAAAGCACTGCGAAGCACCATGCGCAGTCTGTCAAGATGGTGCTGACAGAAGATAAAGCACTGTGAAGCACCATGCGCAGTCAGTCAAGATGGCGCTGACAGAAGATTTGACACAAAAACAACATACATTCGGTGAGTGTACATTATGTGCTTCTTGTTGCGCATGGTTCAGCGAAGATTTTTATCACCAAAATTTTTCAATGATGCAAATAGAAAATGCACATATTTTCTTCGTGTGCCAGGGTGATTGTGAGCTTACAATCCTCTCTATAACCGAACTAAATTACGATACGGACAACAATTCGAAATTGCCGGCAACACAAAGCCGTTATCTCCTCAGCTGGAGGCAGAGATATACCAACAGATCTCTTACCTGTTCTACAAAAGAGTCTGGATCGAGTGACAAATTTATACATTTTTACACGAAATTTTCGATTGAGTGGCGTTATAGCTTCCATCAGTGTTGTAAAAACGAAAAAATTCTGTAAAATGCACTGTATAAAATATCGTTCGACCCAGACCTTCTTGTAAGATAGTTAAAAGATATATAAACATAAAAATGCCAGGATGTAAACACACTAAACATTTATTGCATAACCATTTTAGCTAAAAGGTAAGTTGGAGACCATTTTTTATTAATTAAGTTACCAACACATATGATACTTTTTGTAAAGTCAGGACAACATTTACTGGGTACGTCAAAAAAGTCTACGAAGTTGGAGGTCTGTGGAATAGACAGTATGCGGCCGATATTCAAAACTAAAATGTTAATGTATCAGTCAAAGGTTAACTTAGATGTGAACATTTTGTTTGATAATATCACTCATCATATAGACCTAGAAATGCGAAGGGGTTTGTATGGGAACCAAGATTCCACATTCCATTCTGGCCCATAATTTACATGCTATTGAGATTGAAATTCATTTCTAAAACTGAGAATGGCACTGAATTTAAATTTCAATGCCACATAAATCATGGACCAGGATGGAAAGTGGCATTCTCGATTCTCACACGAACCCCTTACAAGCATTTTTCTAATTGTCGTGTCTCAAAGATGAGTGATTTTACCAAACAAAATTTTCACATCTTACTTTGCCTTTGAATGACAGATTAACATTTCAGTTTTGGGTATCGGCTACATGTTTTAAATTCCAAAGACCACCAAACGCGCAAACCTTTTTTTTAATTCACCCGGTATATTACAGTATCATGCTAGCTGAATCAGAGTATTTTATGCATATATTCATTTCCATAGATTTATATACATTTGACAGAAATATTCTCCGAAATTTCTCACAGGAATAAACAAAACTTTGGAAATTCCCATCAAAATAAAACTCACAGAAACGAAATTGATGGTATTTTGTCAAGTTTTCGTTTGGAACAGCAAACGACATTTGTGTGAAAAAAGTATCAGTGCGGTTGAATTCAGTTTCCCAAATAATACAATCTTCGTAATTTCTAAGGTGTTTTGTAATAGATCTTTTAGCCATTCTAGAAAGAATCTGAATCAAACGATATATTGATACATTCTTTAGAATTTTATAAAAATAACGATCGATCCAGAGCATTTCGCAGAACAGCTGAAAGGTTTATCAAAATTGGACAGAAATTGAAATGTTAACCGCTCAATAGACCTTTTCGCCATTCTAAAAAAGCCAGGATCAAGCGTTATTCTAAAAAATTTTCATACGGGAGGCTCCATTGAGTGGACTGAGAGCTTCTATCACTATTGTGCACATTCGAAAATTCCACAAAAAAATTAGCTAAGTATCGTTCGATTCTGATTCTCTTCAAAATAGCTAAAAGGTCTATTGTGTCATGTTTAAAGTTATATTCTTCTTCAAATTCATCGTCGCGTTGCGGTGTTTCTGCCTGCAAACGATGCTTAAAGACAACTGGTGTATAATGAAAACGTTAATGCTCACAAACGCCCAAGCCCCTCTCTCACTTAACGGTAGATTAGTTGCAATGATGACCCAAAAAACTTTGCTGAAACTTACCATTTGCATTTCGTCAATACCATCATTAGATGACCCGATGTCATCTTGGGCAGCTGTGACCACAGACGTTGACCAAGACTTGCTTTCTGAAATAAAAAAAGAACTTGGGGTGAATTTACTTTTCCTTGAAAATGCCGAGAATGACAGAACAAAATTTCAAGTAATGGACAAAAACGTGATCAAATGCTGTCCACCTCACAGCTCTCATAACTTTCTTAAAACAGCTCAAAAATCTGAGAATGAATGAATAAATCTTAACAAGGTAACGATCATAAGCTATGTTCACATGCTCGCTAAAAACAGATCTCATTTTTCGATGAAATGTGATAAATGTTTACAACTGTAGGTGTACAAACAAGATAAATTTCTTGTAATTCATGAGGTAGCAAAATAGTGTTTGCTACTATTTGTCAAATATTTTGAGATCTTAGGAAAGCAAATGGATCTGGGTTATTGCCCAGGTTAACATACATATTCTGTGAAATTTTCAACGATATATGTCCTTTCTAGCAATTTATTTGAATTTTCGAAGACAGGTCAATTTTTCTTGGCCGGTAAACGCTCGTAGCTCCGGCTCCAAATAAGATATTTGCCTAAACATGTAAACAACTCTGGACGGATATATCTGCAACCGATTTATCAAAAAATATTTTAAATAACTGCAATATTTGAGCATCAATTTCAGTTTTTGTAAGGGTTCTAGAAACTTCACGTGAAAACGGAGCAGTGTGAACGAGGCCATCGTAAGAGCAAGACAAAAATCCGAGCTAAAAGCTGGAGTACTTTTTATCTAAAAAATTTCGTATGCTTTTTCGAAGAGTGAAATGCCCCTCGCTTTCATTGTCATACAACAAAATTTAAAGGCTAGTTTGTCACTTTGAAACAAACATTTAATATCAAGCCTATAGTAATTGTTTCCAAGGGCAATACCAGAAAATATCAACCCGAAGCCGTCAGTACAAAATTGAGCATGCGATTTTTATATAGTTCACGACCCCTATGGCCAGGGCAGGGTGGAGGCATTTCTTTTTGCAACAAAGTAAAATAGGATTTAAAAGCCAAAATGATCGTTGGCCTAGCATGAAGCAATTGAAGAAATAGCCACTCGTTGCTGTTCGAAATTGTTGTTTGATGTGTTTTAAGCACTGATCTGTGTTTCGAATTCGAAGCTTACGTAATGAGCAATCATTACCGGATAATAATGCCCTTTCACTACTTCGTATTCGAAAGCTGCAACGTTTTTAGCCGGTCAGACTGTACAAGAGAGTTGCTGCCATGACAATAGGGTAATCACAAGCTTTAAAGAAATCTCTGTCAGCTTTTTTCTTTCTTCGAGACTGTACATTTTTTTGCAGAGTTCTACTTTGTGTACTCTGTTAAATCTAAGTAATTGATATGCCTGGGGGCCCTAACAAAAAGGAAACAGATCTTCTTGGGTCTAAAGATAAGGATTTCGTCTGAATTGCTCCAAAAATATTTCAAACGTTCCTCACTACGTAACTTGAACACTGATACCTTATCCGTTGATATCGATGCTTTTGAGGGCTGAAACATTAATTTTAAAAATTCAAATTTGCCTTCACATCCACACTAGAGCTTGGCGTTTTGACCCAAGCAAATTTCAAAAGCACAGGACATAAATCAGTACAAACCTTGATCAAAGTTGAACAAAGATAACATTCTATTATATCATATTCACAACAAGTCACCTAATGTGCAGCTTTCAATTTCTCTTTTACGTCAATTGGCAGTTTCGATGGGCTTCTAAAATTTGCTTGGGCAAAAGGTTGTTTGTTTGTTTGTTTGTTTGTTTGTTTCAATTTGTTTTGAGTGGGCTTGTTAGGATTTCTAGTTACTGAAAGCTAATTTAGGCCCACTGTGCATGCCGCATCCAGGCCACGGGACCCCTAGTTTAACGTCCCTTCCTAAGGACGACGAGGTGAGTTGCGAGGTCAGTCCTCAGAGGTCACCCATCCCGAAATCTGACCTCACTCGGCCAAGCTTAACTTCAGTCACCTGACGAAGACTGTATAAGCCACTCGGCCACTCACCCCGCGTGAGGCGAATTTGAAGTTTCAAGATCGTTATTTCAACTCTCAGAGCACTAAGATCTACATCAAATTTATCCATATTTAAGTTAACCAGAAAGCACGTTTTAACGATGATTTGCCATTGATTAAGTTAAACTTCCACCATTTAGCCCAACCAAAGTTTCTTCGCTTATTTGGGACACCTGGTAGTGTTCATCTTTCAAAAGTCATAAAAAATGAACTAGCATGTTTCATTTGCTTGGCTTTTATAGAATGAAAACAAGAGGGATAAACTTTGCTGCTACAGATTTGCTACAAAACTGCACTTTATTACTCATTAAAGGTGCACGTCAATTTTAACAAATTTAGATTGAAAACATAAATCTTAACTAAACATCGCACATTACACGATTCTTAGAAGTACGAAATGCTTCATGCATTCTGCCATCTTTGCCTTGAAATTTCAGAATTCAAAAAATCATGCAAAGCTTGACCATACCGTTTGAATTCGAGAAGGTGCCCGATGTTTGAAACATTACTGCCCATTAAGGCACTGGGTATGTATGAATAGCGCGTTCATGACCTATATCAACTTCTCATCAATCATAAAACGAAAGTTGGCATCTGATCCCTGTTGAAATTTAACCCAAAGAAATTCCTGAGGATAATGCAAGGATTAAGAAGTCCTTGGTCTCCACTGCTAATGACTTTAGTACTATTGTGCAATAACAACGGTCCATCAGCGGTTTGTCAGCAAAAATTCAGGATGGTATTAACGCTCAACTTTTTATATGGGCAGCAATACAGTGCGATATCTGATTGAATAGCCAACATGTTCAATTATTTTTGGCTGAAGTGGTCATTCAGTTCACATTATACAATGGATTTCTGGAGAATTTCCCTTCGAGAAACCTTAAAAAGCGTCCTAATACCAAAAGCAAATTTTCATGATATCTTTACCTTACAGCAATGACTTGAACACGCTTTAGCACGTGCTATCCCCATGGGGTAATAAAGAAGTCTTCACCCCAGCATGAATAACATTCATTTAGGGGGATTCCACTCTCCCAAGAGGACAAAATGCATGAACACATGTAAATTTCATTATTTGTAGGAAGGAAAACCAAGGAAATTTTGCTCGTCGCTTTCACTCCTTTTTGCGGGTTCTTGAGAGGGGCTTTTGGTAGGTAATCTCCCGTATCCACAGGAAGAAGTAACCGATCAAAGCCGGGTAAATTACTGAATCAAACTGAACATATCGGGAATGAAATAAGACGGTTTTCATTGTTATCACTATAATCTTCAGGGAGCAGTATTCTTTCATACGCCGGGAGTTTTGTGACTCACCCGTAGTATTCTATTGTCCACATGATTAAATGTCTTTAATATTTACAGTAACTTACCGCTATAGTACTTCATTGCAACATCGTAGACCTGAGGAAACAGGGAGTGTTACATTAAAATTTATAAAACATGCTATCTTTCTACATTAAAGCCCTTGCTGAAGAAAACACTGTTTGCCAAACATTTGAGATTCATCTGCCAAGCAAAATTTTGTCCGTTTGGCTACGTCGCAAAACATCCAAAAAATTCATGCTGGTTGCATGTAGTGCAATAACACAAAGATAAACAACTAAATGACAATAAACATTTGCACTCTTCAAGGTGGAAAAGTTAAGCACGATATTTGAACATAGCCCTTAAAACCCATAATCAAGACTACTTGATTTACAATTATATACCGCGTGTCCTAACAAAAGTGCAACTTGGAAATTCACAAAAATCTGAGTATTCTTGAGTACCAATCAACGGGGAGGGGGTAAGAATAAACGAGGGTCGGAAATGATTCGATGTGGTAATAATAGGGGGGATAAATGATCAGGGGGGATTTTTGAAAAATTGAATATAGTCGTTTTCTCATTTAAATACGTATCTTTTTTATATTTATGTTTGGATTATTCAGAAACTATGTTCACTATCATTTTAGCTTTTCAAGAATCAATAAATCGGGGAAGGGGGTTGGAAATCTTTTTACAAAGTAATAAGCCGGGGGAACCACAATTCGGTACTCTATAGCATAGGTAAACGATTTACCTGCTTGCCTGTGCATTCGTTTTAAGGATCAACAAAATTTTGCTAAACGATTGCTGTATCGTTTCCTTGGGAGAAAGCGTCAAAATAACGTCATGAAAACCGTACTTTGAGCAGAAGGAATAAAAATTATCTAATTTCTAGTCAACTGCTAAGAAGTTATACCGGGTGAGCCAAAGAGAATGATCCCACACAATCTGTTATGGAAAAATTAGGAAGAGACTGATTGAAATGCTTCAAACGTTCTGTCGCAAAAAGGCTACCCTTCATTCTGAAGATCTTTCACAATTTTTTGGCACGGCAAATTTATCGAATTAAGGACTGTGAGGAAATGGGCAGGCTTGAAATCCTGAAAAAGACGTCAAAAACACACACGGGATCGATTCAACAGCTGTGAAGAAGTCCTGCATGGCAGGACGAAATATTGGTATCTAATATATATTTCTTAATTTCGCACATATTTGCTGTTGTTCTTCGTCGCATTGCGGTGTTCCTGCTCTTAAACTTAATTAGATCGATTTAAAGCCATTTCAGATCTTCAAAACAATGAGGAACGTGCTTTTTTCAGACTGGAAATAGGTAACTCAGTCGAAAGTTTACAGAGAAAGCTCATAGTCCCTAGGTACTTAAGCATTTGGAATAAATTTTCCTTGTAAACTCGCGGAATTTCAAAGGATTTAAACGCAAATCGAAATCTTCAAGAATTGCTTACAGAAAATCAGGAGTATCCTTGTCCCTTCAGACAAGAATATTTCAGGTACCCAGCGACATAGACTTATGACGATGAGTCTCTTGTTGCCCTGTGCTCTTTGACTTGATGACGGCGCTTCGAGCGATAGAGACTCATAGTAGACTGATTGCATATTCGTAGTTATCGCTATTGATAGACTGATGGACGCTCAAACTACGACTTATGGACTTTGATACTAAAATTTGGGATGAAGTTTTCCCCGATCGATTTCATTACTAGATTTGGAAACCATAGCAACACTGTACGAGCACCAGGCAATGGTGGATGGGCCTAAGTTGCCGGCTCGAACCTCCAATGTTAAAACAGCTCAGAATTCAAGTTTACAGTGATATTAGCCATGAACAAAAGCCACAAGTATCCATACGAATGTTTCCTCAATCCAAGAAGCAACAAACCTTTCACTGTGAATCAGGAGTTCCTCAGTTTTAAGGCCAATTAGCTTCCATGAACTTCACCGCAGCTTTGAGAATTTCCAACTGTCGAGGGTCACTTGCCTCGCTTCCGAGACTACACTGCAGCCTCGTTCCAAAGGGCACACGTAAACGTGTGCATCTCCGTCTCAAAAATTTGTATCAAAGTCCATAAGGCCCAGATTCAGCAAAAAAGGAAACGTTGTTGTTGTTGTTATTGTTGTTGTTGTCGTTGTTGCTATTTTGCGATATCTGGGACTATGTCGTGAGGCTAGACTCATAGTATTACTCTGAAAACCCTGGCCCTGTTTAGGCCCAAACTTCGAAATTCCCCCCGTACCAATCAAATTGCGAGATTTGGCAGAGAACAATGATGTCGAATTTTCGATTCGAATGATGCAGTTGACTAGATTTTGAACAAAGTTGCTACGGCAGGTGGCTGAAGATTTCTCTGGTTTGTCTTGGTTATAAAAACATGGAAAACGTAGCGATGAAGGACTCATTTTGTACTCACCAGGTAAACTGAACTTCCTTCTTCAGATTCATACCAAGTTTCGTTGATTAAACGTCTGCTTAACGTGGTTTTCATCGCATTTTCTTTCCGAGGAGTGACCGTTGAACAGAGCTACGGCAGTTGTTCGATCCTGATTTGATCGATCGAATCATGATCGAATGCAGGAGATAAGGCCGGGTTTTTCACTGTTTCATTATGAGTCCCTCTTGAGCAAGGTTTACCGCAGGGATACGAGGGACTCATCGTCATCAATCTACCAGCGTCTGAAAACTTTCGACTGAGTTGCCTATTGCCTAAGCCCAGCCTGACAAAAAACCATGCTCCTCAATGTTTTGAAGATCTGAAATGGCTGTAAATCGATCCCCTGTTTTTGACGACTTTTTCAGGATTTCAGACCTGCCTTTTTCCTCGAAATCCTTAATAGACCATTTCGACAATTAAAAAAGGAGACTGGGGAGAGCGGTTTGTTCTGGTAAATGGCTGCCACGGAGCTTCTACGAATGATAGATTTCCCTCCACAAAAACCTTTAGTTTTAAATTCACGGTGGAAACTGGAAACTACATGTCTTTGAAAAAGAAGTCCTTAAAGAGTAGCCGCAAGGATGTCCCATGGCCCATATGCCTCGTAACGAATTGGAGACCTCCTCGCATCAAACAGCTTTGGCGGGAAAGCGGGAAGGTATTCGTCATTTTCCTTCGAAGTTGCTTGAGCAGATCAGAAACGAAGCAAGAAACAAGAAACATTGTTGTGATAAGTATGGAGAAGAACTCGGCAGTTATTTTATCTTTCAATTGTGCAAAGAAGACATAAAATTTGGTGTAATACTGTTTAGGCTTGAAGATAGCAGCTTAAAGAAGTCATTTTACAACGTTTTTCTTGCTGAAAAGGTGCTTCTAAATGATATTAATTGAAATTGAAACTCAACAGACGATGTCGAGGAGCATCTGCAGAGAATGTTTTGATCCTTTTACAGGTAAGCTATTTCCTTATTTGTAGATAGCTTTTATATTGCAACTCGCTGATAAAACCGAAGGTTTGTTGTGGTTAGCTCGTCCGTTTTGTGGACTTCTTTATGGTGGTAGAAATCAGTTGCTTTGTTTAGCCATACTTATGTTTCTGCCAAGGAAGATATGGGCAGCAATATTCCTCGTAGGCAACTAAAATCAATATTTCAACTTACCCCTACCAACGAGCCTTGGCTTGGAATTTGTTAGATTTTTCAAAATCCCCCTGACTTTCTACCTTTCGAAGTCAACGTTTTCTCAACAAAACAAACCAAAACAAATGCGTAAGTGACTTATCGTTTCATTCTCTTCGTCCTTTATCCAGCAGAACAACATTTCTGAATTTGAATTCCTATCTCGTCAAGTTTGCAGTACTCAGAGAGGCACAGCTTTGTCATCAGGAACCTTCTCAAAATTGCCAGGAACCATATCGAAACGTTTGTTTACTTTGCTTTGATGCATTCTGATCTGATCGTATATCTTCGAAGGAAACTGACGAATACCTTCCCGCTTTCCCGCCAAAGCTGTTTCATGCGAGATCTCCCCTTCGTTACGAGGCATATGAGCCATGGGACATCCTTGCGGCTACTTTTTAAGGACTTCTTTCTCAAAGATTTGTAGTTTCAACCGTGAATTTAAAACTAAAAGTTTTTGTGGAGGGAAATCTATCATTCGTAGAAGCTCCGTGGCAGCCATTTACCAGAACAAACCGCTCTCCCCAGTCTCCTTTTTTAATTGTCGAAATGGTCTATTCGGGAAATTTACCGTGCCAAAAACTTGCGAAAACTGCTCATAATGTAGGGTAGTCTTTTAGCGACAGAACTAAGCTTGAAGCATCTCAATCATCCTCTTAGTTGTTTTTCTATAACAGATCGCGTCGGGTCACCCGGTTTATAATTTCATATCAGTTTCATCATAAATGACATAAGAGCCTTGTCATGAACTTAAAAAGCAAATTTATTGGTGATTTGGGATAATTTGGGATAAACTTTAATCAGGGACGTAAGCGAAGAAGGCTGTACTGCATTAGCAAAATTGTAGGCACAATTCGGCAATCTACGTCCTTTTCAAAAATCAAACCGACGAAACGCCACTTTTTTGGCAGATTCAGGGAATTTCGTCTCCAAACTTGGGGTCTGCATCCCCTAATAACCATCTAAAGCTTAGCCAATTTTCAATTTGGTAAAAATGTTGCTTTGCTGCCGTCAAAGATCATATCATCAAGACTGGTCATGCATGTGCCCTCGATGATTCATGTATCATAGCTAAGGCCTCTAAGGAATTCCATTTAATAACCTTGGAAAGTTTATCAAGAGCACGAGATCGACGATAACCTAATACCCAACAGTCATCAATTCCGTTGTCTTTTTGTAGCTTTCCCTGGGTACTGCCTGTTTGGAGGTTTTCCCCATTTAATAATCAGTTACATAATTTACGAATGGTTTTGCTGTCATCTTGATAAAATCTGTTTGTTTGACTGTGAATAGCTTGCTTACTCTAAATCTAGTTGGGAACAAAATGAATAGTGTATGACTTGAAACATGCTGGACAGCTCGATTTCATCAAGGGTGTTGGGAAACAGATGTTTTGAATGATTATTTATTTACCTTTTTTGATCCTTGTATCTTGTTTTCTTGTGTTGTTTTCTGCTCTGTTTCTTCTTCAAACTAATGTGTGCAAGTGAACGTGGGTTTAGGCCCAAACGCTCTCGAATTGTTCGAATATTACTCCCTTGTACTTTTGTGTCCTAGTGCGCCTTCGCACAAGATAGTTTCAAACAATACAACCATAGGAAAATCTTTGCGGTTTGAAAACTTTCTTATGCGAAGGCGCAATAAGACACAGAAATACGAGGGAGTAATATTCGAACAAGTTGACAGCGTTTAGGCCTAAACCCATGTTCATTTGCACACACCAGTTTAAACGGAGCATAAAACAAGACAAGCAAACAAGACAAAGGGATCAAAACAACGTAAGTAAATAATTAATCAAAACATCCGTGTCCCAACTCCCATGATTTCATTTTAAATAAACACAATTTGATTCCTAGACCGCGTTTACACCGTACTGGTACAACTTGGATCTGTAACAAAAGAGTTATGGGTCAGTCTCCCGTTTACACTGTATCTGCTAGTCCACAATACTTTGTCCTCCTATTTACGGAAATATTTTGCTCTGGAGCAGTATAAAAGCGTTTGAGCCGTGACAACTTTGTAGCAATTCAAAACTGTACCAGAACATTGCAAACGTCTTTGTTCGCCTTTGTTATACAATACGTCTTTTGAATATTTCTGAAATAAGTCAAAATGTTGGTCGTCCTTCTCTTGGTATTGCGATCACAAAGTTGCGCTTTCCACCATACACGTTGATAAATTTGCCTTGCAATTTGGCGATACGCTTCAAAACCAGGTAGGTTGTAAAAGCAGAAATTCATACAGAGTCAGAATCATTCAAAGACTTTGAAACATGTGTTAAATCAATTTCGTCCCTTACCAACAAAGGAAGTACAGAAATGTTTAAAATCGGAAACTAAAGTTACCCTTGGCGAAGTGAGTGCAAGATCCGGATGGGTCGCCTTGCAGATGCCTGGCCAAGCATTCACTTTAAACAAGGGGTTGCACGCATAGTATGCCTAAATTAGCTGGAAACAGCTAGAAATCTTTACGGCCTACTTACTTAAATAAAAGTAATAGAAAATAAAGAAGAACAAAAAATCCTTTGGGTCACGTTTAAAATAACTTAATACGTGAAGGTATACGTACAAGTGGCATGAAATATTTGATTTCACTGCAAAAGGCTAAACTCCATACCTACGTGTCGAATGAAATAATCATGTGTACCTCTTTGATTGAAGTTCCAGGAAGCACATCATGAAACTGATTCAACATCAACTTCTTCCATGCTTTGTCTAATTTGTCTGACGGGTATGTCCCTGAAGAATATTTGAGATTTTTAGTATATAAAAACGAGCATTCTGAAAGCGGGGTACTCGTCCAAGACGACATGTCGAGTGACTTTACCAACTTAACGTTCAAATATCTCATTTGGGGAAAATGAAGGCATTACAAAATATAGCGTTGCATTAGGATTTTGAGGAGCCTCGTGAATTATCGGCATAAATCAGTCTTAAAGGTTAGAAGCTGATGAAATCATTGAAAGACTTCTGCGGGAGGACAAGCAAATATCGGCGAAAAGGAAATTTATTCTCAATGAAGCAGCGATGAGCGAGCAATTTGCAATTTTACGTGTCTACGGCACTGTTTACAAAATCATCGATGCAAAGGCAAGTTTCCCACGGCTTCCTCGGACTAAATTTCTGTTTCCTTTTTCAAGACGTGCAACTTCGTGGGACTATTTCCTTTTTTAGGTTTGACTGACCATCGCTATCCATGCTGTACCTTTACATTATTGTGAGTTTGTACGTAGGGACGGACTTTACGCACTATTGCGATATTTCATAAAGAAATCTAAAGACAGGGCTCAAAAAAAGAAGTAGCATCGTAGCGGCGCTACCAGGGAGGTTGCTGAAATGCGCAATTTCCCAGGAAGAAGAAGGGTAACGGAAAAAGAAATGAAGGAGGGACAGGAAAGGAAGTGAAAGAAAGAAGGAGAGCCGTAGGCGAAAAATTGTTCCCTTCTTTACCCTAACTGGAAATTGATATTGTCTAAAGGGATCGCGTTGTACGTGTGAAATTCATGGCTCATGATTGCCTGAGATCCATTTGTTCCCAAGGCAATTTGTTCATTTATAATAGGAGTGCAGTCGGTTCATGTTGTTCCATTCACTTTCGTTCTCAGAGAGATAGGGCAGGATGCTCTCCAGTGTTTCCGTGCTAGCAAGACTGCCGTGCAAGCAGCTGAACAGTCAAACAATTGGCAACTCACTTCGAGCCAATCTGCTTCCCTTGGTAAGCATATACTTATTTTTGGCTTTCTCTCCGATTTAGTAATTCTAACGTTCATTTTGTAAGCCATTCTCATCGACATCTCTGTGGATCTTGAGCTCCTCTCTATTAAACATAACTGCTTTTTAATTATTCTTATAAACATATTCATTTTAGGTTTACAAGAAGACTCAACTGTTGACATTGAGATGTGTATGGCACGTCAAAAAAGACGATTATGAGCTTGCACAACAGCTCATCAGCTCAAAGCGGCTTAACATCGATCAAAATTTGGCAAAACTTCCCGGTATTAACTTTTTCATCTCCAGCATTACCGGTGTCACGAAGAACGAGAAAACAGAGAAGGAAAAGAAAAAGCAAAAGAAAGATGAGGAAGCGCCGAAAACACAGGAAAAACCCGATTCTCAGGAGGAAGCACCACAGAGTGAAGCAGAAGATGATCCTGTACCCGATGATACGCCCGTGTGGAATCCGGCAATTGCTTATTTTATTTCATACACAGAGTCACCCCAATGCAACGAGGATAAGATTTATGCAATACTACATGAAATGAACATAAATGCAACCGTCACACCTATTCGCACGAGAAAGCGCAAGACAAGAGATGAAACAGAGCTCGATGGAAAATATAAAGTTCTGATGGAGCTACAGAGTGTAGTGAAGGACCATAAAAACGCGGCGATTCAGCGCATGATCGAGACGTCCAATAGATTTTGCTTTGAAAAGGCAATGGCAAGTCATTTGATTCAAAATCCCTCTGCGAGGCCTCCTGATGATGAAGTGGTGTACATTCCAAACTTTCAGCACAACGCTGCTGGATGTGAATCATGCCGAATTTACGTAATAAACAGGAAAGAGTTTGGAGAGCCACTAGAGGCAGCATGCAGGAAGTTGCAAAGTGATGGCCTGATCCTTAGGGTCGTCGATGGCATGATGAAGGAGCAGCAACCTGCACAAGCACCTGAGCCGTCGAATGACATATCAATCGCCCTTGAAAAGGTTAAGAATGCAATGGCGAAGCTGAATCACGCCCTATATAAGGGTGACATATATGCCATGCCACCAGGGGCTAAATACACTTACGTGTATATGATGGATGTAGACGAGTACTTGAACAGAATTCTGGCTAATGAGATGCTTAAAGGCCTTATGCAGCCAAATTTTCGACTTTGATTTTTTACCATATTCATAATATTCAAACTTTACTGATTTCCACGATACCAAATTTTACTCAATATCATTGCGGAAAGGGTGCGAAATTCCGTTTTGAAAATTGGTTCTCAACGCGACATTAGGCCTTCGCGCGTGACGTCACAATTATGACCACAAACACGACGCGCAGTTCTTGCCAATGAAAACCAACGCACGTGGAGCTCGCGAGGATTGCTTCACAATGTCAGATGCCGATGGCAGTGAGTTTCAAATGTCTTCTGATGACAAGCTAGACTCAGAAGATGAGGCTAGATCCAACAGCGACCATGGAGTTGTCCAACTGGGAGCTAAAGCTATGAAGCTATACCAAGACGAACCATTGGCAATAAGTCGGCTTATAGGCCAAGAATGACAGAAGTTGGCGACGGCAGGGCAGAAGTCAAGAACCCAGACAGCAAACCTTTGCCACCCTCGAGTCCAGATATATGATAAGATACTTTCTTCTGCAGAGCATGAATTTTCCCCTTTACACCTGCAATTTCGGTAATTGGATCAGTGAAGTCATGCTTTCCGCACCAACGATAAAGGTCAAGTCAAACTATTCTACTCTCCTGTTCCTGCACTAAACAAACTGCAGTGGCTTATTTTGTGAAAATTCACGCAAACCTTGAAGATGTATCAACAAGCTTAGAAAGGAAGGAAAGCGGCCGTGACCTAGAACGACTCTTACCTTTGTCTGTTCAACGCTCAATCAAAGATGCACTGCCTTCTCTTCTGCGTTTGTAGCATCTAGGGTAGGGTGGAAGTAATTTGGGTCCAAGAGCAAATTTGGGTCTCTTTCCTTTTTTCGTTAAAACAGTCGTAAGTTAGGAATTTGATTCATACGGTAGCTCATCGAACGATGAACTCTATTCTTTCATTCAGGAGCTGTATCCGTGGTGTCGAAGAACCATTGGATAATTCCCAGTGCTTCAATTTCGAGACTTTCCCCGGCATGAGCTTTGATAACGATTTGACACCGCTACGATTTATTTTTGTTAAAGGCAGACTGTCCCCTATTGTTCTCGATTTTTTTTCGTGGCCATGAATATTATGCATGAGTGACCTTCCAAACGGGAGAGCCAATCAGCGTGCAGGATTACGCAAAGAAGAATCTCTTCGAAAAGTTGATCAGATCGCAATGGCTGCCATCCGCAGCTCTGCGGAAGGGATGGCTCAACAGGAATCTCAAGGCTTGGTCGAGGGCGGCCATTTGGCAGTACTCGTTTTCAGAAAGTGGCACTGCGTGAGAATGGAACTGCGTGAGAAGACCTTCGATTCATGGCGTGAACTGAGGAATGAACTGAGCGTGAACTGAGGAATGAGCTTGGGTTTCCGACTGACGACAGGCTCCCTTGTGCTGGACGTGTTTGTGTTTGGACCAAACACCGACGTAAAGTCGCTAACCAAGCCATGTTGTTGGGAAGTGACTCTTTCCCGTCCAAAAACAAGCAACGGCGTTCCAACTGAAGATGGCGTTGCGTCATTCTCAATGTTAGGAAGAGCAAATCGTCTTGCCATGTTCCTCGCTGCAACTACATAGGCCTACTATTTTCGCCAACTCGCGCGGCATCCTCTTTCATCTCTGTCATGATTGAATGACTTCATTCGCCACACGCCTATTGTTAAAGTGACCAATCAACGAGGTCATTACGGATCTCAAGTTCAATCATTTGGAAAGGTGTCAAAGTTTTTTCATGATTCTTGCGATTCAATAGATTTTATTTCGATAATTTTGCAAGGTGGGAGCAATTTGGGTCCACTGGGGCTTCGTTCAACGAGTCGGGCTGTGTAAGAATTGATATTCATTTCATGCCTCTCACATCAAAACAAACATGAAGATGTTGAAACTGAATGAATAAATCGAAAACAGTGTTGGCAGGTACACTTCCGAGCACAATAAATGCAAAGATTTGCTTCTCTTAACTTTCATTTGAGGTAAAAACTTTGTTTGCATTTACATGTTGTCAAGAATTGGGCCCTCGGCGTTACAAATACTGATTTTCTCGAACATACCCAAATTTCCCGCCGATAGTTTGAAATGAGGACAGTAAAAATTGCAAAACATTGTTCAAACTCTAGATTAGAGAACGGGAATAAGTTCCCGAGAACGACCGGTGATTCAATGTATGTAAAACGAAAAAAAGATCGTCAACATTTGCTACGAATCCGTAAAGGTATTCTGTTTATTTAGAAAGATGCCCTTTTAGGCCCAATGGTCGATGGTGACGAACAAATCTAACCCACTAAATATCTATATTAATATTTTATGAAGCAAATTTTGTTGCACGAAAAACTCGAGCACAGTTAAACCAATCCCCGCCAAACTTTCCAAGTATCTTCGTCTTCTCCGTACCTAACGCAATAGAGATTTCGTTTTTTCAAATTCACCCTAAAAGCGGGGTAATGGGGCAAAGCGGCAAAGTCAAAGGATTGGTGGACTCCCCTTGCGAAATGGAGGCTACAGAAAGCGAGGAAAGCGAGGAACGGGATAAAACAGGACTTGCTGGAATTAGTGGAAATAGTTGATAACTTCAATATTGCTGAACTAATCCTTACGAAACTTTCTAAATAAATCTTTTTCTTCCCGCTAGATACTTCAATAAATATACTCTTTTTCTCATAGTTTCCCCATAAGGAGGGGGAAAGGGCCAGATAAGACCTTAAGGTGCCTCAACGATAGGGAGTTTCCACTGCAAAGAGAGAGAAAGCACAAAACACAAAACTTTGCTTTGCCTTTAATCTGAGAAACTGTGCGGTGAATGGCCAGGAAACTGACTCATTCATAGCAAAGAATCAACGATCTGTTTCGTCACCCATTTGGATAAGGATTTGGTATTGTATTTTGAGTGGGCACTGAATGTTTCGGGGTAAATTCCTTAGAAATATTTTTCAAAGTTAACAAAAAGCCTAGGCCCATGGGCTACAAGAATTTCTTTGTAAGAAGATGAGATTTTCAGCCTGCACTGAAACTGTCTTTAACTTATCAGATTTCCAAGGTCCATGACAGTTCTGATGGACTGACGGGGCTACTGTGCCTAGGTAGGTTACTGAAAATGGAAGCAGGCTTCACAGCTACAGCTACACCAGAAAGACGGGTTGGCAACTGCCAGGTGACACTCTCCACATATATTAAGTCCTGAAGTAAGCCCCCTTTGGGCCTATTTTGCAAAAAAAATTTGGGATGAGGGCTTATTCGAGGGAGAGGGGCTTATAGCAGCAACCAACAATCTTACCAGCACTACACGTATCTCTTTTATGAGAAACAAAGAATCTGGGCCAGTACTGAAAGTTTCTTAAAATTATCAGATTTTTAGTGCTCGAAGTTTCTTGTGAGTTTCTCAAATGTTTCATAGCAGTCTTCGTATTCACTGCCTGTTCTCTCAAGAACATTTAAAGACAATGTTTTTTGAAGCTTTTCCAGTGTTTAGATACTATAATCAAGTTCCTACTGAGAAATATTAGACAGGAAGCAAGCGAAAGTAAAGTAAACGGTGTTAAGGATTCTTGAGCTATATTTTCCCAGACTGGCGTTTTTCCATTTTTGGTGATCTGAGAATTGCGTTTCTTATAAGCAGTTTCTTATAAAACCAGAAATAACGATTGTCAGTGAGTGCTGCGCAACGTATTGGTTGCATAGGTCCATTCCCTGGTTCCGCAGTTTACACTCATTGAATTGTGATGCATGACAAATCGGTGTATTGGCTTTGGGTCAATGAACAACTGGAGAACAGAGAGAATGTTCTTTTGTTGCCAATAAAGTGAATTCCAACCATTCTGATGCACTTACGTGCCTCAACGATAGGGGATTCCCACTCTAAAGAGAGAGAACACAAAACACAAAAAATACAAGAAGAAAGTCAGCTAAAGAAGAGAATCAACAGTATTCACTAAAATAAGAAACAATTTTAACAGACAGCAGCGTTCCCCACGGGGGCTTTCTGGCTAGGTGCAAATTTAAAAAAACCTTTGGGTGGGGGGTCTCATTCAAGGGGCGCCTTTTTGAAGGTGAGGGCTTATTCAAGGACTTACGGTAGGATTTGCATTGCAAAACGTTTCGCATGTTCACCCTGGGAATCCCTGTGTAGGCTCGCTCATGATAACTTTCTTTTCGTGTTGCAGTTGTAATCACAGACAGCCTCATGTTTCCGTAGTTGACACAGTAACTAAAGTTAGAGTTGCGGAGCCTTGATCTCTGCGGGACTTGGTCATTATATTAATAAATGTGCTCCATTGTAAATTTTACGAATACAGTCGGGATATTTCACAGGAAAGGTATATAGCCCAGAGTCTCTTTGCTCAGATAAAGTGATTCCGGCTGAAAATGCCAACAGGCAGCAAATCCCTCCCCAAACAATTACTCGGTACGATGGCTGCGTCACACAGTTGAATCAGGAGTTGACCAGGGTGAAATCCCACTCTAAAAGCAGGGTCACCGAGAGGCTTTTGAGGCCTGGGAACAAACATGCGGACTGAGGCCCCTACAAGGGCACCAGCAGAAAATGTTTTAATCGCCAATCAAATCAGATTGAATTTAATCATTATCATGCTTTAAAGATGGTGTGACATACTAATTAATACCAACTATTTACAATGTAATCTACAAGGATGTCTACAAATGATATTACAAGCTTCATAACGTAATTGCCAGCAGGACCGCCGAGACGGGGGGGGGTAGCCGGGGCAACTGCCCCGGGGCCTCGCCAGGGGCCCATAAAAAAGAAGCTTTGTTTTTCACGTAATGATGTCATCAAGCTGGGCCCCACAAGGGGCCCGGAAAATCAAACTTTCTTTTTGACCAATGGAGTTAGCAATATCATCACGGGCCTCAGTTCATTATTTATTCCAACGTTGTTCGTTAAATGATAGCGAGATTCGAGAACAAGCGACAAGAACTATTGTTGATGTTCTCAAATAAAGATGGTTTTAAATGATGTTTTCGACAAGAACAAATCTATATATATAAGGCAGGTAAACGATTATCCAATTAGCTTTCTTCTTTTGTTTTCCATTGTGAATTTAACAATCAACACAATAGGAAGACAAAGGGGGCATTCGATGTAATGACAAAGGGACCATTCGATGTATGTCCTTGTTTATTCACTTTTTGATTGGTTCTAAAAACTATAGCTTTGGGGCTCACCAGGGCTCAAGCTGTCATGCGCTTCCGCGCTATTGTTTCTTGCACTTGTTCTCAATAGCCACTTCAATTTGCATATTACGTCAGTGAAGTAAATCGTAAATGCGCATGCGATGTGGATCCTTTTGGGGATTCCTGGAAGGTCACCAAAGGTCACAACTTTCCGTATCGTGTGAAGCAAATGACGAGCAAGATGACGGGGCCAATGGCTGCCAAGTGCTGCCCAGATGATCACTGCTACGTCGGCCTTTTTAGCAGGCCTAATTCAGATGAGAGCATTATCAGATCAGAAGAAATTCATAAAAATTGCAGATTAAAGGTGATGTTAGCCAACATTTTCATAGCTTTGAATCCTCATTTGCTTGGCTTATCCTACTAGGCCTAGGCCCATGCTATCTTATTGCTTGGATGGAGTTGGAGCCTCATTTTTGATTGTCCTTATGACATGGTGGAGCCTCAAAGCAGTGGTGGCGTGGCGCCAGGGGAGGGCCAGAGGGAGCTACAGTCCCCTGTCGGAAGCCACTTGCCCCCCTGTGCTGGAGGAAATTTCGGGTTTCTGTTGGAGGAAATTTGGCAAAATGATGTACAAAAACTGCATTTTTCCCATTTCATTTTTCCCATTTCAGCCCCCCTGTCAGAAGCTCCTGCCCTCCGTCTGAAGATTGCTGGCGCCACCCCTGCCTCAAGGTAGATTTATCCCTAAAATTTCAAGAAGTGTTTACAACACAGGTTGCTCATGGAAATTTCAAACAAAGCTGTAGATGGTATGGTATTCCCCATAAAATTGTTCTAAAATTTTTTACCAAAAAAATGCATATGCAATGGTTGGTGAAAAACAAATTGAAGGTGTAAGCTGCAAGTAAACTTTTAAAGGCTGTAAGAGTAAGCATAGATCCTCTGTTATTAGATGCAAGAGCATATTGTCGTAGTGGCAAGCTGCAAAAAGTTGTACACATTAATGGAAGTTTTCCAACCTGGCCTGGAGTATTGGTTTCATTTTCAAAAGATTAAGATTAGGTTCTTTGATGAAACATAGTCTTTTGATGGCAAAAGTATTATGTGGGGATATTGGAACATTGCAAACATCTTGATTCTACAAATGGGCTGCAGCTGATAAACAAACAGTTATTATTGAGATGGGATGTGTGGTGGCTATCAGGAGATCATAGGTCCATTGTCATTATCAATTTCTATATGGGATCTTGGCAGTCCAATGTGAAAGCACCATTTGCAGTTTATGCCATATGTAATGTTACAATGTATTGTGCTTCTCAATGATAAAGGAAAATTGGTGTCAAAAGTAACGTTCCATACAGTGCTTCCTTCCATTCATTGTTGAAATTTATGGAACAAATATTTCAAGATCAGTCTAACAAAAACATGTTGCAAAGGTTTACATGCTTTATATCCTGTGTATTTAGGATTTTACTTCTTTTCATTTCCTTTAGGTTCCTGGAGACCAGATTGCAATGCATGCATGATTTGGCCTCAGTGTAGTGGTGAATGAAAGAAAGTGAAAGATGCAAGCGCAATTAAAGTCTAAAGGCGGTGAGGGTAAAAATAGATCCTTAGCAGATGCAAAGAACCTTTTGTTGTAAGCTGCAAGCTGCAAAAGTTGTACACCTTATGAATACAAGTTTTCTAAGCTGGCAAGCAGAGCAAACTGTTACCAACTTCCCAAACGTTTCATGGCACCCAATCTTGAGACTCTTTGATATAAGAAACTTTTAGGAACATTGGGTTCTATTTTTCAAAAGATTAACATGGGATCATTTAATGCAAAATAAAGTATTTTGGTGACAAAAGCATTATGTGGCACAGTGGGCCAGATTATGATTTTCTTGGACAAAAATCGTTCAAGGCATAATATGGTACAGAATGCTGTAAAATCTGGAAACTGACAAAGAAAAACGTCCTTAAGACAAAATTTCTCTGCTTAGTTATGTGCACTGGTGTCGGAAAATTCTCCTAAGTCCTTATTGAAACAGGCAAAGTCAATGCATCAAATAACATATGATTAGAACACATAAATAAGGAAAGCAGAATTAATGATTATCAATCCATATAATCTGAAATGATTCTTAAAAAGGACAGGCTTTGAAATAGAGTGGTCAGAAAAATTAATAGAATTTGACATCGATCTGAAACTTATTCGACGGTGCTCTGTTCCCCATACACCTCATTTTTTTGCTGTGGCAATAACCAGCCTTGCATTTTCTACGGCACCTCTCGGCAGTCAAATATAAATCAAATGGTTAAAGGATGCTTTTGTACTTGTAAATATGCAAAGAAGATGTTTGGCGTTTGCAAGCGAAATTTTGAATTTAGCTTTAAAGCACAGCGTACAAATTGCAGGCCTTTTCGTTTGACGCGTGCGATCGCACTCGCACACGCTGACACACGCGCAGATTCATGTACGAGTGCGTTTTGTCGCACGCGCAAAACGATCTTTTAGTGGGGTCATCAGGCAAGAATAGAACGTGAGCTGGCCACTTCTATATTGTCGTTGAAGTGGAGATAAACATGAATTTTGTTTCAACAAAGCCAAGTCATGGGAGGACGACGTTTCAAGGAACAATCCAGATGACCTTGCCGTTAAGTTACCACTTGAAATCATCATAAGCCGTGGTTTCTAATGAATGAGAAGAAACCAGACCACTTCAATAAGCAAAGACTGCTACAACATTATTAATTGCATGTGGAATTGTGACAACAAATGTCCGCGTTTTATCGCAAACTAATAAGTTTGTCCATATCTAGGGCGGAAAGTTTCTTAAAGTTTAAGTACGGAAGTTTCGAATTCTCATTTTTCTTGTTATTGAAATCTCTTGAGCTTCTACATATACTTCATTGCCAGTTGTACGAAACCATGCCTTTTCTAGACATCAATCGAGAAAATTTGAGTAACGAAGTGCAACTAATATGTGGCAGCTTTATCGAGACTACGTGTTCTTTAGGAATGATTGCCTCTGCAGGTTTCTAATGTGGAGAAGCAAAGATTATAGTGAGGATTTGATGTAAATGCTTGTCGTAAAAAACTAGATTTGGGTGAAGGGGCAAGAAAGTAAGGGCCAAGCTACAAATTGATTAGCAAATTAATTTTTGGCAGGTTTCGCTACTGTCAGATGGAAACTCTTCGTCTCAAATTTTCGTTGTTACTATAGAAAGCATAGATTGTCATTCATATGCTTATAGCTGGCTGGGACTGATTATACCGAGATTGTATGAAAGAGAAACCGAGCTGTTTCATTTCAGACGAAAGTGGCCTAAATTTACTTCATCGAAAACTCTCTTTCACAGAGTCAATCTCAGGGATGGAGGCTACCTCAGGAATGACCCTGATGATGTGATACTTAATTCCCAATTGACCTTCACGCTCAAACTAGATGTCGGAAATGTAGGTGACCTAACTTCTTGACCTTTCCAGAAATTAAAGCAAAACAGTCTCATTGAACAATTCTTAGAAAACAACAAAGCATCTTCGAGAAGCAAAGAAAGTCTCAGAAACCAAGTCAGATCATATTTGAAATCACAGAACTTTCGCAACAAATTTCATTCTCCTTTGCCATGCATGAAGCTGGTTACAAGATAGCCCAATTGAAATTGAATGATATAAGGGCGAAAGGTGACCTTACTTACCCAAGTTTTTTGGGTTTCATGGAATTCATACTTGAGCAGAATTGAAAAATCTTTATACTGACGTGTTCAATTCATGGTTGAAAAGGCCTAAATTATGATTCTATGTATACGTTGAAACATAGTTGAAATGGAACAACCGTGACAATTTTCACATTTTTCCAGCGTGTGCGATCGCACGCGCAAAGTGATCTACGAGTGCAAAATGCCACACGCGTACCATATTTCTCACGAAAAGGCCTGAAATTGTAACAACATGAATACAAACTGCTTTGAACAAAATCATGAATATGGAACAGGAGTCTGTGCTCAATCGAAATGCAGTCAGGTACACTTAAATCACTGCCTGTGAACGTTACGAAGAGGCTATCGAAATATCTCTTGCTGAAAAATCAGTGCCTGAAAATGCAGTTCGTAAAATTGAAGTTGAGAACTGTAAGGTGCTTGCGGCATTCAATAACAGTTAACATCCTGTGATTTGAAATTGATTAATTGATAAAAAGCAATTTTTGGGATAACGTTGAAAGTGATTTCCTTACTCTATGAGGCATATGATATCAGATTCCACTGATAAAACTTTTATTTGAGTTTTTTCATTTTTGTATTTTTGTCCACCCTCTGGCCCACTGTGTGTGGGGCTTATTGTTATTGAATTAGCAAGATTTTCATGTTAAAAATAAGGTGGAGATGATAAACAAGCTCACGCTAACGAACCTATACGCACTACTGTGGTGGATACGCCATACAGAGGCGGGGTATTATGCTTGATGTGGTGGATACGCCATACGGAGGCGGGGTATTATGCTAACGTGGTGGGGTATTATGCTTGATGTGGTGGATACGCCATACAGAGGCGGGGTATTATGCTAACGTGGTGGGGTATTATGCTTGATGTGGTGGATACGCCATACAGAGGCGGGGTATTATGCTAACGTGGTGGGGTATTATGCTTGATGTGGTGGATACGCCATACAGAGGCGGAGCATAATACCCCACCACGTTAGCATAATACCCCGCCTCTGTATGGCGTATCCACCACAACAAGCATAATACCCCACCACGTTAGCATAATACCCCGCCTCTGTATGGCGTATCCACCACATCAAGCATAATACCCCACCACGCTAGCATAATACCCCGCCTCCGTATGGCGTATCCACCACATCAAGCATAATACCCCGCCTCTGTATGGCGTATCCACCACAGTAGTGCGTATAGGTTCGCTAGCGTGAAGCTATTATCACTGAGAAGGGGCTTCGTCATATGATCATACTTTGGTGCAGATCTTGGCGATCTGATGGGAGTGCACAACTGCACCGCATATTGATTGCAGTCATGAGTCAAAAACAATGTAATGTACTGTATTTTCCTTTGATCCATTGTTACAATTTATGTAACAATTATTTCAGGATCAGCCTGACAAAAATATGCTGTGAAGAAGTTCTACTATATAAACTGAAACATGATACACAGTCAAGAACTTACTGAATTTCAGCATATTGATCAACTTGATTTTCAAAAATTCTTTGAATTCTTAATATTTTTCAATAATCCTTCACTTTCTGATGGAATTCTTCGGAGGAAATTAAGAGATTCATAAGAATTCTCTCAAGGCAAAAGAATTGTGATACTGCGCACCTGCCTACGGTCTTTCTTTTGTAAAATTTAAAGAACTGGACAGTTCTGGTGTGCATCACAAAGAGGTTTGTTTTATGCCTAATGCAGCAAAATGGTAATCTGTTGTATCAAACTGTTCAGATCCATACAAACACAAAATTCCACTTTAGCACTTTCATGGGTGAATAACAAGAAGTTTTAGCATTCTATCCACAACCACAACTACTTATTGTACATTCAAGGTGGATTATCAGATATTCTTTGAGAGCTCTCCGCAGGAGCTAGGAATGTTGAAGCGCGAGCGAAGCGAGCGCTTAACTTCCTAGTAAATAAATAAGCTCTGTCAGCCCGGGCGGGTACTTCACTATAAATTCATACGGGGGTGTGCGCCGCAAGGATTTTTGTTACGACCCAATCCCAGAAATTTGGTCCGATATTGATACCCAATCCCAGAATATATGTCAGATATTAATACCCAATCGAAGAAATAACAAAAACAATTTGACGTCAAAGGGCTAAGGGAATGAGGGCTGGGAGCGAGTAGTTTGGTTCCAAGTGGCCATTGGAACGAGGTTCTGATCTGAGGATGTTTTTCAACACAAAAATACTTGAAATCAGTTCACCTGAAACTGACCACGTGTTGCTCAAAAATTTATAAAGAATTTGGGTATAACAGTAAACCCCAATCCCAGAAAATTCCGAGTGAAAGTACACCCCAATCACAGAAATTTTCCAGTAAAAGGATACCCCAATCCCAGAATTTTCAGGCCAAAAACTACCCAAAACTGGCGCACATCCCCGTCTTACCCATAGTGAAGTACCCCCCCGGGTCTGTCAGAAAGTTAGCAATTTTTGTTCCCGTTCTTCCTTTGCATTATTTTGAAGCTAGAAATCAATCAAGATAGACATTGCTTTGCACTTTATTCTCAAAGTTCATCAAAACGATCCACAGTTTCAGTGGCATGGCCACATGGAGGGTACGAGGGAGCAATGGCACCCCCACTTTTACTGAAAGATGGCGATATTCCTTGAAAACCGAAGGGAGATTGTGGGGTGTAGGATGGGCATGAATTTTTCCGAGAAATGCTAGAAGATTACGTAATTCAACCGTGTTGCCAAAAACTGCCATTTCAGCACTGGTGAATTTGGGATCAGCCTGGATGCATTCCATAGAGAAGCTGCTAAAATATCTGAGTCCCAAGATCTATTTGATGATTTTAAGAAATTTTAAGCACAGGTCCAAATTTTTAGTTTCTTATAACAGAAATATAAGTATTGTCATCAGAAACTGCTAAAAGATCGAGGACAACTTCACATTCACGTCAAGGAAGGCAGATTTTCAAACGCCGTCACGCCAAGAACTGATTTTATTGAAGAAATGACGCCGCTACGCCGACAGGAAAGTCATGAATACGCCAAAGATCTTCGGGCCTAAGTGCATGAAATGCATCGTGGAGAATCAGGGCCTTCTAAGCCAAAGGGCATTATTCGAAAGAGCGTACGAGACGTTTTCAGAACAAAATGACTTTTATGGAATTTTGATGGTTTTTTCTTGACTACAAATTATTTTTGCCAAAAGTGTTCGAGATTTTTGGTAGCGAAATGCCCTTTAAGCCAAGGTGAAGGATGCTGCTTCGAAAGTTGTCCTCGCACTTTGATTCATACAATTACTGTCACAAAATCGTCAAAGTTTCCTTTGGCAAGCATGATGTTGGGAGATGCATTCTAAGCCAAAGTAAAGGGCTTGGACCCAAAAATTTTCCTGGGGGCTTCGCCCCCAGACCCCCTCACTTTTCTACCCCCACTTAATTTGCCCTTGCCACGCCGCCGCATAATATTCACGAAATTCTCCCAATTGTGCACTTCTGGTGTCAGTGTCAAGCAAGGGGCCCGCATCCTGTTGTTGCCCCGGCCGGCCCGGCCTCGCTCTCGGCGGCCCTGATTGCCAGGGTATTTACCAATTCTACAATTACATTTTTTCACCCATCCAGATTCTATCTTTGTTTTAAACCTTTTAGATTCACCTAAAAGGCATTTCAGAACATTTCCTGCAGTCAATATGTTAAAAATCTTTGATTATAGGACCCCATACACCCTGAAGCCCAGGGGCAAATTGTCCCCTCTCCCCTCTTGGTTGCCCTGTCAAAAAGAACTGCTTTTTTATTTAAAACAGGATGGGGAGGGTTTCCACAGATGTTTTATTTCCACTTTGAAGTGTCACTTGAAATTTCCTGGTCCGAAGGTTCTTATTTCTTTGGTCATCTAAGGGTTCATGAATTTCTTATATAGTTTCCTATACCAAGATATGCGTCCATTCATTCATTAGAGTCCATTATTGTGAGGTTTCAGGGTATCATTTTCTCACAAAGTGTTAGTAGCACGTTGTTCTAGAACCATTTGCCACCAAGGGGATATATTCATAGGAAAGTGTTATTTCAATGTTAATCGCTTAACTTCAGATGTTTCGAAACAGAGTAGCAATGGCAAGGCAAGACTATATTTTGGAGGAAAATATGCAACTGGATAAAAAGGTTACTGGGCATAGCCTGCTTCGTCAAAATGAATGTCAATGAATTACAACGACTTCAGGAAGGGGTAATAGCATTTGTAGGACAGGAATTGTTGGAATGACATCCTAGAATGAAATTAAGGTGCAATTTGCCTCTCATTTACGCAGATTGGTGGTGCGAAAAATATGGAAGATGGGGAGAAAGTAACAAGAAAGCTTATTCACAAGAGGCTTTGTTAATGTTTGGATCTCTATTCAATAACTAAATGAGGAAATGAGAAGCATAGCAATAGAGAAATTAGGATCTGTGATTTTAGAAAGAAAAAAAAAGAGTTGATATTTACAGGCAAACTAAGGTAATTTCTTGATGCAAAAAGTAGCATTCTTATATGGCTCAATAGATTGCTGCAAGTGTTAGGAGACGCAGGAGACGCCATTGAATTCATGCAATAGTAAAAGCGACCAAGAGAAGACAATGCTGTGAAGTACATGGAAGTAAAGGGAGAAAGACGTCAGAAAAAAGCTAAATTACAGTTTCTATCAAATGAAAGCAGCAATGCGACCTGTATGCAATTTAAATGGATCATGTGCTGGAATGGTTCGCATAATTGAAAGCATCAAGCATGAAAGATCCACTTGCCTTTTATAACGGAGTAGCAATCAAAGACAAAATACAAGTCCATTAATCGGATTTATGCGAGCAACTATATTTGAAATTATAGAAGGGGTTGTCGAGCAGTAGAGGGAGAAGCAGGAATCGGGAATAGTATGAAGCTATCTCGGAAAAAGACCTGTCCAAACGGCAGTGGCGGAGCCAGACGAAAAATTGTGAGGGGGTAAAAGTCCAAAATTTTCCGACTGGAAATAGTAAAAGGGAATACCCAGACATTTTTATTGCATTATTCAACTGCAATTTTTCTCACTTTTTCAAAAGTGGGGGTGTACTTACCCCCTCATACCCTCCGCTGGCTTTTCCATTGCCAAACGGTGGCTATGATTAAAAGACAATGGAAGTTGTAGCAGAACGGTGCTCCAATTCAGCACAGTCAGAGCCATGGTTTAGATACCTGAAACTGAGTGAAGAGAGTCATTTCAAAACTATTATAAGAGGAGTAGAGAAGGAAATGGAAATGATTCAATTCACAGTGAGTGCAGGATGAGAAGAAAATTAAAGACGTTGCGATAGTTAAGTTTCTGAGGTAGATAACACTTAGAATTCTGATTTCAAGGGACCGCTTTCTGAGTTAGAGGACGCAAAAGGAGAAAACAGGGGTTCCTGGAAGTGGCATAGCAGAATATCTACAGAGAAAAAATTTACACGACTTTAGTGGTTGTAGCACATTTTGCACGCGAAATGTTGCCATTTGAAGGTCAGCCTAAGTATGAAATATGAGAAAGTACTAATAAACTGAAGGAAAAGAACAAAAAAAATTGGCATAAAAGATTTCTGTTGAGTTTGAAATGTAGCAGGCACAACGGGAAGAGGCATGTAAATAGGGAAATGTTACAAAGACTGCAATGGATCTTTACTTAGTATATGCTTTGAAGTATTAGATCCTACTTGAGTTTTCCCTTAAGACTTTTCACCCATGGATTGTAGTGAATTCTATACACAGATCCGAAAAGTTCTCGAAACCTTTACTTGGTGAGCGGATGAATTTGACAAGCCAAAAAACTTGGTTGATGCATAACTATAAATACCTTTGAATAAGAAAGTATCAACCTTTCCCTTTCCTGTTAAAAGTATTTCTACGTTATAGTGATATCCTTTAGAACACTGTTTTGTCAAGAACAGTGCATTACAGAAATAAAGAAACAAAAACACATAACATAAGCCCCGTTCACACGACGCAAACTAACCTGGGGCGAACCCGGGTTAAACTAACCTAGGTTAGATTTTCGTAGTGTGAACGCGACTAACCTGGGTTCGCCCCGAGTTAAACTAACCCACCTCAGGAGGTGGGTTCGCTCTGGGTCGAACCTTGGTTAGTTGTGGCAAAATGTCGTGTGAACGCAAACATGGGGCGAACCTGGGTTAGTTTTGATCTTACGCATGCGCATACTTTCAGCCAGCCATAAGCTGGATCTGGTACACAAACACCAGATATTTCATATTGACCAAGAAATAGAAATTTATCTTTAACTGTGAATTTATTTTATTTCAAACGCTATGAATCGAGAAAGAACAGACCGAGGATCAACTTGGGAGGATGAAGAAGGTTTTTTTATTGATAGAGGTTTGGGGTGATGAAAAAATTCGCCTCTTCATAAAGATATGCCACGTCAAACCATACATTTAAAACGAAAATCTGCCGGCAAAACATCAGCAAGCTCATGTCATCAGCCATTTTGTTACTTTGTTATCTCACTAGCTGCGCATGTGTGAATATAAATAACCCAGGTTCGCCCTGGTTTTGTGTTCACACACATTTTGAGGATCCTCTCGTGTGAACAAACGCGGGTTGAACCTGGGTTAAGTGTAACCCAGGTTCGCCCCAGGTTAGTTTGCGTCGTGTGAACAGGGCTATAATGTCAAGACCCCATTATATGTCCTCCCCCCTCTCTTTCATCTCTAAGGCTACAGAACGAAGCTTGAAATGCAGCGGCATTTCTATAGGAGGACTTCATCCATTGAGTCATTGTTGAGGAGACAAAGTGCTGACCCTTTTGTTTTGTCACATTGTGTTTCAGCTTTGTTGATAGCGAATCAATGCTGGGGCTCACACTATCATGGGTATCGGTACTATTGTTTCTTGCTTTTATTCTTAACGGTCAAGCTAATTGCATAATACGTCATTGAAGTAAATCGTTAGTGCGCATGCGATCTGGAGCCCTTTTTGGGGGATTCATCGAGGCTGACAACTTAGCCTGTTCATATCCCCAACAAGTCAGTTGTCAATGGTGAGAATAATAGTATTTGCTTCCTTTACTGTACCGTATAGCCTCCGCAAATAAAAACACTAATCGAGCTTGGTATGATCATATGAACATCAAGATTGACATTATTGTAGTTCAATAAATGTTACCCTGGGTACCAGACTTTATCTCTTAGGGAGTCTGGTACCCAATTTACAAACATGGGAAACATTTACGGCGATGGTTGCTAGCCTTTTGTGTTTCATATGAGTTCAAGGAGTAAATAGAATGGGTATATCTATAATTTTGCCTTGAAGGGAAGGGGTTTATTAGGCAAGGGACGTTATAGCGCGGGACTGAACAGAGTTGCTCTTTCCTTTCGTAATCGTAATGAAAGCAAAGTACGACGGCGGGCCTGCGCGGCGCCGCAGGCGACGCGCGGCAAGCCTAGTATGTAAAGATTGAATGTTTTCATTCGGGAATGTGTGGACGGATACATCTTTTATAAATTGTGTATTCTTGCAGCTTTCTCCATTTGATGCTCCAGCGACAAATGACCTCCCACGCGAAGTTTCTCCCATTCTTTTTGAAGCAGCGGCCATTGCTTGCACAGTGTCTCCAATGCGCGCTGAATCGTCGGTCATAATTGTGACGTCACATTTGTCAGTTCAATGTCGCGTTGAAATAGCGAAATCACCCAACTTTGACACACAATTTCTTCAACTTAAACTCATAATTTCCATCTCAAACTTTCACAAAGTTTTTATGACACTATGAACTATCTAAAATCATCAAAAAATCGAGGACCAAATTTTGGCTGCATAAGGCCTTTAAAGAAACACTCATTTGCTGCAAGCCAAAAGTATTATCGCTGATGTCCCATCACGCTTGCGCAGTCATTCCGCAAATTAAATTTGACATGGATCTTATTGAAGTTGCAGAGCCGACAGGGATGTGTTTCAAGATCTCTCAAAGATGCTTTAAAGAAGGATGTATACAAGAAGAGCAAGTTGGGAAATTGTCGCCACGAATGTACGCTCCATATGATTCCAATAAAATTCCAGACCCAACATACTTCAAAGAGGCAATATTCAATAGTTTCCCAACTGTCAAATGCAGAGCAAATTTCCTAAACAAGTTTTATCAATGTTTAATGTGTGGAAAGATGCCCCACAAGATTCCCAAGCTTGTTGTCTGCGGTCCAAAGGATAGCGGAAAAACCTCCTGGGCATCAGTGTTTTTTTGGCTTGATTCCAAGAAAATTCATCGCCTCCATAACACAAGAAAATCAGTTCTCAGCTGCCATGATAAATGAAGACACACAACTGGTATTCTTGGACGAATGGTCAAGCAATACCCTGCAATCAGACATGGCAAAGACCGTCCTACAAGGAGGTTACCTCGTCAAAGCAGTTAAGCATGGAAAGCCTGTGAATTTTGAAAACAAAGCACCATTTTTCATCACCACCAATGAGATGCCTTATTTTGGCAATGAAGATGAAAACGTGCGGCGAAGAGTGGCGATTTTCAAGACAAAGGCGTTGCCTAATTGCATTTCAAATGTTGACAGATGGCTGAGAGAAAATGCAATGGAATGCGTCGCTTGGATTGCAGAAGAGATTGAGCGTGAAAGGCATCACATCTGCAAGAAGGAGCTGTGGTATGAGGAAGCATGTTCAGCTGAAATCGGTCTTCCTATTACTGATCGTGGCATTTTCACTGGTGTCGACATCGCAAATGATAGTAAAGATTTGATGTTTGACGCTGAAGTCATTCGTTCCATGACAGAAAGCGATCTGAAAAGCCAAGAAAAAGAGTCGGCACACGTCCTGGAATCGCAGCATCCTTCTGAATTCATAAGCGACCAATTCAGAGAAGCGGCCGATGAAATTCTATCAAAACTTACTGAAGAATTCAACGAAAACAGAGATTCACAAGAAGCCGAACCTGTAATGTCTTTCCAAAAGTTGGAAAGCACCGTTGTCGCAGTTGTCGACGATGCAACGGACTGCAGTGAGTCCAGTATCGCACCTAGTGGCAAGGCACGATCGCCCGTTTCTGATTCCAGTAGTGACGCGGATGACTGGATGCTGGCTGTACATGATATCTTAGCCAATGATTTCAACAGGCCCAAGTTATCTCAGGTCCATGTCTTTGCTTTCAGAAGAGGGCAGAGATTGAATTCGGTAAGCCATGGGCCAAGTTACGACGCATGGATGCTGGTGCTGGGTGAACGTGATGAAAAGCGTGAATTTCACCCGAAACTCTTCTTAGAAAGATATCCTGAAATGTTGGAGAAAATTAAAGAAATTCGCAGAAAGGTGGACGTATTCGTGTGCAAGGACAATGACCCTCTGATGGAATGCTAAATGACTCATTAGCCAAATTGTGTTTATACTGTGAAAGAATAAATAGTAATACTTATGTTATTAGCCAAAATCGCGCTTATACTGTGAAAGAATATATAATGATAGTTTTATCGTATATCTCTGCAACAAAAGCTCTTATGATAAGTGGTGGGCTACTTAACAATGCTAGCCCGTCTCTAGCCCGTTCATTTCTATAGGAACACAATAGAAGCCCGGTAGCCCGGTGGTGGAGACATAAGATTATAATAGGCTTCAGTGCATGATATCAGTTAGTGTCATGTGGAGGAGACCGACAGTACATGCGCATCAGATTGTTATGCGAAGGAGATGTTATTGCGCAGCAGTGGTGCTTATGCGCAGGAGATTACGTAAGGCTGTTAGTAAAATTTACAACTTCGGAGAAATTCCTTAAAGCAACGCACTACGGGCTCCATGTCTAGCGTAACCCGTCTCAGGCCCGTTCATTTCTATAGGAACACAATGGGAGCCCGGTAGCCCGGTAGCCCGGTGCTGGCGAGTTAACTTTAAGACAGAAATCAAAATGTTTTTGAGGCGGGGGAGACGTAGCTGTGAGTACTTCTCTTGGTGAGGAGGAGGTGACGTACGTATATCAAAAAATTTGCAATGCACAATAGACGATTACGCTAAAGATGGCGGCGAGGAACTGTTTACCAAGATGCATTGCGTTCCTTAATCAAATTCCTATTGAATCTTTAAAGATTCGTAATTCGAGTGCAGTGCATTTCGGTAAAAAGTTCCTGGCCGCCATCTTTGCGTAATCGTTTGTAAGGGGCTACTGAACAATGTTAGCCGCCTCTAGCTCGTTAATTTCTATAGGAACACAATAGAAGCCAACGTGACGGAGACAAAGCTATTTAATGTAACCAAGAGAAAACGAAAAATGACAAAGTGGTAACTTTTTTGTTAGATAAAATGCTTAGTTTGCATTCAAACGTCCATTCGTTATATGTCTATGCTTCAAAGTTATAAATGTTCCCTACAACAATTCAAAAAAGCTTTAGATTCCGATCTTTTCCTAAGAGCCACTGCTGTTCTGCCGCGAATAAACCTCAAGCTGGGGTCTTTCAGGATAGATTCCCACCTTGGGCCATGTTTGCGCAGGCCTTTCATGAGAAATTTGTCTTCTTCTTTTGTGAATGACAGCACTGTCCTGCGTTCCTTGTTACCAACTGGCAGGATCTCGCAGATTTTGCTCGTGATCTTGGTGCTAGTGGTATCATTCTTTTCATTGATTGCAGATATGGTGGGCACTTGGATATCATCAGTGATACTTTTAAGTGACCTTTCAACTGCGGCTCCGCTCTCTCCCCGCAGTTTCTTCATACAGCTGCTACCTTTGGTGGTAAACATCTCTGGACCTTTTCTTTTGGTAATGGAACTGTGCCACTTTGGAGCTGTGCTTTTGATCCTCGGAAATTGATTCTTGTTCGTCTTTATCTAGTACCTGGACACTTGTCGTTTCAATGATCTGGCGATATCTTGTGGGATGTATGTACTTTCCAATAGCGTCATAAATCAATTTGCTGAACTGATCTGTTAGCTTTTGGAATTGCTGACCGTTCCTGTTGACAAGCACGAAGTCACTTTGTGGTCTGAGCAAAGGTCTCACATGCATGATGTAGTCGTTTAATATGGCTAAACTGACGCCATCAAATAAGACTGAGTCAAATCCGTATTTGTCAGCCGTCTTGAACTTTCTTTGGTCGACAAGGCCGTTGTTGCTGTTTGCGCTGTCGACCATGGCCAGTGTTAGATATTGGTAAGTCATGGGTCTTGTTCCTTTGATTTGAAGGAAAAGAAGGCCAATGATAAAGCGTGTTGCAAATGATAACTCTGTTTGCGAGATGCAATCTGGCGTTGCTTTACATCTGCGGAGAACACTCTTATAACTGTCAAGGTGGAATGGAATCACACTCTGCAACTCATCCATTGTCGCCCAAGAGTTTTGCTTCTCAAGGGAATCGATATCAAGCTCCGTTGTCCAATGGGCTTTGAGTTCTTTTGCAAAACATTTCCTCGATCTTTTCACGTATATTTCTGCTGCAACAAAGCTTTGAAGTGTCCCTGGTGGCACTCCTTTGAACTTTTGGAAATCCATTAGCTCTAAAATTGCATTTACATATCCGATTCTCCCAGAGATGCCAACGGATACTTCTTTTTCAAGGAAGTCCGTAAATTCAACAAAGTGTTGCCTTGACCCCAAACAAAAGTTAACAGTTCCGTTGTCTAACTCATCAATCTCGATATCCACACAGCAGAAACGCAGGTACTTCAATGCCCTCGAGACAACTTGATCTGCTACTGTCCCGGGTTTCTTACCCCCTGGTGGGCTGATGAGCCATGCCTTCAACGCGGTGCCAAAATCACTGTCTTTTGGAAAAGATGGCAGACTGTATGTTAACGATCTTGGCCTCTTCTTGAAGTCTCCGATAGCCTCCACTTTGTCTGCGGGCAAATTAGGACGTTTGTCGAAGAAATAAAACCATCCATGTTTTGTTGCAATGTGCTTGCGGCATCCTCTTTGACTTTGAAAGCCATCATGTTCACAAGTATCAACGGGGCATTTGAAGTATCCTTCTTCTTCTGCTTCCAGTTTCAGTCTTCGTTTCGTTGCGAACGCCCCAGGAACTCCTTTCCAGTCCACGCTCGTCTTCATCACGTTATTCAGCGAAGCAAATGAACTTGTTTGTTTGAGTTACGATTCCTTGCACCGCTTTTATGAGAATTCTTACACACTAGTCCCGAATGAGCATACCAGTGTGCGGGTCTTTCTAGCGAGGCAAGGTTTTCAATGAAAGAATTTTTACAAGTCTCAAAGGCAACTAACGAAAGCCAGTTTCACAAGCTCATGGGGAAACATGCATAAGGTATTACAAAATACATGCCTTTGTTTGTGTCGTGAAATTATCAGGTCGCATTGCTCTAGAGACACTAGCTATAGGCCTGTCATGTTAGTGTTTACAGCACCGGGCTACCGGGCTACCGGGCTCCCATTGTGTTCCTATAGAAATGAACGGGCTAGCGACGGGCTACGATAGACATGGAGCCCGTCATACGTAGCTTTAAGGAATTTATCCGAAGCTGTGAATTTTTACTAACATCCTTATGTAATCTCCTCCGCATAACCAGACTGCTGCACACTAACATCTCCTCCGCATTAACAATCTGATGCGCATGAACTGTCGGTCTCCTCCACATGACACTAACTGACATCATGCACTGATGCCTATTATAATCTTATGTCTCCACCACCGGGCTACCGGGCTACCGGGCTCCCATTGTGTTCCTATAGAGATGAACGGGCTAGAGACGGGCTACGATAGCTCTATAGCCCGTTGCTTCGCCACGATAGCAAGATATCTTATTCAAATTTTTATTTGAAGAGAAGCCGTCCTGTTCAGATTTTTGTGGAAGATATTCCCTTGGTAATTGCATGCAACGTTACGAAATCATAGCTTTGAAGTGCATGAGTTGTTTCTCTTGAGATCAATTTGTACCGCTGGTTTGATTGAAAATTAAGATCCAATTGTTCCATCATGCTACTGGAAGGCAATGAACAATTTTATGCCACTGTGAAGTACACGAGTTGTTCTCCAATTTGAATGATATGTTCCGTAAACAATGATTCAGTCGTGGATCAACATATTCCAGAACGGGGGATTAAAAACATAGAACAACGTGAACCTTTCCGAACTGCACGAGTTGTTCTGCTCTCATTATGAAGAATGCATTACATTCAATGTGCTGATGAATGTAAGATCAAAATGATCCTCTGCGGGATTGAAATGAAGGAACAATCTGCTCCTAAGACCACTGAAGTCCGTTATTCCTTTTGAAAGAATAAGAACTGAGGTCTAAATTTGTTCATATTTAGGCCTAATCGCAAAAGTTTGTTCTAGAAGCAAGTGCATGCTTTCACTGGGACTTTTACAATGTTTTATCGAAGACAGGGTTCCTTCAGAATGACCCCAAGCTGTTAAATGCATTCTAATTCTGATTTGAAGCGTTGCAAGTTGTTTTGAATAACTCGTCTTTGCCGTGGTAAAGAATAGAAAAACATGGAGAAAGGAAAAGGGATAGAACGGAGCGGCATACAAGGAAAGAAGAAGGAAAGTGTGTATGAAGACAGGGAAGAGCTTAGCTTGCTACCAGGAAGGACAAATTTTTTTGAGCCCCGCCTACAGAGCTTTGCTCACTGATGTTCAAGGGAAGTTCCATACACTGTCAACAGAATGATTCTTGAAGCTAAATTACAGCAAAGGTAGTTAATATGATTAGAGTGCATCAAATGATCTACATATTTTGTTTCATTAGATAAAGAAAATTGATAGCCGTTGAGAACAGGAACTTCGTGCTTTGTATCTGTCAGTATCTGTAGTTTTTACTGGTGCTCTGAGTGTTTTTGTTTCTGTGTCTTTCCTTCATTTGTTGGAACATAGTAGTGGGGTGGCCTAGAGGTCCTACAGCCTAATTCTTTCATAAATATGCTCCAGCCTATGGACCTTCACAGGTGCACTGTGAACCTTTGGGTTGATGATGTTGCTTGTTCAACCTAAAAGGGCCAAATACAATGGTGGAGTTGCTTGCTTCCTGGCTGCCCCTCTCTTACAACCATATGGTATTAAAACGGTAGGTGCAAGAAACGAAAAAAGTCTAAGTAATTGGCACACTGAAGCCTTTCAAACCTATGTATCATCAAGGCCTTTCAAACCTATGTCAGAGTCATCGATACTCTGATAATAATATTGGTTTGAAAGGCCTCACTGTGCCAATTACTTAGACTTTTTTCGTTTCTTGCATCGGCCATTGTAATACAATATTCTATCGTACTACCCTTACCAAATATATGTATATACATCTTACGACTATATGGCAGGAAAAGTTCACGTTGATTTTAAAAGACCCATCGCTAACCATGATCCTTTGTGCGCCGAATGAAAAGCAAGACAAAGCGAATTTAGGCCAGTGTAGTCGACTTTGGCGCCACGAAAGATCATGGTTAGCAATCCCTCTTTAAAGGGGAACTAAACAAAAAAAATTTATTTCATTTATTTGTAGCTGCTATCATTTCACTGTGAACAGTGAAAAAATTTTTGAAATCGGACATGGGGTTACGATTTTATGGCTTCTCAAAGATGGGAATTTGGGGGCTTTGCGTGATACAGGTTTGCGTTCGTAGGAGGCCTGGTGCTAATGCGGATGTGACGTCAAGCTGGGAAGGGAAGTTGCACGCGATCTCAAAAAACAATGCATGGAAGAGTTTGTTGTGAGTGTTACTTATGTATGTATGTATCATTTGCCACATAAAATATATATACAAGCTACTATAATAAATATAAAAAATAGATACAATACAATACTTTAGGTTAAAAACGTTAAAAGGAAAACACCCCTAATTTCCAGTGGCAGGGATAGCATTAAAGGGTCAAGCTGACCTTATTTCCATAATGGTCCCCTTAGAGGTGCTGGTATAACAGAGAAAAGATAAAAAATAATAACATTGATAAATAAATAAATAAATAAATAAATAACGAAAACAGGAAAGTACTGTAGTTGTTATCAGCATATGACACGGTTTGTGCGACAGAAACATGGTTGGGAGAGACGAGGAAGGGTCTTAGTAGAAGACGTATATGTCATCTTCCTCTTTTTGTATTGTTTGGAAAAAATTTTCTTTGATCTCATGTTTGAATGTGTTTGGATTTTCAGCTGATTTTAAGTCAGACGGAAGACTTATCCATATTTTCGGCCCGAGGTAAAATAAGCATTTTTGTCCAGCAGTACTTTTGCGAAGTGGAAATTCTAATTTAAACTTGGATCTTCGCGTTATTCGCCCTAGGTTGGCTGGTTGGAATATTTCGGCACTGTAAGCTGGGGCAGTTCCATTTAAAAACTTCATTACATTAACACAAACACATTGATCCATCCTATTCTTTGTGGGGAGCCAATTTATAGCCTTAAATTCTGTGGCACCAATATGGGCTGTATTTTTTAAATTCAGGTAAAAGCGAATGCATTTGTTTTGAGCAGCTTGGATTTTTTTGGACAGCCTCTTATTCAACAATGGGTACCACGAGGTGCATGCATAATCAAAATGAGGTTGAATAAGGGCATTCAAAAGCAACCTTCGAAGGGAGCCATCTAGGAAGTTCTGTTTTCTGTACAAAAATTTTAGCTTGCCATTTATTTTTCCAAGCATCCTAGTTGCCATTGACTCCCCAGAGAGATTTTCATCCAGAATACATCCCAGATATGTGACCGTTGAATGTTGTTTGATCAATATGTCACCTCTCCTGATATCTAGCTTTTTAAGATTCTTGCAATTTTTACGCCCAAAGAGAATGCACTTAGTTTTGTCTTCTCCAAAATGAATACTCAGCCTGTTTTCTAAGAACCAATCGCAGAGTGTGTTCTATTCAGATTAATTTCTATTTGCTCGATGCTTTTGTCTCTAAATATTAAGCAAGAATCATCTGCGTACAAAAGCAGGTCACAGTCAACTGCCCGTGCCATGTCATTCACGTAAAGAAGAAATATGAGGGGACCAAGAATTGACCCCTGAGGAACCCCGCATGACAGATTTCCATGATTTGAATATTCCTTTCCTATGTTGACAGTAAACGATCAGTCCTGAAGGTAAGATTTAAACCATAATATGGTAGAATTACTAAAGCCAAGGCAAGCCATTTTATCCAGGAAAATTTCGTGGTCAATTGTATCAAATGCCTTTTGAAGGTCAATTAAGATCATGCCTGTAAACATTTTGGCTTCAAATCCTTTAAGGATCTTATCATTCAAGTAGGATAGGCAGGTGTCTGTTGAGTGATGAGCGCGAAATCCAGATTGGTATCTATATAATATTTTCTTTTCGTCTAGGTACTTTTGTACTTGATTATGGATGGTTTTTTCAATAATTTTTGAGAGTTGTGGGAGACTTGGAAAATTTTTGAGACTTCGAAAATCCTGATACTTTTCGCCAAATTTATGCGTAGAAACTGCCTGTTGGCTCTATATTGCAATGTATCAGATCATGGGAGATGCATAGCGCTTTATCAGATACTAGAAATCAGCGATGACATAACTGATCGAAAGTAAACATGGAAGAAATGACAGTGAATTTTGTGCGGAACAGCAAAGTGGACTCGTAGTCGTACGACAATTCGAAATGGGAGAATTGGAAATGGGGTATGCATTTGCTCCTCATGAACACGACAGTTTCACTTTAGAGAGTTGTTCAATAAGAGAGTCTATCCCAGCCCGAAGAAACTTACGGAATGATGTACAGAATCACGCCAAGCGGAAGGCTTCTGCCCGCCTTAGGCCAATCATCATGTCTTGCCAAGGCTCAAAGTAGTGTAACGATTTTACTTTATGAAGTTCCGTCCAAAGAACATTTGGCTTGCATTTCACTCACTTGTTCACCAGCATAGCCTTTCTATTGGCGAAAATAGTGTGATCAGCAAGGAGACAGGAGCCAGAATAGACAGGAAACACAGTAACTTTAAGCCCAAACAGTACTACTACCTTTTGGTACGTAAATGCAATAATAAAGGATTCTGAGTTAAAGTCTTGAAATCTGCAGTGCTATGTATAAAACTGAACAGGGTCTACCATGTTAAAATGGGTGAGTTTGGGGCTAACATGGGTAGGGTGAAAAATCTGGCTAAATTTTGCTAAAATCTCTGTTCACACAGTTCTTCTTCAAGCTTCAATTTTTCAAACCGCCCCTTGGCAAAGTAAATGTTGATTTATCAGTTGTGGGTCTACTTTTTTCCAGCAATCAACATTACCCACTTTACCCCAGCCTTACCCATTTTACACCAGTAGACCCCACTTGTTATGGTACAATGAGGCAGTAATTCAACAAATAATAGCACTACAGTACAAATTTAAAGCACAATCGGGTTTAACAATTTATCTGAGGAATTTTTTCCGAAATTGTTTTTAATCTTTTTGCAACACTCATAAATTTCCTATCCTTTTCAGTGGAACAATTGCAAGCCAAGGCACAAAAACTGGAGGGAAGAAATTGTTTTGTTCCACAGGGGGAGTTTATTCTCTGGCAAAATTCATGGGCCAGGTGCCATGGTCATGGTTTTCAAATTTCTGTTCTTGGATGGGACATTTATACCAATTTGACTTTCACAAGGGAGCTCATCTTGGTAGTTGTGGTCTAGCAAATGCCAACCTTTGGTAGTTTGTGTCTCAAAAATGCTAAAATTTTTGTGATTTCGCTCTAGAGATGGCCAAAAAATGTGGTGAAATTTGTCCTTGTCTGGCAACCAAAACTATCATGAGAATGTTGTTGGCACACCCTTACCCAAAGTTTGAAAGACTGTTGCCAGAAAGAGCCAATTTCAAGGTTTGGTCAGGCCCGTAGCAGCTATTGGGGCCGGTCGGGCCCGGCCCCCCAATAATTTCCAAACGTTGCATTTTTTCATTCATCATATATAACATAGAAAACTGATTGAACCAAAATGGGATCTTCTTTCCACTTTCCTTTTCTGATTAAACAGTTCAAGCAATAACCAAGGGGCTTCTGAAGTGTGTATTGCGAGTCAAGACCTATCTTAGGTCAAGAACACCAAAAAATAATTCATTTCCAATGCAAGAAAATATAATTTTAGAAAGTTCAGCCAAGTTGACATCAGAAGCCTTTTGTCAAGTGACACGAAAAGTACCAAGACTTTAACAATCTAAATCACATGCACCTAAACTACAGTAGGAAACTTGTGATGCTTTTGACAAAGAATTCTTGTGTCGTAGTCTAGTTTCAGCTACTGTAGCCTGCCTAAAATACATTTGGATTCATAAATTTTCTATTTCACCTGCGGACCTCTGACCATAAAGTTACCTTTCAGCATTCACAGAAAGGCGTTGCTAAAAGAAAAAAGGGCATGGCTCGAAAATTTTATCTGGGGGCTCTGCCCCCGGATCCCCAACAGCTTTATGCCTTCACCGCGGATTGGTGCCCCTCCAATCTGATAAACGCTCCTACGACCCAATTTTTCTGCAACAAGTTGTCGAAGAACAACATGTCAAAAGGGGAAACTTTGTTAGATCGGGTCATTATTTAGTCCAATTTTTGTGTTTTGGAGTATACTTTTCACTGATTTTTTCTAGAATCAGGCAGCATTTGAAGGCAAAAATTCCGGAGCCATGTAAAAAATTTTTTTGTGGGTCCATTCCTGTGCAAATTTATGTTAAGTACCCCCTGGGCCCTTCAGGTCCAGGCCTTGTACTGTATAGATTACATTGCAGAAATTCTGAAAAATTCAAACACTTCAAAATCTGTTTAAACTATGATGAGAATTCTTGAATTGTGGGCAGGAAAGTGTCAAATTTTTAAACAAGAACAAAGAATTCAAAGGCAATAGCTAAAGATTTTAATTCATCCAAGGTCTGCACTTTTGTAAGATGCTGCAATCAAAGACTGCCAATGTCATCAATAAACAGTGTACACATATTTTTTTTATAAGAAAGTGCGTATAAGAAACCCAGCTCTCAGACTGCTGAAAAATTGAGAAACTCCAGTACTGGGGAAATATAACTTAAGAAACTATGTGTTTTGATAAAGGAAATCCGTGACATATCTATTCTATCTTCACTTGTTTCCTGTATCATGTTACTAAGAAGGTACTTGATTGATGTCTAGACATTGGTATGGCTTCAATAAACATTGTTTTGAATGCCCAGGAGGACATAGGCAGTGCACATGAATGAAGATTGTTATGAAGCCTTTTAGAAACTCTCAAGAAACTCTGAGCAATACTCAAAATCTGATAGTTTTAAGAAACTGTCAGTACTGGCCTAAATTCTTAGTTTGATAAAAAAACATGTGTATTCTCATTAAGATACTGTATGTATGTAACTGTTTTTTCATTGTTTGTTCTTTGTTACGCGAGAGATTCCAAGACAAGAGATAAAAGTATAACTGATGATAACTAATGTGACATTTCTTCTTGGTTTTCTTTCTGTGCAATAACTTTGGCATCATATCCTATTCTGGGCAAAATTTGGTCATCATGAGGTGGTATGCACAACTGCTGTGACATCCTTCTGTTACTGAGGTAGTCATGCATCAACCATGTAAATTTACAAGAAGTAATGATGCATACGTATCTAGAACAGAAAGAGAAAATGTGAGAAAAACAAATTACCATTCAGAGAGCAATTACCACAAATGCAACAAAAATCTAAATGCAATACTGACTATTAGCAGGCCTAATCAGCACAGAGAAAATTTGTCTTGGAAATATAAACACAAACATTTTTCAATTCCAAATTAAATCATCAGGAATATCGGAAAAAAGTCCCTCCTTTAATGATTTTATTTATCCAAGATTTTATCTTGATATCAAGAATGTTTGTTTTACGCGGGACTGGTATACATACCATATCGAAAGTGGTTCTACTTCTTCCATCCTCCTCGACAACCAGAGTCTTCCTCTCTCTTGTGATTCTGTTTACCCGGATACTGTAACATCATTTGCGGCTGGGTCGACACGATTTAGGCCCGTCGTCGTCCGCCTACCATATACAGATTCTGCTCTTGCCCGAAGCTTAATCCACTTCTTCCTCCAGTGCCATAGCGTAAAATCCGAGAAACGATAAGGACAAAGTTGTTCTGCCTTTTGATGAACTTAAATCTGAAAATTTTGTCGTGAAAAACCAAAGGGGAAGGAGGAACTTCCAGTAAACACTGCCGACTTGACTGCTGGCGTGCGAGTATTTTCCTTGTGGGTCTTCCGCGTGGTTCCCAGCATGACGTCAACGTCGCTAGAACCCAGCCTACCAGAAACGCGGTCGTGAAACAAGGTGGGGCGCTATAAAACTCCCAGTAACGCTGAAAGGGTAAATGGTAAAAAGAAAATTTTTACACATTTCAACATTTCAGACCATTCTCTTTCAAATTAGTCAATAAAATTTTTTTGTTTAGTTGCCCTTTAAGTGTCATACATGTTGGGAACTCGCTGAAAATAAGTCCTTTCCAACCTGGAAGGCCAGTATAGTAGTTTATCAATCTCATTGTCTTCTGAATAGTTCGTTTGTTTTCAATAAATAAAGAAACAGATCTTTTCTGCAGATTCATCCCAAAAGAAAGATAGCGTCATGTTTTCACTGCTGCTGTGACGTCACGTTGTTTGAATGGATTATCTATCGTCTTTGTTTCGCAAGGCTGATAGTATATAAAAAATGACGAAACAATCTGAGTATCTATTGATATTACAATTTATATTTCATTGGAACGTACAAATACTGTCTTAAAGCCCGCTTAGTAATGCTTCCGATAATTACCTTTGGCTCGATTTCCTAGTATCCAAGAGATCACAGAAATAAGCTCGGCATCATGTAACCACATTTCACATTCTCTGTTTGACGACTTCACCTAAGTTTGAAACACACTATTAAATCATCAAACTCTTTGATAGGTACAGAGAGCCTTGATCCTATGATGAGTAAAAATAATTTGCTACTCGTATCAATAATTTGTGCCCTACTAGAATGGAGCTGTTCATAATGCTTGCCAAATATCTGTAAAAACTTTAGATGCTTTTCAGACGTCTACATCCTTTCAGTGGTCCGCTTCCTCCAGAGGGACTCACATAGGCATGGCTATGAAGCGATACGCGATTTCTTGCTGCTATAAAGATGAAAGAGGTAACTGTTACTTAAAATTCGGTAAATATATTGAGCAACTATATTCAGTCCCTGCTGCATAAAGATGTTGAAGGTTTTTTATCAATTTTTGCCACCAGTCACAACTGTTTTGGAGGTAACCCTGGTAAATATATCCTAATTCTTAGCTGAAATCCTACAGAACCAGGAGACATGCCAATAGCATAATCTCCATACTATTCACATCGCCTCACCAAGCCCCCTGGCTCTAACCACAATTCTTTGCCATTGTAAACCGAGAGATGGCTGATATCTATGATGGCTTAAATCAGTTTTGGGGATGGGTCCGCGGTTGGAATGATTGATGATTACATAGAAGATTATCATAATTCTTAATGAATTGACATCTGTTACGAAGGTCAGATGTGGAAAAAAGGTAGCAGTTGGATTTTAAAGGGAATCGATATAGTTAAAAGCTGGCCCTGGCCAGGTCAAAAATATAATCCATTGTACTGAACAGCTTAGACATCAGGTATCATTGTGTAGCTAAAAACAATGGATTTGTGGGCGTTAGTCTGGCCTATTTATAGCGGCTACGAGATGGAAAGTTCGTTTTCTAAAAGGAACATTTTGCAAAACCAGGGATTGTCTTAAACATCATGGTAGACCATAGTATTTGTGTCTTCATAAGGAATATAATCTTGTGTGAAAATCGCACCAAGACATGTAATTATGCCAATGATACAACAATCTTTGCATGCCATACGAATCTGGATACTATTACCATTCAATTCGAAGAAGACAGCTCTGTGATAGTAAAATGCTTTTCTAACAACTTCTTGAAACTAAACGATTGAAAATGTGACGATGATATTTGGTAATGAAAGTACTGTCACAATTGAAAATTCAAAAAAATATGAAAGTGATTATAAAAAACTGCTACGTGTGACTTTAGATAAGAAATTAAATTTGAAAAAACATGTTGAAGATTTGTATCATAAGGCCAACCAAAAGCTTTACTCGCTTGCTCGCTTGTCTAATTACATTGATCCTATCACATCAAAAATTCTAATGAATTCATTCATCAGGTCGCAATTCAGTTATTGTCCACTTGTATGGATGTTTCATTATAGGGAAACTAATTCGAAGTTAAATCGCATTCATGAAAAAGCACTGCGATCGGTATGCAAAGATAGTGAATCAGAGCTAAAAAGTTGAAGAAAAGTATGTAACCATTCATCAGCACAATCTGTTAACTGCTAATGATTGGCATATTCAAAACGAAAAACAACCTACATTATTCATTATCAGAATTACATTATTCAAATCGAAAAAAATAAACATTAATGAAAAACACTTTACTGAGAGAAATATTCAATACAGTTTGAGAAGTGAAAGTCATCTGCGGTTGCCAAAAGTTAAGACAACAACATCAGGAATAGAGAATGTTTCCGTACAGAGATTACCATTGTGGTCCTATTTACCAAAGGAAATTAAAGATTCCAACATATCAGCTGAATTCAAACGAAAAATAATATCATTGCATGCAAATACTTGCATCTGCAGATTGTGCAAAGTTTCATTCAAGACTTAAGGTTTTAGTTGGCTTAAAAGTAGAAAATTGTAAATTAAGTTCTAATCTATTTTGTTAGCGTTAATCAGCTTATTACCTATATGTATTATTTGTTGCAAGCGTAAGAGAAATTGTTAAAAATAAGTCATCATATAACGGAAAACAAAACTCACGTCTGCGTGTGTTGTAAATGTTCCCTGATGTAGCTCCAAATAAAGTTCTCCAACCCAAACGTGCAGCTTATCAGCAACAGGTTGAAAACTTTTGAAAAGCTCTGCTGGAGTGGACATCTTAACCCTAGAAGGCAAAATCAAGATGATAGAATCGGATGCAACAAGATGTAAAGACTAGGAAGGTTGAAATGAAAAGCTCTTGCAAGGTGGATACATTTACCCAACTTTTTTTCTGCCTGTTTTACGTATCATTACATTACAGTAACTTGTATTTTTGCAGCAACTCTTCTCCATTTTCTCCTATCATTTTGAAATGTCGTCAAGGCTGTTAATGTCTATATCTTTATCTTCGAGCTCGCTTAATTCTTCAATGTACCATCTTGTTGTAGGGTGGCCTCTCGGTCTTGGGACTGCACATTTGAATTCCTCCATTGCTTGTCTACAAGACCAACTAATTCGATGTTTTGTATGATACCCGAATATATTTCTTGCCAGGCCATCATCATTAATTTTTCATTTTTGTTGGCAAGTTTAAGTTAAGACATTCCTCAGTAAATTTCTTGGTGTTGTATCAATTTACCAAATTGTGTGATGTGAGTCAAAAACAACGTGAGGCACTTTACAGCTTACATGTCAACCTTACAAATTCGCTTCGTAAAAATTTTTGCACAGAGAAAGTGCTAACTTAATATAAAATACTTATTTGGCTATAATCTGCCTTTTCAATCCATGCTACGAGCGATTTGATGCAAAATTGCGTCGGAAGATTCCTAAAATAGATGTTCAGTGAATTCACATTCCAATGTTCCCTTGAACTTCAAAACCTCCAAAGAGAAGTGAAACAAGGCAGGCAAATGTGTTATGTTGGAGGCGCAAGAAGGAAACAATTACTTTACATCTCCAGAAGACTAATTCATTTAACCGCCATTGCTCTGAAGGAGAATAGTTCGCCAAAGAAGATACTGAGTCGCTTTATGACAAAGTCGGCAACATGAATGAGGAAAATCGCCGATTTTAACAAACTAAAGTTTTAAACCTAATCTTTCTTCTTCACCTTTAAACATTAAAAAACGCAATCTGAGTTGTATTTTTTTTTTGCCAAAATATGGCTTTATAAACGTGCCATGTTTTCTCGGACCCCACCGGGTGCAGGACGAAAGGCAACGAACAAATAAAAATTTCTGCAAAACGAATCTTCTGGGAAATACAAAAACTTCAACTTCAACCTAGATCAATCAGTCAACCACACTTTTGATTAATCAGGTTGCCATCATTAAAATCGGCAGGGGGGGGAGGGCAGACATGATTCGCGTACCGAGGTGCCAAACTTCAGAACAGTCTTCGCACTGAAGCTAGAAAGGTCCAAAAATGCGCATCAAAACTTCTTTTCGTTTTTCTTTTGTTCATTCACAACAATTTGCTATTTAATCTAGCTATATATAACAAATCTCGTAAATCATCAGGACAGGAATACAGCTATAAGGAACGAATTTTGTATTACTTGTAAATCATCAACCAGTTTAAGTCTTTAGCATAGCCCCCCATAAATCAGTCATTCTAAATGCAGGTTACCATTGGTAAAAACTAAAATCAAATTGAAAATCAATCAAGCTCTGTGTGCTTTTGAAATGGAAAATTAATTTTACCTTGGTATTCCATCAACATTCTCCGCCCTCTTCAAGTTCTCGATCATGTCTTCTCTGATAAAAAAATACATAAGTCATTAAAATACTGTACATTAAATACGACATTAAAGACTGCGCTAGCGAGAAGTCTTTGCGCGCATTCTTTGACAACAAAATAAACAATACTGTTTTTCTGATCAAAATCAACGGAACATGCCAGGTTTGCAAGTTTTCAAAGGTCCCTTGGAAAACTGGAGAAAGAGAAACATTGAATTTCTCAGTTCGGACTCAATGATACATTTTTGTAAATAAGTGGACGCGCTAGAATTGCAAAATAGGATCAAACAAACTGCATCGTTGTATAGCCTCAGTACACAGAGGCTGCTGGTTAGCGTAAAGTCTTTAGATACACCCCCTATTAGGTCTAGTTTAAAGGTGATCTGAAGCGAAAATTTTTATTGATGCAGATGAATAGCACTGTTGAACGATGAAGAATGTCATTAAAATTTTTTTGATACTTTGTTTCATCTTCGAGTTATCCACTAATTTGTACGATTGGCTGATGACGTTATTTTGTTTGCAAAATGTACGACAAAGTATAACAGGTTGACCACGTTTCCAAAGGGAAATAAAGTCAACGACCTTTCTTTCAAATGAAATGCCTTTCTAAAGGTCACATCAGTTGATGAAACAATATTTGTTGCATTTGTTCTGCTCAGCTGAAATGTCTCCTAAAACTGTAACCTTCCAAAGATCAGATACAGCTTCTTTCCATATAGAATCCTAAAAATTTGCAAACAAAATGACGTCATCAACTGACACTTAAAATCATTGGATAACTTGAAAACGAAATGAGATATCAAAAAAATTTCAACAGGATTTCTTATTAATCGACAGGGCCCTTCGTTTGCATCAATAAAAATTTTCGCTTCAGATCACCTTTAAACATCGTATCTTTGTCGTGTCGAATTGTATTGTATTTAAAAAACGACAGTATCTTCCGTGTTCAAAATCTTGATTTAAGCGCCGTCTTTTGCCGTTTCGCAATCAAATTAAAATGGATAAAATGGTCACTTTTCAAATGTGCCAGCGCAGTGGCTAGTCACAAGTAGAAGCACGTACCATGGCCTAGAACTGATTAATTAAACGTGGCAGAAATAAGATGTTTAAATCAAGTTGCGTTACTGCCGTTTAACACAACAGAGCCAATGAGCTCCTGCCGTTTTAACATCCAAAACGACTGGCGACTTAAACACTGTTTTCATGTAGAATTTAATTAGCGTTCAAAAATTTTTAGGATCATCTATAAAAGTCGACAAGGCAAAACTAAAATGTTTAAACTAGGCCTCACTTAAACTACCTTTTCTAACTGAACTGGTAAAGGAAACGAACTTTGTAGCTACTGTAAGGTTGTAATTTGAAACAACAGAAAACTTACGTTGGTCCACCACCTCCGTCCCCATACCCAAAAAGAAGTAAACTGTCATTGACGCGACCCATATCTTTGTTCTTTGTAGAAGATTTCACAATCTAGGAAATGATTGAAATTAATCTTTGACAGCGGTCGCCAAACTTCGGGGGGGGGGGGGGCTGTCTTAGTATTTTTTGTACGAGAACGTGCCATTTTGAAGAGTGCCTTTTCAAAAAGTTACGGAATTGGGTATCATCATTTTGGGTATCATCGATATAACGAATACCATCGGTATCAAAATGTTCTAGAATTATGGGTCCTTTTCTGAGGAAAATTTTGAAAAAGCATAGGAATTACAAGAAATTTTTCATAATTTCCGTAAATCTGGGCAAGGTTTTCATTACACTTCCAGAATTATGACCTTAAATTCTTTAAAATATACGGAATAATGGGTACGAACCTTTTGGGCAAAATGCCACGTCCCCGTCAGATAATAGGGCGAACTTTTAGCTATTCAACAAAAGAACATGGATAAAGCGTTTTTTCTATACATTTTTATACACGAGGTTTCATCTCAAGTGGTGTTAGAGCTTCTATCACTATTGTGCGAATTCGAAAAGTTTTCAAAATATACCAAAATGTCGCTCGATTCAGATTCTTTTGTAGAATAGCTAAAAGGTCTATTAATGATGTGCCTTTGCCGCAGTATCCCACCCAAGCGTAGTCAGCGGTGCGACTTCTAAAGGTGAGGAAAAATTGCAACATTTCCTCCCCAGCAGAGGTCGCACTGCTAACTAACCCAAACGATCGCATCCTTCAAATAGATACAATACAATCAAATTGAATACATTCAAATAGCATTGGTTCCAAGATGTTGCAAATACATTAATTTCGGAAGGATGTGCATCTACCCGCGGGAGTCAGTGAAAATGTGTAGTAAGCAAGCCTGATATTACCATGTTTCGTTCTAAACCTACAAACCTGCACGTGTAATTTCTGTTAATTTGTTGCAGGCTACCTTCGCTTGTACCTTCATTTATCCTCTGTATTTAATGATTCCTTTTTTGTAATAGTCTTATGTGGTTTTTAATACACGATTACGCTAAAGATGGCGGCGAGGAACTTTTTACCAAGATGCATTGCGTTCTGCAATCGAATCCCTATAGATTCGTTAACGATTCCTGATTCGAACGCAATGCATCTTGGTAAAAAGTTCCTTGCCGCCATCTTTAGCGTAATCGTCTATTACTTTTAGAATGGCCGCAGGGTAGACAAAGTATTTCACTCCCTGTGGCATCGTCTCTGCGGTATTGTAACATGTTTGAAGGTATTGTAATTGGTAACATGTTTGAAAAATTTCAATGAAGTATAAAAATATGCTTTAAAACTAGCTATCAAATTCAGAAAGGCTGGTTCACAGTAGATGTTTTTGGCTTGTAAAGATCGTTGAGAAATACCCAAGATACAGGACTCAAACTCCGAGTCTTTGTCTTACTGACCTTTCTGAGAGACCCAAACGACCTAAAAGAACAAGTGTAAACAAGCCCCAGGGGCACACCTAATTGCGAACACTCCAGAGGGGGTTTATTGGAGAGTGGGGCCTATTCACAGAGTCAGAAGATGTATGACAAGAAGATGTATTTCATTTCTTTCACTCCATATCTTGCGGAATGAACATACAATTTAACACGTCAAATACACAAATTCGACACAGCGTTATCCCAAACCATATCAAAATTAACATGCAAACTTATTTAGCTAAATAAATGGAACATCTTTGGTAACCTCTGGTATTTGAAATGAGTGGGAGGGGGCTTAATAGATAGAGGCTCTTATTCAAAATTGTGGTTACGAAGGGAGGAGCTTATTAGAGAAGACGTTTAAACGGAGCTCTTACGGTGCGAAGAAGATAGCTTATCAATTCACATACAGGAATTTGGTTGGTCAAAATCGGTCATGATGTTGCCAGATGACAAGACATTTCGTGAAAGATATTTGATCTCAAAAATCTTAAAAAATAGGCGTATATTGATTTCCTGACAAATTCTAGATCAATCTCTCGCCATCGTCTTCCGTCCGTAGCTCATAGATACCCTCAAACTATATTGTATTGCCAATACAAGATCCTGGCAGCACCTTCATGGTGGTGCTAATATCTTCACACCACAACAAAAGTATTTTTTAAACTCACATCGTCGACTCCGGCACTTGATTCATACGTGTCTGCTGGTGGAAAGTGTGTTAGACATCTGCAATATAAAAAAAAGAAAATGAGGCTCCCGTCACAATAGAGCATTTGAGAACCCAGGGTGGAAGCGCCTGCCAGAACGTCATCTATGTATTGTTTCCTGTACTTTCCCTGTATTGCCCTTCTGAGTATTGTTTCCAATACGCTGGACGCTGTTCCGAACTTGGACTTTTTGAATTAAGATTTTACATGGGATCGGAGCCAAGTGAAATGGGATCCGTCTGGATTCGATCCATTTTCCATAGTGGCTTACACGGAATCGGATCTAGAACCGTTAAAATTTACTCGAGATCGGGTCCATTTCTCTCGTAGACCCTTTGGTAGACCCTTTGTCTCACTTTTAATTAGATCCTTTGAAATTTTGCGTTCTGATAGACTCCTTGTCCCACCTTTGGTTTCCCTCCTTGAAATATCAACGAAGGCTGTCAATTTTCTCACGTCACTTCCTATCCGTACCAGTTTGGATCCGATTCCATCCGTTTACACGAGACATTTTCGGGATCGAATACAAACGGGATCGCTTGCGAATGCGATCCCGTTTAAGTAGATCCAAATAGAATCGAATCCGATATTGATACTGATAATGTTGTTGCTAGGTTAGAACTAGATTCCACCCATGCAATCAAATGGTTCTCTGACAACTATACGAAGCTCAATGAAGACAAATGTCATCTATTAACGTTTGGAAATATGAGTGATGATTCTGTTTTGGTTAAAATTGGCAGTTCTGCTATTGCTAATAGTATTGAAAAAACATTGCTAGGAGTTACCTTAGACAGCAAACTTACATTTGAGCAACACTCTTACAACAATTGTCATACAGATCTAGGGCAAGGCTCATTAGATGCGCAATTACATTCTCAATTCAACGTTGAACTAAAATTTCAGTTCTGATGCGATGATCGGGGTCTGGGCTCTTATCTCAATAATCCTGACTTCAAAAGTTAGAAACAAGAGTAATTGCGGATGTAATTTCAAGAATTCTGGGGAAGAAACATCTGAAAGGCTCTCCCTAATAATAACAGACTAGTTTAAAGCTAACAGATCAATCATTTATTTTGGATATGTCATAAAGAAAATATCTGCTGCAATATGTCCTATTGCCACTATACAATTCTGGTTACTTAACTTGGGTCATGGTTATTCACACAGTATGCTTAACGAGTTTTTCATTAAAAGCATGATCTCTGAGGTATTATGCATCATTCATTGCCAATCCAATTCAAACATTATACCCCATTTATACCGCATTCACACTGACACAGTTAAACCAGCTTTACTTAAACTAGGTTAGATTCCAGCCAATCAAATGCATTAGATTCGTTGGATTGCCCAATTAGAAGGCTCCATTCGATAACCTGGTTTAGTTTTAACTGGTTTAACTTGCAGTGTGAATGGGGTATTACATTGGCAAGCTAAACCAGCTTCAACTAAACCAGGTTATCGAATGGAGCCTTCTAATTCGGATGCATTTGATTTGTTGAAATTTGACCTTGCGTAGATAAATCTGCTTTGACTTGCCAGGTATTAGTTGCTGAAAATCAGACTTGGTTATTCAAAATTGCAGCGGACCCCATAATCCATCTGTATCCATGTGACACTCATTGCTTTTTCCAACCTTGAATGGTTGTACTTACATTAAAATCTATGGGGTTTTTGAGAAACAATTGAAAAACAGTATTTTAGATGCATCGATTAAAACAAGAAAATCAAAAGGTGTATTTTTATGAAAATATCTTGATATTGTAAAAAATCACAGTTAGTTCCTAGAGCCAGTTCTAAATTCCTGTTACAAAAGAGGCTCTTTGCTTTCAGATAAGCAATAACTTGAATTTTTTTGTTAAGTATTACAGTTTTAGTTGATAGGATAAAAAAGAGTAGTTTTTTCACGAACAGCTTGATCAATCAATAGATTCATTAATGCAGACTTTCACAAATTTGAAAATTCACAGAAAAACAGCCAATAGACATGGAACGAAACGGATTTCTGTTTAAGTAAGTTAAAAAGTATTGTCAATAGGAGAACAATTAAAGGAATGGTTTTCAAAAACACAAAATTTTTTAATTGTTTCCAGGTCTGGGCACACAGGGCAGTACCAAACACTTTCCATACTTTTGATGAAATGATAGTGTCCCTCCCCCATACTGATGCTATCCGTCCCATAAAGTAAGTGTTCAATTTGTTTGCTGTGAATAGACAAAATCATTCATCCATCAGCTGTTACTTTCCTTTCTCCTTGATAAGGATGACCTCGGTGGCATAGTTTCCACATCTTTGAAAAGGTCCGTGCAAAATTATGACTTATTCCTTTAAAGTGAAATTCTACCATTTTCAAATTTCCTGAAATCTTCAATATCGCCAGAATTCACATGTTTTCTTCTTTTTAAGAATTCCAGTAAAACTTTGTAAAAACTTTCGCAAATTCTAAGCTTTTTGATGAAGCATGAAATGTTTTCAGCAACCCATAGTTTATGGATTTCTACAATATGGTATCCAGCATCTGCCTCACGATTTAACAATTTGATGCCACCAAATCCTCAAATGATTTGGAATACGAAATATTTGGAAAATATTCAAGATTTCTGAAAAGTCCTACGACAGAAATATAAGTAATTAGCCAAGGCCATTCATTGAAGAGAATTCGGTCATAGAATTTTATATCCATCTATTCACACCGATTTAAACATTTGGAACTAATGCTCACCTCGGGGCACTTCCGCCTAGGTGCGATTTAACTTTTCAAAGCTAACAAACGATGTTGATCTTAAACAATTGTGAATTTCAGGATGAGGAAGCATACCTTGTACCATCAATCCCTTGCCACCAAAACGTGCTATGCTAAGTAAGACAAAATAAACAATGTTAACAGAACGGGATACAATAGTTCTACAGGGTTTTGCAGAAAAAACGCAACCCAACTCTATTCGAATTTCTTCTAGCAATAATGGCTGCCGTCATACTAGAGTCTAACCCCGTTATAATCTGAATTGTTTCAATTTCTTCAAATGTGTCTTTGGCGTCAGACAGTACGGCATTATATAGATGCAAAGACACCTGGTCACAATATTCCCGTCCCATCTTTTGCAAAGCTGCCAGTGCTATGGCAAATTTTTGAAGCGAAGTAATCGTTACGTGATTACCTTGGTAACTTATGACTGGTTAATTTTACTAAAACAGCGCTGTAATTCAGATCGGCACCTTGTTTATCTCTTTGTTTTGGGTACTAATGTTTTTTCAAGACTCTTGACAAAGGAACGAAACGTTGTAATGTGAAGAGGAAGAGCGGTCACAACAGTGTTGTATGTCCGTTGTTTCGAAAGTAAACAACGGGATAAAGCGCCTAGCGTGACCGGAGCCAATGATACTGGAATCAATTTGACGATTGGGGTAACTTGTGGAATACCCCAGGGCTCCTGCCTCGGTCCACTCCTATTCATAATCTTTCTGAATGATTTTGAAACAAGCTTAGAATTATCGAGCATGTATACAGATGACACACATGTTACAATAACACCTTGAAAATCTACTTGAAAATGCTCAATGTTCAGTTTAGTTCAGTTCAGTTCAGCTTTTATCTTAAATTCCATCCATACAACTCAAATGAATTAATAGTGCAAATAAAATACAAAATACTAGACAATATTATGGAAAATTAATAAAATTGGACATGAAATTGACCCAATTATACAAATACTAATTATGGAAGAAAAAGGATTGTATGTAGAGAACTACTTACAGGAGGAGCCTCCTCAATAGGTAAACTAATCGAGGAGGGAGCCCCCTTCAATCCTTGATTAATCATTGACTGATTTTAGATTATGCATAAGCTTTAGGGCCACAGAACAGGCAAACTATCATAAAATAAACACATTTCTCTGGATTCATTAGCGCTTCAAAGACTTGTAAGAAGAACATATAAGAACTTAACTTACGGGAAACTTGTTGATTAAATTCCAACTCAGCTTCTGAGTTGCAAAGTAGTCCATCCCACATTGTTTCATTATTTGCGGCAGTTGAGCAGAGTAGCCAAATGTATCAGGCAACCAAAACTACAATAGATTAAAAGATGTATACCCCATTACTTCCTAGCATTGGTACTGAAAGCTTAACAGACATTCTTGCGGAAGAAACAGTAGCAAGAACAATAGGAAACAAAGACTTTGGTTGCTCTTTGGCAGTTTTTTAACTCTTCGGAATCGCAAACAAAAAGCCCGTGGAAAAGAAATGTAGCTATTCAGAACAATGTCACAGTCTCGTTTCTAATACTTGAGAATATGCGTTTCCAGGAGGGGGGGCGTATCTCGTTACAGTTTTAAACCTTCCAACTCAATCAATCTTGTTTGAAGCAAACAAAGAAAAATACTTGAAAAACGTTTAATAATTAAGCTTTGAAGTCTTTTCCCTAATGAACTTAGCAAGCAATTTTCTTTTTTTCATTGGCATTGATAATTCAGTGGCATCTTTTCTTCCTTCGTAGCTTCCTCGCAACTGATCCTTTCTCTGCCGCATCAAATTCTATCAGACGTTCTGTTGTTCTCTATCCTTCGATCTCTTCCACTTAACTGCCCTGTGCGCTCCATTTTTCATCACTACCGATGACGGGTCATACCCGATACGTTTAGTGTGTTCTAATCTTGGTATTTTAGATTATCTGTTACGAAAATGTATGTTTAATTTCTCCATCCTCGTCCATCAGTGAATAAACAGGTGGGGGGGGGGGGGTGAAGCAAAGAAATCGAGCTTGTGACAACATCAATAAAACCGTTATTATCAAAATAGGCGAGAGGTGATTACAATCTACAATCTAACTAATACATTTCTACAGCCATCTGAAAAGGAAAGATAGGTTAGTGTAAGTGGGGGTTAGGAAGTGCAATTGCGGCAGTCAGAGAGACCTTGCTCGATGCACCATGTTCGAAAGTTGGTACTTCCCTCGCTAGGGTAATCATAGACTATGGTCTGCTACTTCACAATGTAATCACAGACAGTCTACTACTTTCCCTATTGACGTTTCCTCGCCTGGGTAATCATAGACTATGGTTTGCTACTTCACAATGTAATCACAAACAATCTACTACTTTCCCTATTGAGGTAGTCCCAACACCTCGTTCTCTGAGGGTAATCATAAGCCACAAGCAGGTACTTTCCTCGTCAGGTAATCCCCGCGACCTACTACTTCCCCTCTCGAGGTATATGTTTTATTGTCAAGGTCCATCGAACAGGTCCATGAAATTTATATCTGGAGCCGTTGGAGAAGGTTTTCTAAATCCTTCCAGCTTCGAAAAGTTTGGGGAACCGCCGCATTTGCACTTCGATGTGAAACAAGTAACGATGTTCTTTGCATCAACATTTAAATGATTGGACTTGTATGTGCTTGCTAAGGGCATATTAATCCTTCGTGAATCTGTCACTGTATTTTGTTTGGTAAGGGAAGGGTGGGTGGGATTTTCTCTTCGGACAGACTTTCGTCCCAGCTTCAAATGTAACTTTGAAGGTACAGAGGACGTACGGCTATTTCATACATTTCTGAGTTATAAATTTTGGTGTCCTGTGATTGGCTCATCGAGGTGACACTTATTTTAATCTAACTCTGGCGGGAAAGGGTACCCTTTGTTCTCGTGAGTTTGACCTAAGATAATTACCATCTGAGTTTGAATAAAACAACATTTTGATCTCTTGACATGGACTAATTAGTCCGCCATGACTAAGGTTAGGTGTTGATTTCCTAAGCAGCTAATTCCTATTGCAGAGCTGCTATTTGTTTAACTAACCCAAGAGGGTCTTTGCTAACTGGATAAAGAGTTCCCGCAACAGCAAGCAAAACTTTGCAATGGCCGTCCACTTAATCATTTCACTCCTCTGTTCAACTAATGTGTGAGACGCGATGACGAACGCTGTTGGATTAAAGCCTGCGGTGGTGAAATTAACCCCACGAAAGTTTCACTTTAGTGCTGCATTATTCGCTGCACCTATTGCTAAACGTCACTTCCAAGGTTATGCTGTATACAATCAATTTCCTGATCAAAAAATCTTTATCTTCTCACTGTAAATATAATTGAAGGCCACCGATAGAGGTAAGTTTCTAATGAGCAACCCCACCTCCCCCCCCCGCCCGTCCCCCAAAACAATGTTAATTTGATCTGTTTCAGCTTCACGATGTCATATGTATCCACGCAACAATGTTTCAGGGGTGGATGCGGTTGCAAAAGGTGAAAAGAAGAAGAATCGAAGGTAATAAGCAGAAGCACAGCTGTCTTTCATATATTTTGTCCAGGATCTTAGTTGAGTCTGCGACCCGTTAGTTGAATCTTAGTTGAGTTTTTTCTATAATCATATACAAGAACAAACTCAACATGGAGATCTAATGTGCCTATCATGGCAGGAATTGACACTGAGTCTTCTGAATTCCCACCAGGAAAGATACTTAACAATTCGAAATGACGATATTTAGAGACTACAAAGACAACATCTTTTGTGTGAAATCAAATGTCAGGTGACAATATCTGGGAGTAAAACAATTATTGAAGTTCAGGGAAAACACGTGTGCAAGGCACTATGCAGAAGGACCTCCACGAGGGCAGACAGCGGCAGCCCTTGGCCTGATGCGCCAACCCGCGGCCAACATGCGGACAATATACCCAACCAAAAGGCAGCAGCCATCAAACCGCACAGAATAGAAGAACCCACCTGCCAGTTAACCTGCACCCGTGTTTGAGATAATTTTGCAATTTTCACAAATATCGCCTGACATCAATGCCAGACAGAGTTTAAAGGGAGTAAAAAGACCAGCAGCCTTTGCAATTGTTCGTTTTTGTTTTTGTGAATTTCGTACGGTCAGTTATTCTGGAAGCTGTGGATAGCAAGTCACCGATTTCACGCAAAGCATGCAGGTCTTTGCACTCCCTTTAAAGGGGCTGTGTCACGTAGCCACAAACAAACCTGTGATCTCTATAATTATAATCTATATAGTTTTCCAAACGTGCGCATTGTGCTTTGCACAGATTTTGTTGCATGAGGTGAATCCACAATAAAGTTACTTCCAAATATCCAGCAATACTTCTACAATAATACAACATATGAATGTTTTGTCTGTTTCTTTACGAAATTCAAGAGTCCATCTTCAAAACAACACCTTCATTTTGAGAAATATTGAGGAAAAATCTCTGTGATATGGCCTATGAACATACCGCAATATCGTCGCTTCGGCAGGAGTCTGTTTACTTTACGTTACCAGCCCCTTTAACTACAAAAGGAGACAAGTAAAACATACAAAAAAGATATACGTGACAACTTAAAATAGCACTCACAACATTGCATTTTCTACCAAACTCAGCCTGGAAGAACTTTTGCCCATAAAGAAACTGCCGAATGAACGACTCCCCGTTCGGCAGATTACCATCCTGCAAATCATAAAAATCAATAAACAAATTCAGCTCATGTTGGTAAATCCATTTAAGATCATGTGAATCTCCACTTGAGAAAAGCTTCTTTTCATGCAAGTAAGAAGTTCGTACCACGCAAAGCATAAACGAGTCAATCAACAATAACGAGACAATTTCCAAAGTGCTTGGTCAGTTGCCCTGAAGTGCGTAGAAGCAAAGTTAGCTGAATTTGTCGATTCAAGTTATCTATAAATACTTCTAAACGTGGTTTTGAAACTTCGAAGTACCATACTTTCTTAAATCGCAGCTATAAGATCAAGTTATCTGTTTTCCGGGAAACACCTCGGTGAATTTCAAGTTGAGCAAAACGAAATAAACAAAAGGGGACCCGAAAAATGTCCCTGTTTAGAAAAACATCGCAGCAGAAGTGTTCGCACCATAATCATAAAATTGAGTTCCCTTCTTACTTCAAACTCATTATTTGAATATTCACCATCTTTCCAACAGCTTATTTTTTTCGGCAATTTCTAAACATTAATGGTCCTATGACAAAGTCAAAACTTTCACAAAATCAGTCCTGCAGCACAGCCGAATATCTATCATTGTGTTACATTTTACAAATCTCTTATTACAATTTGTTTTACAATAAAGTCAATACTTTCACAAACTCATTCCTGCAGCACAGCCGAATATCATCATTGTATTAGGCCCCGTCCACAAGTATCCGGATATTTTTGAAAACGCATCTTTTTTTATCCGTTTTGGGTTCCCGTCCACACAGAGACGGCGTTTTCAGTCACCGAAAACGAAGCTTTTCGAAAACGCTCTCCAGAGTGGATCTTTTTGAAAACGCCGTTTTCATGTTGTCGTGTGGACGGGTGAAAACGGAGCTTTTCGAAAACGCTGACGTCAAGGCATCGATTTACGACGTATCAGAGCATGCGCACGGATCTTTGGGGACAACAAAAGGGCATTTTGATTGTCTGTTTTCTTTTGTCGAAGTTCGAAGAGCGAAGTTTGAATGTAGCAGCGTCTTCGTGTGGACGGGGATATTTTCGAAAATGCTCCTCGTGTGGACGCGAATCTTTTTGAAAACGGATAAAAAAAGATGCGTTTTCAAAAATATCCGGATACGTGTGGACGAGGCCTTACATTTTACAAATCTCTTATCAATAATTTTACAATTTGTTTTACAATAAAGTCAAAACTTTCACAAACTCATTCCTGCAGCACAGCCGAAAGTCTGTCATTGTGTTACATTTCACAAATCTCTTATCAATAATTTTATAATTTGTTTTACAATAAAGTCAAAACTTTCACAAACTCATTCCTGCAGCACAGCCGAATGTCTGTCATTGTGTTACATTTCACAAATCTCTTATCAATAATTTTATAATTTGTTTTACAATAAAGTCAAAACTTTCACAAACTCATTCCTGCAGCACAGCCGAATGTCTGTCATTGTGTTACATTTCACAAATCTCTTATCAATAATTTTATAATTTGTTTTACAATAAAGTCAAAACTTTCACAAACTCATTCCTGCAGCACAGCCGAATGTCTGTCATTGTGTTACATTTCACAAATCTCTTATCAATAATTTTATAATTTGTTTTACAATAAAGTCAAAACTTTCACAAACTCATTCCTGCAGCACAGCCGAATGTCTGTCATTGTGTTACATTTCACAAATCTCTTATCAATAATTTTATAATTTGTTTTACAATAAAGTCAAAACTTTCACAAACTCATTCCTGCAGCACAGCCGAATGTCTGTCATTGTGTTACATTTCACAAATCTCTTATCAATAATTTTATAATTTGTTTTACAATAAAGTCAAAACTTTCACAAACTCATTCCTGCAGCACAGCCGAATGTCTGTCATTGTGTTACATTTTACAAATCTCTTATCAATAATTTTACAATTTGTTTTACAATAAAGTCAAAACTTTCACAAACTCATTCCTGCAGCACAGCCGAATATCCATCATTGTGTTACATTTTATAAATCTCTTATCAATAATTTTACAATTTGTTTTACAATAAAGTCGAAACTTTCACAAACTCATTCCTGCAGCACAGCCGAATGTCTGTCATTGTGTTACATTTTACAAATCTCTTATCAATAATTTTACAATTTGTTTTACAATAAAGTCAAAACTTTCACAAACTCATTCCTGCAGCACAGCCGAATGTCTGTCATTGTGTTACATTTTACAAATCTCTTATCAATAATTTTACAATTTGTTTTACAATAAAGTCAAAACTTTCACAAACTCATTCCTGCAGCACAGCCGAATATCCATCATTGTGTTACATTTTATAAATCTCTTATCAATAATTTTACAATTTGTTTTACAATAAAGTCGAAACTTTCACAAACTCATTCCTGCAGCACAGCCGAATGTCTGTCATTGTGTTACATTTTACAAATCTCTTATCAATAATTTTACAATTTGTTTTACAATAAAGTCGAAACTTTCACAAACTCATTCCTGCAGCACAGCCGAATGTCTGTCATTGTGTTACATTTTACAAATCTCTTATCAATAATTTTACAATTTGTTTTACAATAAAGTCAAAACTTTCACAAACTCATTCCTGCAGCACAGCCGAATATCCATCATTGTGTTACATTTTATAAATCTCTTATCAATAATTTTATAATTTGTTTTACAATAAAGTCGAAACTTTCACAAACTCATTCCTGCAGCACAGCCGAATGTCTGTCATTGTGTTACATTTTACAAATCTCTTATCAATAATTTTACAATTTGTTTTACAATAAAGTCGAAACTTTCACAAACTCATTCCTGCAGCACAGCCGAATATCCATCATTGTGTTACATTTTACAAATCTCTTATCAATAATTTTATAATTTGTTTTACAATAAAGTCAAAACTTTCACCAAATCAGTCCTGCAGCACAGCCGAATGTCTGTCATTGTGTTACATTTTACAAATCTCTTATCAATAATTTTATAATTTGTTTTACAATAAAGTCGAAACTTTCACAAACTGATTCCTGCAGCACAGCCGAATGTCTGTCATTGTGTTACATTTTACAAATCTCTTATCAATAATTTTACAATTTGTTTTACAATAAAGTCAAAACTTTCACAAACTCATTCCTGCAGCACAGCCGAATGTCTGTCATTGTGTTACATTTTACAAATCTCTTATCAATAATTTTATAATTTGTTTTACAATAAAGTCGAAACTTTCACAAACTCATTCCTGCAGCACAGCCGAAAGTCTGTCATTGTGTTACATTTTACAAATCTCTTATCAATAATTTTATAATTTGTTTTACAATAAAGTCGAAACTTTCACAAACTCATTCCTGCAGCACAGCCGAATGTCTGTCATTGTGTTACATTTTACAAATCTCTTATCAATAATTTTACAATTTGTTTTACAATAAAGTCGAAACTTTCACAAACTCATTCCTGCAGCACAGCCGAATGTCTGTCATTGTGTTACATTTTACAAATCTCTTATCAATAATTATACAATTTGTTTTACAATAAAGTCGAAACTTTCACAAACTCATTCCTGCAGCACAGCCGAATGTCTGTCATTGTGTTACATTTTACAAATCTCTTATCAATAATTTTACAATTTGTTTTACAATAAAGTCGAAACTTTCACAAACTGATTCCTGCAGCACAGCCGAATGTCTGTCATTGTGTTACATTTTACAAATCTCTTATCAATAATTTTACAATTTGTTTTACAATAAAGTCGAAACTTTCACAAACTCATTCCTGCAGCACAGCCGAATATCCATCATTGTGTTACATTTTATAAATCTCTTATCAATAATTTTATAATTTGTTTTACAATAAAGTCGAAACTTTCACAAACTCATTCCTGCAGCACAGCCGAATGTCTGTCATTGTGTTACATTTTACAAATCTCTTATCAATAATTTTATAATTTGTTTTACAATAAAGTCGAAACTTTCACAAACTCATTCCTGCAGCACAGCCGAATATCCATCATTGTGTTACATTTTATAAATCTCTTATCAAGAACTCTACAATTTGTTTCAAAAATGGATTGAATAAAGATTAAATTAAATCAAATTAAATTAAACACAACGAAATAATAAGACAATGCAAACTAGATTCCTCGAATATTTCTATTTTCGATCTTTCGGTTTGACTCTGAGTGAGAAAATGGATGAAGCTCATTTGTAGTAATTTTATTCCACATATAAGCAATTATAACTTTTACGTACCATTTCTATCCATGTCCCACCAACTGGAATAAACTGTCCTTTGCTCGCGAAATGCTTTATTTCTTGGTACAGAGTTGGATAATAATCTTTGATCCATGCAAATTGCTGGGCCTACAATAAAATCCACTTTTATCAGGTTTACTAATTTTAACACAACTTCGCGTTGGACTCAGCAAGCTGAATTTTCACCAATTCAAACATAACTTAAGTGATAATTTAAATTCTTTGTGCCCGATAAACGATGGTGTTGAGGACACGGAACACTTTTTGCTGCTCTGCCATGCTTATGACAAAGAAAGACGTGCTCTTCTCAGCAGTGTAAACGCGATTTTGCGCCACCACGGATTAACAAACCTCACAAATGAAAATTTACTCCAAATCCTCCTTTATGGCCACGAAAAGTTATCCTATGATTTGAACACAAAAATTCTTGAGGCATCGTTAAAATACATTCAGGCCTCAGATCGGTTTCAATAAGTTCGTAAGTTTGCTGTCTCCTCTCTCTTGTACTTTGTCTTTTCGTATATCTATTTATTGTGGTTTTTTTGTCGGAAATATCTTTAATTGTTTTTTTCCTATTTGCAATTTGTAATATGTTATTTGTAATATTCAAATGTAATATCAATATGTATATCTATGTTAAAAGTTATGGTCACATAGTTGCTATGTATTTCCATGCTCCTCGTGGCATCGTCTTGTAACCCTTATTTGTTTTTGTAAAATTCTATTGGAAAATATCTATAAAGAAATCCACTTTTTCAAGTTAATCAGTCACAAACACACTGCGCAGAAAATTTCATCCAGTTATCGTACCTCTGTCAAGATTATCTTAGTTTGAAGTTTGTAAGGGTTTGACCTTAAAACAAACAAGACATTTAAACTGCTCCCCGAAAAAAAGTATTTTAGGGAGCTGTCATAAAGTATGGAACAGAGGGGGCGGAAGGGATTTGACAGGGTCACCAAAATTATTGCATGAAAAATGTTGGGCTAACAAACTATTACAAATGGCAAACATGGGCCATGAAGATATATTTGTTTCGAGATTTGCTTTCAATGTTTTACAATTGTTTTAAACACTGTCACCATCATCTTAGCTGTTTTCTTGATCATTGATATTGTTCTCCATCTCAGTGTCTAGCACAGAGGTATCTGCATGTTCTTCCCTACCTTCTTAAAACGGTATACCGGGTCCTACAGATACGGTATTGACAACATGATGCAAAGACAAAAACTTGAACTGTAAAGTGCTGAACATTTTTCTTGAAGAAGTTTCTGAACTACAGAGTTCATTTTGAAGCCCTGGGGTCGTCAAATAATTTTTGCCGATGTTTAAGGGGCTATGTAAACAGTTTCTGTGTATGCACTGGGCTACGTAATCTTACTGCGAATTTTGAAATCCCTTCCGCCCTCCTCTGTTTAATTCTTTATGACAGCTCCCTTATTTCCAAAATACAGCAGACATCATGACGAGATTTGGACGGGAGATGTGGGATGGATAGTTTGGAAAAGCCATAAAAAGAATTAGCCTAGGACGTAGCAAAAAACTTACCGAGACAAAACAGAGAGGGAGGCTATTTCAGCCTCCCCCATCGGTCCGGACAGGGTTAAAGAGCCATTATCACCCAGAGTCCTTTGCACGTTGCAACTTCAGACTATATGAAAATCAAATTTCGCCTAAGCAGAAAATATGAATCGGTACTGCCGCAATTAAGCCACAGGAAGCCCAGACAGTTAGTTAACTGAACAATGATAAGTTTATGATCGTAAAATTGTTAATTGTATACTACCTTTGTGTGTTATTTGTTGCACTTCTCCACTGCTGTACTTCTGCGCTGTACTGCATAATTGTTCGAATGCGAGAGTTCGATACAAAATTTCTTGCTGGTATTCTTATATTGGTAAACAAGGATTGCAACTAATCTTCAAGCCAAATTCAATGAACTGTTTTGTCCTCGCTCGTAATCCGGCATCCATGCTCCAAATTCGCAACACAACATATCAAAATGTTCCAAAGTCATTGAACTATACTCTCCAATACTTTGTTTCTTCATGTGCAGTGTCTGACATACAAAAATTTGCAGCTTCTTGATGCACGTCTCTACAGATCTGGATTCTCCCCATGCTCCGGCCATCGAACGGTCCCAAGCGATCGAAATTCGAAGTTTTTCGTCTGCCTGCCTTGCTTTGCCTTGCACAGAATGTACACAGGGATCCCCCGATCCATCTGTTGATCGATTCAAACCAACAACTGTGCTTTATGGTATGCCAGGGGGTCCCTGTGCACATTCTGCGTAAAGCTAAGAGAGGTTGGCTGACGAAAACCTTCGAATTTCGATCGCTTTGGGACCGTTCGATGGCCGGAGCATGGGGAGAAACGTGATCTGACGAGACGTACGTCAAAAAGTTGCAAATTGTTGCAATTTAAGCATTGATGATGAAGAAACAAAGTATTGGAGAGTATAGTTCAATGACTTTGGAACATTTTGATATGTTATGTTGCGAATTTGGAGCATGGATGCCGGATTACGAGCGAGGACAAAACAGTTTATTGAATTTGGCTTGAAGATTAGTTGCAATCCTTGTTTACCTATAAAAGAATACCAGCAAGAAATTTTGTATCGAACTCTCGCATTCGAACAATTATGCAGTACAGTGCAGAAGTACAGCAGTGGAGAAGTGCAACAAATAACACACAAAGGTAGTATTACAATTAACAATTTTACGATCATAAACTTATCATATTGTTCAGTTAACTAACGGCCTGGGCTTCCTGTGATTAAACTTAAAGAAATCATTTAAGTCAAACTTTTTGATCACTTCAACTGCGGCAGGGTGGATACATGTTTTCCGCAACCGCCACATTTGATTTTCAGCCAGATAGCATAACCGCAAAGGAACCTGGGTGACAATTACTCTTTAAACATCTCAATTATCTGTCATTAAGGACCTCACATGAAACAGAAAAATGTGACAATATCTATTCACTTTTGTGATCAGGTCCAGTTGAAACCATACCTTATGGCTAAAGTCGCGCCGCGATAGTCGTATAAGATAAGGATGCTGTCCACATCACAACAGAGCCAAATGATACAAGATTCTCTATAAATCGAGCGGAAATCATTTTGCCGTGAAGGTGATCGTTCTGGCATGAAGTAAACGCTGCTATCTACCAGGAATCACTCCATAATCACATTTTTCAGATCAACATAAAAAACAAAACACAACTACTACTGAGACACAATAAACTTAAACTAACAATAAACAAACTGTTACAAAGTACATAAAACATAACAAAAGGAAACAAGAACAATATTTCGGTTCTCAAAGTGCCAATATCAACAAATGAAAATTCAATTTCCAAGTTATCTAAAGAGGAAAATTCTAAATTCGAGCACCCAATGATTAAAGGTAAATTCTCATTTTTTTCCTTTTTCCACCAAGATTGAAAACTACAATATCTAAAACTATATCAAACTGAACCATCCATATTGAAAAAGACATAATGTCACCGAAACTTCATTATGGAAAGCAGACCAAACCATATTTGCCAGACCAAACCAATTTGTATACTAATTCCTGGGATACCCGACAAGTCTCCAAGTTTGCATGCGTCCATAAAATCAACGAATCAACCGATGAAGGCATTTCGGAGTTAACACTCCTCGATATGTTGTAAATTTGGCACAAACAACTGCGCTAAAGATGGTGACAGGGGTTGTTTTTCCTTGATTCGTTGCACTTCATGATGAATCAACAAATAAATTCATTCGAAATTATTTCAGATGCAAAGGATCATGATAAAAGTTTCCTTGACGTTATCTCTGGTTCAATCGTCTATCTGCTTTGAAGAATTTGAACCGCTAGTTTAATACGTGCATTTTCAATACTCAAAGCACTAAAATTAACAAATGAGGCATCCATGTGTGACTTAAATATCTACGAGCATTTTTGAAACTTATTAGCCACTGATTACGGTTAAGTTCTAAGCACAAACCCCCAGGTCTGTAAATTTTTCTACAACACCTGGTACACTCGCGGACTATACAGTAAACCAAAAGAACTTTAAAGCCATATTACTTGAGAACAAGCAAACTTGAAGTCAGGATAGCGTCTCATGAGACCAATTGTGGATGACCAGCTGCGGGCACATTTTCGAATAGTCTCATCATACGGCCATAACCATGCTAAGACAAAAAGATCAAATTCAAGTTCATGATTAATTCAATAATCACAGTACCATCCCATCATCGGGGTGTGTTCGATCAGGAGGGTGACTTTGACAATTCGCTGTGCAGTCCAAACTGGTACGACCACAATTTATATGGCTGGGTGGTTGTATACCAGAAACCAGATGCAATATTCGGACGGCAGATTCAAACTTGAACTCCTATTTGACAAAATGATCAACGACACAGATATTTACTCGAACTCCCTTGTATTCATAGCTAAAGATGATTCAGGTTTTGAAAGAGCACTGCCATTCATGGCCTAACTTTGTAACTGGCTTTCTCAAACAAAGATCTTTTTGATTAAATCCCTATTGCGCTTTTACATACTGATCAAAGCCACGTCAGAAATTATCAAACCAGAAAATCACGCCCAATCAAATACAATGACATTTTCATATGAAACTGGCCGTTCAAGAAGTCGTTCTTAAAAGGTACTGGGTGGGTAAAAAAATGACCAACATTTGAATTGCTCCCTAAATATGTAAGCAATGATATAAGCAATGGTCTGGCTGAACAGCAAACATGTTCAATCATTTTTAGAATATTTCCAGGCTGAAATCGGTCACTAAGGCCCCGTCGACACGTATCCGGATATTTTTGAAAACGCATCTTTTTTATCCGTTTTGGGTTAGCGTCCACACGGAGACGGTGTTTTCGGTCACCAAAAACGAAGCATTTCAAAAACGCTCACCAGAGTGGATCTTTTTGAAAACGCCGTTTTCATGTTCTCGTGTGGACGGGTGAAAACGCAGCTTTTTGAAAACGCTGACGTCACGATATCGATTTACGACGTACCAGAGGATGTGCACGGATCTTCGGGGATCATGCAAGGGCATTTTGATTGTTTGTGTTCTTTTGTCAAAGTTCGAACAGAGGAGTTTGAAAGCAGCAGTGACTTCGTGTGGACGGGGATATTTTCGAAAACGCCCCTTGTGTGGACGCAGATATTTTTTATACGGATAAAAAAGACGCGTTTTCAAAAATATCCGGATACGTGTGGACGGGGCCTAAATTCAGATTTTACAAGGGATCTTCTCAAGAAGATTCCTTGGAGAAATATTAAAAAACGTACCAAAATCACGAACAACTCCCACCCAACAGCAATGACTGCTGCACGCTTTAGCACGCGCTATCCTCTTGGGAAGGTGAACAAGTCTACCCCCTGAGGTGAACAAGTCTGCCCCCTGAGTCTTTTGAATAACGTATTCCTGGAGATTCTATACTCCCAAGTGGACAAAATACAGTGTGTCCTTAAAAACATGTTCGCCGTTAGAACGGCTACTGTGAGGGAGCCATGATTCCAACTTTCCCGCTTTGTAAATTTATGAAAAGAAAAGACTTGAACTTAGAGTCTGGCGCCGAGTTTGAATAAATCTGAAAAGTAGTTGCTGATTCATGGAGCAAGAAAGTTAAATTTACTGGTTGCCTAAAAACCATAGGATTTTATGTTCTCCGTCCATGTTAAAAACAAAGAAATTGAGTGAAAAATGAGCCTAGCCCAGATCTTCAGCTTTTCATAAATGAATCAGGTGATCATAGATTAGATTTTGTGAAGACTAATAAGAAAAACATATCTAGGCTGGCTAAAAATGGCTATGTGCGGCAAAGTGCTGCAGGCCATGATATGTGTCCATCAGTTGTTTTAGCTTCTCTAAAGTCACAAAATCGATTTAAAGCAACAATATTGCTTTGAAAAGGGGTTCTTGCAAATATTCTTGAGCCCATTGGTCATTTATTGCTCCTAGATGTGTTTCCTGGTAAAAATTTCGATAGGGTCCATTTATTACTAAAATTCCACTTGTAAGGCTAAGTTCTCTGGTTTTGAGGTAACCATTAACTTTGACTTCCTTTACCCATAAACCAGCAACTACTTGTCAGATTTACTAATACTGGGTGCCAAATTCTAAGTTGAATTCTCTTAAATTCATAAATCTGAAAAAAGGAAAGTTGGATTCATGGCTCCTTCACAGTAGCCGTTCAAACAGCGCACATGTTTTGTTGGGACACCCTGTCCATGAATTCATTTAAATGTTATCATTTGTAGGAAGGAAGAGGGAGGAAACGTCACGCGTCGTTTTCGCTCGTTTTTGCAAGTCTTCCAAATGAACTTTCAGCAGAAAATAACCCAAATTCGCGGTAAGGAGAGGCCAATTAAAGCTTAGTAAATTGCTGAGCCCACCTGATCATACGTGCTATTAAACAAGACAGTTATCAATATCATTGCTTTGATATTCAAGGAGCAGTGTTTTTCCCTCTTTAGTGATTCACCCAGTAGTATTATCAAAAAAAGACTACCTGAGTCGATATGGCAGTGACCGACAGCATGAACTTGGTGTTGGCCATCACCGTTTTTCTGTTGGAAGAAACGTTCCAGCAAGCGGAATGATCTGCAAATGTTAAAAACCAAACATTGTCATGTGATACATTTCTAGTTCTAATGAGATGAATTTAAAGGCAAATAGGTAACAGCGAATCAGCACAGGGCCAGAGTGTTTGCAAAATCTAAATTAACCGTGCCGTTCTTTCAACCGAATTCTTCAAAAGGAACTTCATGTAATTTACTATACTTCCGAAGAGAGCATATTTGATATCATCAATCTTCTTAGAATTACAGCACTTATAAAATCCAGCTAGTATTGAAATTTCGACATCATCAAATTGCTAAATCAAAAACTACAAAATCAAGAGACTGTTACTTGCTACCATCTTCTAGACCTTCAAAACTTTGCAGTTCAGTGGCAGAAACTTGGGGGCCAGGGGATGTGATCACCCCCGATTTTAGTAAGAGGGAAGATCTTTTGCTTGAAAAGAATATAAATTTATCATGAAGTTTGATGGAACCAAGAGCTTATCCCCCCCCCCCCACCCCCCGGATTTGCCAAAGTGTGTGCCACTGATGTATTTCTTGCGTTGGTCATATAAATTTTCCTCAATTTGTTTAGAATTTGTGGCGCTATTGTCATTTGTCAAAGTTTCAGACTGCATTCACACGATGCCGGCACATTTTGAAAACAGTGAAAAATTCGACGGATGGCCCTCCTCGGACGTTCACACGAAAACGGCACATTTTTTGCCGGCAGATTTTGAAAACGGTAGATTTTGAAAACGGAACTTAAACCGGCACATTTTGGAAACGGCATCGTGTAAACACCTGAAAATGATGAAAATAGAACATTTTAGACACTTTTGGAACGAGACTGATCGACTCTTAGGGTGTAGGTAAGCTTCTTTGGCCTCAAAGTGTTGCAACGAGTTTTTGCCGTCTAAGTTCCTACCGTTTTCAAATTGTTCCGGTATCGTGTGAACGCTAGCTTAAATTTTGCAGCCGTCACATTTGTTACCGTTTTCAAAATGTGCCGGCATCGTGTGAACGCAGTCTCAGATACCTCCCCTCTGTTTTTATTCTGAAATAATCATGATATCAAAAATGCTCTTGCTGGGATTATGTCAAACTGAGTAAAGTTTCCTTCTGTCAATTCTGTTGAAAGAATGGGGCAATAACAATTTACACATTTCTTTGTAAATACTTTGCAAGATTCGAGTCCTATGCTGAGCAAATCTAATTAACATAAAATGAAGGAAGTGTCCGTTGGAAAGTGGAACTTTGTGATAAATCGTAAGGCCAAGAGAAAGACGACAAACATTCAACTTCATTCTGATCTATTCAAAAGAGGCGTTCATGTAGTGTAATAAAGGACAACAGGTCAGGCATTAAGACCCAAATCACGCCCAATAAAATCGAAATCGACAGCCCAGCAGTCCAATATGCATACACTATTCATTCTCAACCCAATCAAATTTAGAGTATACAAGCTATTTATAGTCAAACAGATACCAAAGTAGAAGTAAAAACATTTCCAAATTATGTAACTGATTATCAGAGAAGGGAAAACCCCAAAAAGAGAGAATGCCTAGGCAAAATTACAAGGACAGAACGGGTGGTCCATGCTCAATCTCGAGCTTTAAATAAACTTTCAAACATTAGTAACTTGAATTCCATGGAAGACAAATCGGGGCTTTTTGTTTCTACCGTTATTCTTTCATTAAATCATGATTCATGCCAAATTCGGATTTATCTCCGAACAGAAAAAAGAAAGATCAAGCAGATTCACCTCTCGTAACTATCCGCAGATTCGGGTTGAAAACAATTAATCACTTCATTCGCTGTGTACAGTGCTTGCCATGCACGTTGATTGTCATCAGCCAGCTCCTAAAATTGAAATTGTAGTCCGTTATGGATGTTGGGTTGAAATTTTCAATGGGTGGTAGCTTAATGCCCAGCTTAGGCCGCAGCAAACTTATTCAGTTTCAGTAGCAACGTCTTATCACCAAAATGAATTGCTGAATGAATGAACTTTACAATGGAGCTCCTTTATAATCAGTGTCACCAGTGGTGTCACATTTCTTATATTTTTCGGAATTCGTCTATTGTACTGGATGAGTCAGAAAAAACGTGGGGTGCTTCGCGCTGTGACATCGCATTTAGCCACCCGATTGTCGTGATCTAAATTTTTGCTTAACGCCCCTCGGCACAAAAACCATCTACTGTAGACTGAAGACAATAACAACAACGTCCTTTCTTTGGCAGATAATGGGGTCGTATCTGGCTGAATGATGCAGTACATAAATTCAAACTCTTCTGTAGTACTATATTGTGCTTTTCTCCCTGGACCAACACAACAGGTGCTAGCGTTGCTCTTTGGCAGTAGACTGTCCTGCTGCGCAGTGCCCAGGGATGACTTCTGTAGAAAAGACCTCGGATATTGAGTGGGAGAAGGGGGCGGTCCAGCGGAACCATGTTGACCGCCCCAAACACCATTAATATAACTTCTCTGATATGCAACTATAATATTTACATCTGAGTTAAAATATAAGACATTATTGCTAAAGACTCTTCTAGAGAATTTGAGATCGAATGGTGAGGCGAAAACACTCGCGGAGTAGGTAATTTGATCGTACTGTACACTGGATAGGTAGAGGGCCTGGGACGAGCCTACATTGGGCTAGGTATCATACACCCTTGCTTAAACACCTAATATGGGAGCCTCAGCGGTAAACTACATTTACTAGCGTAGAATGTTCGAATCGAGCCAAGAGTCTAACTTATATTATAAACCTTTCCCCACCGAAATCAGTCATTCGGTGCATTTGTTAAAAAAGATTTTCTTCGTAAGACCTTATATGGGAGTCTTGCAAACTGGTGAAATCTTTTGCCAAGCCCCTTCCGCATTCAATATTGGCAAAAGTTACAGGTACGTGTGGTATCATCAGGGGAGAATGAAACAGTCAGAAGATAGTATTATCTTCCCTGGGATGTCTTATCATACTTTGTCCTCGTGGAGAATATGCTTGAAAGACATTAAAAATACATGCTTCTTTGTTTTGCGATGAGCCTTCTTTCAAGCAGATCAGCGATCCCTAAATCGCAATGGGACTTCCCATAGACAACACTTTTCACTAAAGCCTGGTTCACACTTGGTCTTTTGAGTCGTTAGAGTCGTGCAGAAAGACCCAAAAGACAACTGTCTCTAAATCTTTGTCTTTTCAGTCTTGCTGCACGATCTTAACGGACCAAACAACCTAGTGCGAACAAGGCTTAACTTTTTCAGTATCCCCTGATAATACCATGTGTACCTGCAACTCTGGCAAGGCTAAAATGTTGAATGGGCTTGGCCAAAGATTTCATCAGTTTGGAAGACTCCCATACAAGGTCTTACGACGAAAATCTTTCTTAAGAAAAGTATTAAGAGACCGATTTCAATGGGGAAATGGGGAAAGGTTTCGTTTCCATTTCTATTCGTTTTTGTTGATGGAAACGATGCCCGTTCACATTGCTCCGATTTCAAATAGATACGCTATGAAAACGATAGGAGTTCACATTACTCCAGCAAAATGGTGTTGTAAATCCCCTTTTCAAAACAAAGCCTTTTGTTAATAGCTGTCAACAAGGCTCCAATCGCGACTTTGAATGCCACTGTAATCAAAAGTCTATTAACAAAGGAATGTGCAGCGTTTTCAAATGTCTCCGTTTTTGGCGTTCACACTGAAAATGGATCGTTTTCAAAACGCATCGTTTTCAATTTTATGCGTTTTCATTAGCATTTTCGAAAAGCCCCGTTTTCACAGCGGAGCAATGTAAACGCAAGGCAAAAACGGAGAAGTTTTACTTCGTTTTCATATGAAAACGCAGCAGTGTGAACGGGGCCTTAGACTGCTGACTGCATGGAAAAATTTACTTCACGATGTTCAAGTAGCTCTATGCGACGCCAGAGTCCGACAAACGCCCCACGTTTTTTCTGACTCACCCGGTAGAGTATTTGCGGCGAGGACGCATATTAAAAATGGAATTAAAATTGCGATGTCCAGATGTGGAGATGTTTGCCAGCCTCCATTATGTCTCAAAACAAGTTTTTCCTGAAGCAAGGCTACACCGGGGGGTTTGTAAACAGCCTATTATGGTCAAGCAATCATGGAACGAGGCACGCATTTGCAACGAAGCCTCCTTAACTTGTCTATGGTTTTGTGGAATGTGGAATCGAATGCTTTCAACTGTCATCACAAAACGGCTTTGATAGGAAATTAAGTTCTCCATTCCTGATGAACAGTCATGAAAGTAGTTGCGAAATGATTCTCGAGATGAGGGGAGACGGGCTTTAGATGTTTTGATCTGAATAAATCTGCCTGCAAGAACCAACGGCTTCCACTTTTTCCATATATTTGCTCGGCTTCTTCTTTTCAATTCCCAAAACGCAGTACTCACTAACTAATGTTATTTCTGGCTTAAAGTTGGTTCTTTGCCAGTGAACATTGCCAACTCTTGCGGTTATCACCGTTTTCACGTGGTCAGATTTTCTGGAGATCAAACAATTCAAAATGGCTGATGATTATTCGGCAGAGTTGTGTTCTCTGCGAAAAAAATTGCAAACACAACGAGCTGGAAATGTTTTGGGGATACGGGGAAAAGAAAGATAACCTGTTCTACGAGGACAATGATATCCATTGTTATTAGGCGTTGGGACTTCAGCAGAAACTACGACATTGATTTTGGAAACAGTTTGAGTTAGGCCAATCGACTGCCGATCGTTGTCAGTCCGTTCATAAGAAGATATGAGAAACAGGAAGATGGTGCCATTCACATGAAGACGTTTGTAACCGATAAATTCGGAAAAACCTGAAATTGTTGAAAACTATACCCATAAATCCGGAGTCTATCATGAGACAAGTACCCTAAAAAACAGCACAACTCCGTACCATGGACACGTTAAGTTACCCCCCCCCCCGGGGGCTTACAGTAGTGGATAAAGCTCCCCTCCTTTTATTAAGATGAAGTCAGCGACTTGCTCTGCACAGCTTCCAGAAAACTGACTGTACGCAACGCGAAACTGGCTGATTTTTACCCCGCTTTTGTTTTAAAGGCTAGTGAAAAGGCAGCCTTAGTTCACAGCTAAATGGTATCATAAAGAGCAGGACTGAGATATTCATCATTGGAACCAACAAAGTTCACACATTACCTTAACCATGCCCAAGAGGATCTTCAAGTCTCTAATAACTTCATATGCTTTTCGATTGAAAACAGCAATTTCTACCATCGACAGAGTGAAGCTGCGAGTAGGATCTGGAGGGTTGATCATACCCTCTTTGCCAGCTCCAAACATGCCATTAGCAGCCATTTCTACATACACAGTCACTCTAGAAAAAATTGCAAATGGCATAGAAACTGTGACCTCTTGAATGCTTTAAATCTCTCGATGCAAATTGTGAAAGTACTAGAGTCATCCAGTTCATTGATGTTCATCATGTAAAGAAAATTGGACATATGTTTTACATATTCTCCTAAAAAGTTACAGAAACAAACTATAATTATGATACTACCGGGAGTAAAATAGTAAATATCTACTCGATGGTTTTCATAACTAAACAAATACAAGAAAACTATAAATAATACAAGATACACAAGACATATCCAAGCTAACGACCATCTATCTTTTTTATAAGAATCCCCTTAATCAAAGAGTGTGGTTCAGCACTCATAGGTTTACGAGCTTGGGACTGAAGGCGGTAGCCCCTAACATTTGAAAACTTTGCGAAAATCAGCTTCTTTGTGCAAATATCTATGATTAAATATTTTGGTAACAAATGGGCTTTTTATCTGGCAGCCCCCCTTAATTTTGACGCACGCCTATGTCAGTCAGCATTCCGTGTGAAGCTTAGCATTTCGTGTTTTCAGTTTCTGTCAATGGTCGATGAAAACAGCTCCCTTGAAATCGCGGCCGTAAAAGAGGTTCGTTCCCATTCTTCCCAGGCTTTTCCTCAGCTTCTCAATATTTACAAAAAGCTATTTCCAAGTTTCCAGCAACTTTTCCTCCTTGGCTGACGTAATCAAAAAAGGGACAGCTCTGGACTTAACATGTTTTTCGATGGATTTAGACTGTTTCCAACCCTGATGTACCTGATGAAATCTGATGAATAGCTATGGAATTACTGACTCACATCATAGACCCTAAAAATTTTCCTGATAGGGTAAATGGCTCAAATCTTTGAGAAGGGAGTGCTAAATTCTATTACACTTTTCTTTGAACTTGGAAGGAACTTAGAGTACTTTGCTGTAAATCTGCCAAGAGAACTTTATGATATCTTATTTCTTATCAAAGTGATGGCATTTATCGCACTTGAGGGTATAACTTCACCTAATTTCAAAATACAAAACCAAAAGGGCGACAGGCTCCTTCTTGCAACCATATTGTAGACTTTCATAGGCTATGGTTTTTGATTACAAAGTCCAACTTTGTAATCTAAGAGGGCACTCGATGTCAGTCAGAAAGAAAGTAAGTAAGTAAGAAAGTCACGCTCGTTAATGGAATTGATAAACGTTTTACCGCTGCTAATGAGCACTCAGATAAAGAAAGCGCATACAACACAGAAGCTTCCCGCGATCCTATAGCAGAATTTGACGTCGGCTTATTTCATGTTAGACAGATTTGACACCATAAGATGGATAAATTACTAGGATGTTTACCCTGGCACAGCAACAAATTCACCCAGAATTGGCACGTTCTTGACTTCATTAGCAGCTTAATTATGTCAAAACAATCGTTTTCTAGAACGAACGAATCATTAGCCACTTATTGATAGTACTCATTATGCAAATAACTCAACTTTAGAGGATGATGTAACCGGCGGCCTGCACAGAGGCTAGCATTTGCAGCATAACCAAAGGTAGAAGGACCCCCCTCCTACACAGCAACGGATGCAATCATCGCAGGTGAAGTTGAGACGAAAGGTGCAGAATCCCAGCAAGCAATGGCGCCATGGACTGGGGGAAGGGACGTGATCACACTGAACCAAAACATCTTCATGCATATCATTCTGCACAGAGGAATCTTCGTGACTGCTTGTCTCAAATTAGATGCCCGCGAATAGCAACAACTGAAACGTTCTGTAGGGTTCTGCATGGATAATTTTGCGTTATCGTAAATCTCACATGACATCTCATTTGACACAGATGCACCAATAGTTTTGTGCACGAACTATAAGCAAACTAGGGGTAATGACTTTTGATTTTTGCGTATCATTCTCGTTTGACATAAAGACCAAAATATTGCCTTTGACCTTGAGGCGATTCTTGTCCTTATACTAGGCGCTCGATTTTCCATTGAAGGCGACTTTAGCAGCAACACTCATCTCTCTGACTGTAGCAAAAAACAGAATCAACGATCATTTGGGGTTATGAAGAAATCAATAATCAGATATTCTTATGCTTGTTTGGCTCAGGACGGACTTTGTAATCATCCAAAAGGATCTTATGTTCTTCTAGATAGCGTCATTCTCCCTCAACTGATTCAGCATTTACGATGATTCTAATTTGTCAAAATCCTCCACGAATTCTTTCACAAATAAAAAAATGCCATCAATTTGAAAAAATCAAGATAACAAAACATTTCCTATGCAGATTTACAGAAAACACCCTAAGATGTTCCCTCTACGAAATCAAATTCAAAGCAAATTGTAATAGAAATTTCCACCCACTTTATCAAAGGTTCAAAAAAGATATAAGGGATCAGTCATTATTAATGCAGGGTAGGGGGCCGGAAGATATTCAGAGGGGCCACCAAAGAAATTCTTGGCTGTGGTGGGCCACCGGGATTCTTAGGTCCGGGAAGGGGGGCCATGGATACTGGGCTGATCTTGGTAATCTGAAACACGAGCTTCTTCCTTTTATGATCTTTGTGGGGTCTCGCGCTTCTTTTCCAATTATCATCAATATTTTTCAAAAATCTTGAGATGCCACTTTTTTACCTTGGGGGCATTTCTATATTCTTTTTACGTCATTTGTCATCAGAAAATATATTTGTGGAATATGTCATCAATTTGGATGCAGAGGGGGCCATGAAAAAATATAGCTAGAAAATGAGAGGCCCTTTAAAAAATCTTTATGGGGAGATGAAGGCGCTATGAAAAATTTTCATCGTCAGTAAAAGTATATCTTCCAGCCTCCAGCCGCCTATCCAGCATTAAAAATTAAAGGCTCCCATTAGCCATGTTTGAAGAATGAGATCATGCATGTAGCTTGCTTCATGTAGTAAAGAATATTTATCTGCAATAGCAACTGTTTAATGTAGGATTTGATAAGCGTCAGAATTATTACATTGGATGTATCGAAAAGCACATGATACTGACAAATTCTTTACTTTTGCCAGACAAGATTTGCCACTGCAATAGTGCCACACCTGTTTCTTGATTGTATTATATGGGTTGGTTGGTCTCCTTGACAACAGTCGTCCATATTAAGATTTCAACAGTAAGGGAACATTGCCAGGTCAAACTTGCAAATAGCATTTTAATGACTTTGCAACTCTGTTGATGATTGCATTAACAGCGAGAGTTTGTTAGGAACACGTAGTAATTAGCCTTAATCCGGAGAAATCGATTGGCAACTCATCAAAATTTGATGGAGATTTTACTTTGCTCGATTGTTTTGATTGCATACAAGTATATTCTTTCTGGTTTGCCTAAAGCCCCTTTCAGAATGTTTTCATTCTTAAAACATGAAACATAGCTCAAGAAACTACTTATTTTGACAAAGAAAATCCTTAACCTACACTTAATTTATTTTCACTTGCGTCCAGTATCACTTTGCTCAGAAATTACTAGAGTAATGTCTAAACACTGGAAAGGCTTCAAAAAGCCTTGTTTTGAAATCATCCCGAGGGCACAGATAGTAATCAACATGAAGATTGTTATGGAACATTTAAGAAACTCGTAAGAAACTCTGTGATCTCAAAATTCTATAATTTTAAGGAGTTAAGGAGCCAAAATCCTTAGTTTCTTATAAAAAATACGTTTATATGTAGGGGGAAAATGGTGGAGGACACTACTGACGTATTTTTACTTTGGCCAGACATCAGCTGCTACCTAGTCAGCGCAACATTTGTCCCTTGATAGCTCAGTATGAGTTGCTTGCCCCTTGACAACAGTCGTCCATGTTGAAGATTTCAAACAGTAAGGGAACTTTGCCAGGTCACAGAGGTCAGATTTTGGAAAATTACTTTTTAATGAGTTGGCAGCTCAACTGATGAGTTCATTAACAGCCTGAGTTTGGCAGCTCACCTAAATTTGATTGTTGGGCCAAATATCTCTGAATTGTTTTGATTGTATATATTAACAATCCCCATAAATATCTCAAATTCTACGTTGATTGTTTCGATTGTGTACATAAACAATGCCTATTGTTACAACATTCCTGATTCCTTCCACTCTATATAGGTAGGTATATAGGTGTCCTTCCGGTCGGAGAAAAAGCCCCTCCATAATGTTTTCATTCTTCAAACATAATTAAAGGCTCCCATTAGCCATGTTGAAGAATGAGATCATGCACGTAGCTTGCTTCATGAAGTAATAAATATTTATCTGCAGTTGCACCTGTTTAATGTAGGATTTAGTTTATATCGGGATGGCAATAGCCTAGCCAGCCCACTTCAAGGAGACCAGATTTCTTGATAAGCGTCAGAATTATTACATCGGATGTACCGAAAATAAGGATGGCACATGATATTGCCAAATTCTTTACTTTAGCCAGACAAGATTTGTCACTGTAATAGTGCCACACCTGTTTCTTGATAGTATTATATGGGTTGGCTGGTTTCCTTGACAACAGTCGTCCATATGAAGATTTCAAGCAGTAAGGGAACTTTGCCAGATCAAACTTTGTAAATAGCATTTTAATGACTTTGCAACTCTGTTGATGATTTCATTAACAGCGAGAGTTTGTTAGGAACACCTAGTAATTAGCCTTAATCAGGAGAAATCGATTGGCAACTCATCAAAATTTGATAGAGATTTTATTTTGCTCGATTGTTTTGATTTTATACAAGTATATTCTTTCTGGTTTGCCTGAAACCTCTTCCAGAATGTTTTCAGTCTTCAAACATGAAACATAGCTTGAGAAACTACTTATTTTGACAAAGAAAATCCTTAACCTACACTTATTTTATTTTCACTAGCGTCCTGTATCACTTTGCTCAGAAATTACCAGAGGATGTCTGAACATTGGAAAGGCTTCAAAAAGCCTTGTTTTGAAATTATCCCGAGGGCACAGATAGTAATCAACATGAAGATTGTCATGGAACATTTAAGAAACTCGTAAGAAACTCTGTGTACTCAAAATCATACATGTTGATGTAGGGAAAAAATGGCGGAGGACACTACTGACGTACTTTTACTTTAGCCAGAAACCAGCTGCTACCTAAACAGTGCAACACTTGTTCCTTGATAGCTTATAGTATGAGTTGCTTGCCCCTTGAAAACAGTCGTCCATGTTGAAGATTTCAAACAGTAAGGGAACTTTGCCAGGTCACAGAGGTCAGATTTTGGAAAATTACCTTTTAATGAGTTGGCAGCTCAACTGATGAATTCATTAACAGCCAGAGTTTGGCAGCTCACCTAAATCTGATTGTTGACCCAGATGTCTCTGAATTGTTTTGATTGTGTAAATTAACAATGTCTATAAATACTTCAAATGCTTCATCGATTGTTTCGATTGTGTGCAGGAATAATGCCTATTGTTACAACATTCCTGATTCCTTCCTCTATAGGTAGGTATATAGGTATATAGGTAGGTGTATTCCTTCCGGTTGGAGAAAAGCCCCTCCATAATGTTTTCATTCTTCAAACATAATGACTGATCCCTAAGCACTATGCTATCCGTTAGTTTCTTACCACGGAGAACAATGGCTAACTAAACTGACTCACCTTTCATTGTCTAATGACTTTCCTGTCACAATAAAGTCCGTTCTTTGTTGTCCGTCTCCACCTGTTAAACCCTAAAATGAAATCAAATGGCTGCTGAAATCAAAGAAAACGTCTTTATTCTATTCTTCACAAAAATTGCTACTGATATGAAATGGGGCAGATGTGTCAGGCGAAAGAAGCTGGCAAAAAATTATGATATAATGAAGCATAAGACCAAACACATACTACTTTTTCAGGCAAACAGAATTGGTTAAATGTAAACTGTAACCATCAGTGGTAACTATTAATGAAACTCTATCTATTTTGCAACCTTTGAGCTATGCAAAGATGGCCCATATATCAAAAAAGCAAGCCAGAAATCTTTTTAGGGAACTATAGGGACGGCTAGCAGAGGTCCCTGTCACGTCCATCAGGGGTGGCGCCAGAAATCTTCCGACAGAGGGGCTGCAGCTTCCGACAAGGGGGCTGAAATGGCTGAAAAATGCAAATGTCGTATATCATTTTGCAAAATTTCCTCCAACAGGAACCCAAAATTTCTTCCGACAGAGGGGTGCTAGATGCTTCCGACAAGGGGCTGTAGCCCCCTCTAGTCTTCCCTGGCGCCACCACTGCCATAAATCTCAAAGTGACCTTTCTTATCATCATTTATCACTAATCTACCGGGTGATCCGGAAAAATGTTTCCACTTTTGAAAATTTGTAACAGCAAGAGTATTTCACAGATTTGAATGATTCCAATTCTAGCTAAAAGCCAAAAGGTTGAAGTATTTTTGTGATTTTTATCCTTGTCTCAAGAGCACTACAGTTATGAGTAAATTCAGTCAATTTTACAAAAATTTCATGGTTGCAAAATGACTGAAAAATGGCCTGAAACATCGATCAAAGCATAAAAGACTCCTCACACAGAATAATGAAGGAAAGGCAACTTCTCATGGGTGGGAGATATCCTCCGGACATTAATTGCCATGGGATTGAAAATTTTCCGCATTTGTTTGAAAATCGATGTCTTATAACTCTTGAGGGAGGTGAAACGCCTTTGCCTTTGTTCGGTGTGAATAGAGTCCTTACGATTCGATCAATATTTTAGGCCTTTTTTCCGTCATTTTGCAACCATGAAATTTTCATAAAGGTAAATTTACAAATACTCCTAGTGCTGGTACGACAGCGAGAAAAGTCACAAAAATACTTTGATCTTTCGGCTTTTAACTAGAATTCGAATGATTCAAATCTGTGAAGTAGTCTTGGTCCAATGAATTTGCAAAGATGGGAACTTTTTTCTGGCTCACCCGGTATGTCACTTTTAATCTTACACCTAAGCACATGTACTGCTATGCGATCCTGTTAATTATTTCTATGGAGGTTCGATGGAGGTAGAAGTACGCCAATAGGCCTCAAATTACAATTCTTGGCACTTGCAGTGACTAAAATCTACCGGATAAGTCAGAAGAAACATGGGGCGTTTGCCAATATTTATTGATGCAATTCACTTCACAAATTCGTTTCTTTAAAAATCATTGGATAGGCAAACGCTTCATTTAAATATGACAATCTACTTGGTTGAAATCAGACTTAATGTTCCAGAAGTACGAGCGATTTTACTAAAATCAAATGTCACAAAAAATCCTAAACAGGCGTTCAGTTTGCTTCACATTCATGCACGTGTATGCTTCTAAACCAAGGAAATACTGTTTCTCTACCAAAAATTTAAACAACACATGCAATTGTTACAAAATTGAAGGAAAACTGTTGTTTTCATTTAATTAGTGCTAGGGGCATTGCCACGAAGTAGAAAGCTCCATCAAAAACAATTATACCTTTTCGCCAAAAGAGCAATATCACAAATATCCAATAATTTAAGAGCCAATTCACCTAACCATATAGAATCTTAAAATATAACTCAGAAATATACTACGACTTTTTAAGCGTTTCAATTTTCATCTTCTTCAGTAACCCAAAAAGATGAACGTCGAAACGTTTAAAAAATCGTAGCATATTTCTGAATTTCCTTTAACAAATATGCAAATTGATATGGAAAGAAATGACAATTTTGATAACCTAAATTACGATATAACTAATCTAATCTTTCGTCTGCAACATGGAGCTTCAACAAACCACATCTGACTTGTTTTTACCGAATAATGGCTTGCTATACACCCCACGTCTTATGATTCACCCACTATTGTAGCTCAAAGGCACACTAAAAAAGCATACCTGAACAGGTTTTCCGTCCATCCATATCTATTGAAAAAAGGGATAAAATATTTATTTAAAAGCAGCAACAACAACAGCTTATCACATTAGGAGAAATGGAATCATGCGTCTATAAAGCCATGAAGAATCACAACTCGTCTAAAGAAAAAAGAATGCAACAATTTTGTAACGAATACAACTGAATAAGGATCATCTGATCTCTCATCATTGAAAATGGTCAGGAGGATTGAAGGCTTTAACCACCACACCATCATAATCTTGATAAACCTTAAACACATGATAAACAGATTCTCTCCACAATAAATGATTAGAAATTTAGAAAACAACCATCCTCCAAAAACTTAGATTTAACGTACATTTTGAGAATGAAAAAATTTCAACATGGAGTGGACAAAAAGCATATAGTTCATCTCTGACCCATAATTAAAAAATGTTTTAGAAAAGAGTCAAAGTCAGGTGGTGAGGGTTCAGTTCCAGGCAAAGCCCTCAAATGAGCATCATGACATAGAATTCAAGACTTTGTTAGTTCTCTTTCTACTTCTACAATCCCAGCCATTGCACTGAAATCACAACATCACCTTCAGCGAGATTTAAAAAACAAGGTAATTACCAAGGCTTCTGAATTCGAATTCCAACGAAATCGTACTTCCTCTCCTTTCCATGAACTTGGTATCACAAAGGTCACCATGAACCAATGAGTTGACCAACTAAATATTTGGAGAAAAAAAGATGAAGCTGGCATTCTTATTCTTTAGGAACAAGTGAACATCTACTTTGTATTACATATGTCAATACAACCCAGAGATTGTGCATAATAACATGAGAAAAATTCCTTACATATGCATAGTAACGTGACCAGAACTCTTTAAAACTACTACCAAAATTCTGAGCTTAACTATAATTTTCTCCCATTTTTCTACCTAGGATTTGAAGGTACTTTAAAGACACTGACAAGCTAAGCTTATCAAAGCAGTATCCCATCCCTCCTCTTGATGTGATCACATCTTGTGAGTCATTTAACCAGGAACCTGTCTCAGGAATTACAGAGAGCTGGCAATTATCCTAATCTTACATAGCAGGTTTGACAGGTCAGGACTTAAAACACCAACCATCTAAGTGGTAGTCAAGCATACTAACTGAGCCATCCCCACACTGTTGAAACAAGAAACAAGAGTTGTTATGCTTCAGGAAACCATTTTGAAGAAATACAGGAAAGAAATACAGGAAAACAAAGTGAAGAAATACAGGAATACAGGAAAGCAAAGTAAATGAATTAAATAAATAAAATAAATAAATAAATATTTATATTTAACTATTTATAAAAAAAATAAATAAATAAATAAATGAAAAAGATTAGGAAAACCATGCTAATATGCACAAGGCCTGTACTATGCAATAGGTTACCAAACAGGTTTTTCAACTTTTGAGGATACCTTATTACGGTAAAACAAACCGTTTGTATAGTCAAGCTGCGAAGCAAAGAAATAGCATCAAATGTGGCTTAATTTTTACCGCAATTTACAATAACACACACGCTGGGAAATCTTTGTCACTTGACCCCTATTTATGATTTAATAGAATCATTCTTGTAACAACAATTCCTTGATATTTGAGTGCAAATATATGAGTGCAAAAACATTTCATTGCAAAATCGAATTTAGCCTTTCATGTTTTTCAAACTTCTTTCCACAGGTGTGGTATGATTTGTACAACTTTTTTTCAAAATTTAAGAGTATTGAGACTTAGCTGACGTGCAGCTTAACTTTGGCATTCTTACTTGCATATTTAGGGAAGGGTAGGGTGGAGGTTATGTGGGTCTAAGGGGTAGAGTGGGTCTACTGAAGTGTAGGCAAGTAATAGCCTTCCTCATCTAATCAAAGAAAGGTTGGATACCTTTATTGTGATGTCTAGATAATAAGCTGCCTTTTGACATGAGACATTGGTCTAAGATTTATCTTAATTCGTTTTAAAGAAATATTTTGCAGAACGCCCTACTGTGGAAGAATTTCAAGGTCTGGAAAAACTTCTCCTGCTACTCCAATTTTGGTTTTCTGGACCATCAAATGAAGCTGAGATGAGAGCTTGTTCTTTTACGAATGGAAGAGCGTTTATTTCAAAAACACTGAGGAGATGGCTCTTTTCATACAATTCTTTTTACTAGCTTGGGTGGTGTGGCCGTACTGAGAATTAAAGGCTGGCTGGATTGAAATCTTGCACGCTGGATTGAAAGTGAGTAGATGCTGTTGTGTAGCAACTATGTGAATAGAATGAGAAGTCTTACGTGGGGCCAAATGTGTCTCCTACTTTGACCCTCTTGAATTCCTCTTTGGTTACATCCTCAAATTTCCTAAATCTTTCATCTCCTGCTGCAAAATGGCCCAAGAATTCCACTTGAGTTTCCTTTGCTGGATACAGCCTAAGAGATATAGGAAAGCACAGTGTGAATATCTATACAGCCTGGTTGAAAACTGTACTACAACTGTAAAATCAGTCTCATGATGAAAAAGGGAAGAAACAGATTTTCCAGCAAATCAGTTTAGCGGACTTTATTGGATATGCTACTCAGTGCATAATCAGTATATCTTTGGGGTTGCTAATGGGAAAATTTGTCAAGGTGAGGCTAGGCTAAGTTTTTCACCAAAATAAAATGCAACACAGTGGGTGAAAAAGCCATGAAACCTCTAGTTTTTATGTACCATGAAGCAATGAGTATATTTTGGGGTCAAAAAATGTCCTAAATTTAGTATATTTTTGGTTTTTCAAATATTTGTGGTGGTTAACTCCCTGTTTCTTACCAATTGAAGTCACCCCAGGGGCCAAAAGATAGTATTGTTGAAAGAAGGACATTTTACATTGGAATGCAGTTTGGAAAGGATTTACCACAACAAAAACGAAGTATTTCAACCCTTTCTCCAACTTTAATACCCTTAAAGCTCTACTAACCCCCCAGGGGAGCTTACTTAATTTTGGACCTTCCAGAAGGGGTCTGAAAAGGGATCAGTAGAGTCTGCATGCAGGCTAGTAGAATACAGCTTACTATGTTATGCTCTGTATTAGGAATTGTGTTCTACAAAGAAAATTGAATTGAACTGTCTGCAGACTGGGGCTGTTGCCAGGCTGGAGGCCTGGTGACACCAGCTGTCACCTTAACTTTTACACAAATGCAGTGGTGGAGCTAAGAGACCTAAAGCCGGTTTTCCACTAGGCGGAATTTTACGCGCGCAGCGGAGCGGCTATTGTAATTGCATTGTTTATTTCTAACAATGGTCACTTCTGGTCGCTCCGCTATGCGCGTATTTGAAAGTCGGATTGACTTCATCTTTTCTGCCGCGTCCTATGGTGCCAACCAATCAAATCACTCGAAGGCTCTGACACATGACTTCAGTATTCCACGAAAGGGGGAAAGCCACGGCGATTGACGAAAAACAGCTCAGAAAATATTTTTAAAAATTCTTGGTCATTGAATTTCTTGGAAATTGACATCTTTGTTAGTACGCGTGCATTGTTTTAGAAACAACAGCCGCTCCGCTGCACACGGAAAAATCCGCCTAGTGGAAAACCGGCTTAAGAGGGGGATGGTAGGGCCCAAACTCCCCCCCCCCCACTTTTCCAAAAGAAAGGTCCTGAGATTCGTAGGAAAAGACAATAAAATTGGACTCTCAGGAGGTGTAAAAGTAGAATGAAACGTTTTTGTCAGGATGTATAAAACAAGATATAACAAATATTCTTGGTAAATATCTACTTTAAATTTGGCAAAAAGGACGTTTTCCGAGAGTCACAAGGGCGTGGTAGTGCAAAAATTTTCTGGGGCCATGCCTAAATCCCCCTCACTTTTCGAGTGCTGGCTCCGCTGCCGCACAAGTGCAGTTTTTGATGGCCTGCGCCAGCTCACATTATGTATCTGACCGAAGACCGTAGTCGCGCTCCCGACCAAAGACAAAACCGTAATTCCATTTGGACAGAGTTACTTGGACTTGCCGAAGACTTGGACAGGTCCAAATTCCATTCGACGCACGGTCAGATTGCTGATTGCTCAAGGTCAGGTTTCGCTTTTTGTTTCAGTCAGGCCTAAAGTCTTTGGGCTGCTGCAAAATGAAAGAATAGACCGTATACTGAGAATCGAAAAAGTAAATAATTGTGTGATAATACCTTTTATAGAGGTTTACATCGGAGAAATAAGTAGGTGAGATGAACTTTTCTACCCTTTCGAAGCAAATTCGTTTGTTTTTGAATGGAACCATACTTCTGGCTTCCATTTCAATGTTCCTCCATCATGATGTGGCAGCGGGCAACTTTGATCCCTGTGGTATGAAAAGAGCGCGAACAAAACTAGTGCTCAGTTCCTTCTCATTCCCACTACACTTGCCCCAAGCGGCCCCAAGTCAATTTCTTCTCTTCAATCAAAAAATTGGGAAAGGGAAAAGTGAAATTGTTTCAGGCAGACTTATTACAGATGACGAAATAGACTGGGGCAAGTCTACATTCCTACCCAACTTCTCATTTTGCATGGACCAATCAGAAGGCCAATAAGAAAGGAAAGGAGACAAAATTGAGAAGATTTTTCTAGATTTTACTTACCCTCATAAAACGCAACCAGGATACAAAACTGCTTGAAATTCCCCAAATTTTTTGAAGAAATCTACCCGCCAGATGTTTGGGTATCAAGGTTTGGATGCCGGTTTGAATATCTCATGGTTTCTAGTAGTTATGGCCTCTCCAAAAAGGAGGAGGCAACATTAAACCTTAAACAACAGAAATTCTGGACGAGAGACAATAGTGATGCAATGGTGATCCTTGTAGAACGATCGTGATCCTTATAGAACGATCCCAAAACGCCAAATATCTGCGTTTCCAATAGTTCTTGCCATTGCTGTCCCTCGACCTTCGACCAATTTCTTTTGCTCGAGATTCAATTCGCCTGCGACTTCTTCGTGAACTGAAAAATCTGCCAAAGTTTGTTTATACCCATGTCAAGTCATACAAGTTGCTTCTTTCATATAAACTTGAATTAGCTCCTAGAACTAAAAGTATCTTAATTTCACATTAATATTTCAGCTTTTTAGTACTAAATGTTTCTTAAGTTGTTCTTATCTTTTGGATGCATTTAGCTTTCTGCCACTGCCTCGTATTTGCTTTTTGACAAACAGCATAAGTTTTAGCAAGAAAGAGAGTCTTCTTGGGCTCAGAGCGTAAAATTATCATGGATATCACTCAAAAACAAAGGCTCGCAGTAATTTGCCCACGATCTTGTAGCATTTGGCTTTCGAATGTTTCTTATTAATTCTCTGATATAGTACTAGAGTTTCTTAAATTTTTGACTGTCATTGTACCGGTTCCTTATAAACCATATTATTATAAAAGAAAAAACGTGCATGACAATGTCTTTGCATTCATGGCCCCATAGGTTCATGGCACAAGTTTTCATGGTACCAAATAGGTTATAAAATTGAAGGGAGGTCCTTATAAAAAATACGTGTATAGGAAACCGTAGGCACAAGTTTTTTGAAACTTGAAAAACAACTCTTAAAACTTTATGATTTGTTTGCTTTTCGTGATTCCCTCGGCTCAAAGTCAAAGAGCTATATATGTTTGTGTTCCTCCGTGTGTGAGATTCCTTCTTATGAGAATCAAGAAATTGAGCAAGAAACTTTTAATGCAAGAATTGGGTCCAAGAATAAGAGACCGCACTTTAAAGCCCACCTACAGCAAAAACAAAGTTGCTCATGAAAAAGTGAATATAGAATAAATGATATTCATAATTAAATCTCCTTCCTAGAAAATCTGTTATCATCTGGAATATCTTAAAATCAAGTTTCTGACATCTAATCAGGTAGATCGCCAACTTACAAAAGACCCTTTCAAACAAGAAATGAATTGAGGTCCTTGGCTGACACATGAAAGTCTGACAATTTCAACTCAATGACATATGGATGCATACAGTCTGTGGCTTATCTGGACTTAGCCCTTGAAAAATGCTATCATCCGAATTAGATCACGTAGTTTCATCCATAATTGCTTCATAAAGATAGACCAAAACTTGTGTCTCGATCCTTCCACGCCCATTTGCCGCAAGGCCAATATCCTAGTTTGGGGCGGAGCAAGGTAAACTACCTACCTTACCTAGGATACCTAAAATAAACTACCTAGGGTTCACTTGAAATTCTCGCTGTGAGATTTTGACATATTAAACAACTGGGAGTAAAATAAACGCTGCGAAGACACTTACCAAAATAACATTTTGTTAGAACTTGCTTGCAATTTATCTGCTGAAAATCGACGAAAAAGACGTCGAGCTTGTGCTGACGCTTGACGCCGCCCAGATGGAACACATCGTGCTGACGCCAGATTGAAAGTTCGCGCCTTTTTATTCACATGACTTTTACCTGTAATAGTCGTTAATAAAAGAAGAAAGAAAAAATTTTCTTTCTTCTTTTATCTTTTTTTTAGGCTCTGGTACCCAGGGTACGTTGCCATACGTACTTGGGATTTTATCACAAAATCTGAATTTTCAAATGATGCGATTTTTCTTGAAATTTTCTTTGGCAAATTTACGTTGGATTGATATTTGGATTGATTTTAGAACAAATCCACTAAAGATATTTTTTATTTGACTGATTAAACTTGGTTTCCACTAGGCGTTATATCGCGTTATTTCAGCGCGTTAAATCGCGTTTATTTTTAACCCTAATGGAAACGCATTTTATGATTTAACTCGAAGAATTTAACGCAGTTAATCGCGATTTAACGCTCGATCTTGGAGAGAAAACTTTTTGATTTCAAAATCCAGTTTAGCGCCGCGTCAATTTTACATCATCATCGTCATCATCATCATCATCATCATCATCATCATCATCATCATCATCATCATCATCATCATCATCATCATCATCATCATCATCATCATCATCATCATCATCATCATCATCATCATCATCATCATCATCATCATCATCATCATTAATTTATTTACAGTAGGCTAAAAAGTTTTTGAAATAGCAACATTACTGCTAATTAAGGCCTACTACTTAACTTAAAATTAAAAGAAAATATATTACAAATCGTTTAAAAATATAATTACAACATATCGTATCATGTTAGGTACCCAACCTGTGGTATATATGTTTTGCAAAGTCTACAGTGGCAGTTCTCGCCCTTCCAACATTTAATATGGTTTTTGAAAATAGGAAGTGTGCTTGCTTGTTTGACTATATTTGGTAAAGTCGACCAAAGTCTATTTCCAAGGAATGATATCGTCTCAATTCCATGTGTTGTTGTATGAACTTTTGGAATCTGCGATAGATTGTAACCAGTATTGCGCTCAGTGAAAATATCCTTCATAAAGGGAGGACTTAAGCCAGACTTTGTGTTATAAATTTCGGTCATAAGCAACTGTAGATTCTTTACGTGAATAGATACCAAATTCCTTTGCTCCAGAAGAGACTCAAAATCTGTTTGATAGTCTTTGTACGCAAAACGCAATGCTCTTTCATGGATATGATTTATTCTATGATTTAAAGTTCGATCATAGAACATCCAAACAAGGGGGCAGTAGCCAAAGTGAGATAAGACAAACGCTTGCATTACCTGCTTCAACTTTTCCGTCTCCATGTAGCAGGATATTCTGACGAGGGCATGAAGCTTTTGACTGGCTTTTTTGCAAAGAGCTCTGACATGCTGTTTAAAGCTCAATGTTTGATCAAAAATTATCCCTAGGAGCTTCTCCTCTTTGCTTTCTTTCACGCTAGCCTCTCCTATTTGGACGGAGACTTCGTTGCTCTTTCCACCAAAAATCATCAAATGACATTTATCTTCATTCAACTTCATACGATTGTTTGGAAACCATTCACTTATCACGAGAGCGTCATTCCCTAATTTTGCGAGATAATTCTCGACGTTAGGACCACATGTATAAATTGTTGTGTCGTCCGTGTAATTACAGACTTCAGTCTCTTCCAGGAACAGAAACAAATAATTCAGATATATGTTAAACAAAAGGGGCCCGAGGACTGAACCTTGTGGTACACCCAGAGAGGTTTTTGTCCACGTACTGAACGAACCATTCACCTTTACCCTCTGCTTCCTGTTATCGAGATAGCTACGCACGAACAGCAAGGCAGATCTACTGAAACCATACGCATTCAATTTTGCGATTAGTAATTCGTGACCTAGACAATCGAAGGCCTTCGAAAGGTCTGTCAAAACAGCCCCTGCGGTCCCCCCACTGTCTATCGACTTGTTACAGATTTCTATAAGACGTAGAAGTGCATGCTGTGTGCCATAGCCCTCTCGAAAACCACATAGGAGTGGAGACAGGGTGCTGTGGACGAAAGGCAACATTTGATTTTGCATTAACCGTTCGAAAATTTTTGAGACCGATGGTAAAACAGTAATTGGTCGATAGTTCTTTTTTGAAAAAGCATCCTCTTGTTTAAAGAGAGAAGTTATATCTCCAGCCTTCAGTTCTTCCGGAAAAGTGGATTTAGACATTTGCGAGTTAAACAAAAATTGGAGAACCACACTAAATATGTCAGAATTTTCCTTAAGGATTCTTGCTGGTATACTATCAACTGGAGAAGCCTTTTTCGAATTAAGTTGTTTTATCTGAGTAGCAATATCACTGGTGGAAACCTCACTAAACTCAAATTTGTTGGCGATCTTGACATTCTCTCTGATTTTGCACGAGGGGCATTTCACTCCCAAAAATCTCGTACACCTTTGGCAAAAATCCTTTTGTTTTCAAGAAAATTCCATCAAAGATCCGTATCAATCCTTTTGCTCTGAAAAAGTCTCGTACGCTTTTCCCAATGAGTGAAGTGCCCCTCGATTTTGCAGATACTCGGATCGGCATCATATTTCCTGACAGCTTTATCTACGGAATCTACAATCTTGGTCAAAATTCTTGGGACAAGTCACAAAATTGCACTATTTCAGTCTTTGATTCAGTGCCCCCGCTCCCCCCGTTTCAATGTTGGTTGAATCAAACGCCATTCGACCATCCCAACATTGAATTAGGGGGGAAGGGGGATGAGAAGGTTCTAAACGTATGTTTTCACCTCGATATTTTAGGAAACATGACGAAAACACAGAAATTTGCCAGTGTCCCAATTTATTTTGACCAGGATTGTAGTATGTCATCTGTAGGAAGCAAAACTGACTCTTTAATAGAAATCCCTAAACTATCTGTTATAGTTGCGAAGTGATGGTTGAAAATCTCTGCAATTTCTGAGTCCTTGCTTATCATTTTACCATTTTCAATAAGAGTCAAAGATGAGTTTACCTGGACCTTATCTGAAAAGATTGGTTTGACAGTCTTCCAGAATTTACGGTTATCCGTAAGGTTACCAAGGTCGATATTCTGATAGTAATCAAATTTGGCCTTTCGTAGCAATTTAACACATTTGTTCCTCTGCTTTTTAAATGCCTTTAGATTTGCATCAGTTCTATTGTTGTGATACTTGTTACGTAGCCTAGTTCGGTGCATGTGTTCTTTTCGCAAGGCTTTTGTCATAAATGGGCCATCGTTTGCACGAATTGATTTTTTCTTAACGGGTGCATGTTCGTTCAGTACGTGCATGACCCCAGCCTCAAAAGCACCATAGTCCTCGAGGTTGGCCTAGCAAACATTGCTAAGGAAACGGAAATGAAAGAAGAAGGGGGCACACTGTGATCCAGAGAATCGAATTTAACCAAAATTTGAAGTTTTAAATTCCTGCTTGATTTTGCGCTTGAGATATGCACCATAACCTAGGGGTTCATGTGCTGCAAAAATTTTCAAGATCGGTCAACCGAAAGCAAAGATATTGATTTTTGAAGTTGGGCCTAAATCAGATCTTTGTTTACATGGCCGGCTGAGGCACGGCACTGTTTTGACAGCAAATTACAATTCCTTGTATCTAGGCTTAGACTTCACCGATCTTTTTCAATTTAGTCTCGTTCTGATCCTCTAAATGTTTCTTTTATGGCAATGTAAAGCAAGCTAAGATATTTTGCCTTTTTAAGACCGTTTTTAGACCATTTCACAATGGTACTTTTCGAAAAAATTCTTGTCTTCAAAAATCAATTGTAGAATTAAGAGCTAAAGACAAAAAAAGCATGTTTCGCTATGCTCTTCAAAATAATTTCAACAATTAGAAACGCCTGTCTAACAAGTTTCTACCAAAGGGCTGGTGCCAATTCGAACCCAAAAATCTTTTATGACTATTTTCATTTCACAAGTTTTTAATTTGACATCTAAGATTTTTGCATATGATAACCACTAAACTTTAACAGACATCCAGTGAAGGGACCAGAAGTGACCAAACCTTACGCACATGTTAAAATAATATAATGACTAACATTTGATACACTTTGCAAGGTTTATTTGTTAAAATTCTTGCAAAATTTAAAAATTATGAATTTTTTTAAGGGAAAAAGGCTGCAAAATACCATTTTGGCCTTAAAAATGTTTGACTCGAGGCTTTAGCAGGCTTAAAGGACAAGTAAATGGCATACTTTTGACTCTGCATCGGTTTAAAACAAATGCAAAGCTTTCCGTTTCACTTTATCTAATTTTTCGTCACGAAATGTGAAAAAATATCAAAATCATGTACAAAACTTGTAAAATTCAACTTTTTGTTACAATTTTTTGGAGGCGAATTGGCACCAGCCCTTTGGTAGAAACTTGTCAGAAAGGTGTTTCTAATTGTTGAAATTATTTTGAAGAGCATAGCAAAACATGCTTTTTTTGTCTTTAGCTTTCAATTTTACGATTGATTTTTGAAGACAAGAAATTTTTAGAAAAGTACCGTTGAGAAATGGTCTAAAAACGGTCCTAAAAAGGCAAATTATTTGAATATGCTGAACAATGCCTCAAAGAACACATTTAGAGGATCAGAATGAGACTAAAATGAAAAATATCGGTGAAGTATGAGCCTACAATCTCTTACAAAAGTGTTGGACCCCTGTTGAAAAAATCAAATTTTTGTCCCCCCTCCCCCCGTTTCCATGTTGAATGAATTGCAAAGAGGGTTTTTTCACGCAGATCCAGGAAGAGAACAATTCGCCAAAGCAATCAACATTGAAATGGGGGGAGGGGGGACAATATTTCTGAAAATGTGGATTTTCATAGGGGTCCAACACTTTTGTAAGAGATTGTCTGAAGGAAAACCCTATAGTTGAAGAAAGTAGGCCCGCTGCCATTGCACCAATAGCAACTCTATTTGTCAACATTAGTTTGTGCCATGAAGATAAGATGTTTTTCGTCAAGATTAATGCATATAAAGTAATATGGCAATATCTTCTCTCCTCACGCATTGACCTTTCGGGAAGTTGGCCATACTGGCGAGTACTGTCAACAGTACTCACCACAGTACTCACTAGCGTTTCAGTCCGTACTTCTCTATTTTGACAGTGAAAGGGGCTAACATGCCCATAAATGTCTTCAGTGCACCACAGGCTTTCAATTCATGTATTACTTTCATCTTTTATATCCAGTTAAAGTGAAAATATGAACGGTTCTCACTTTTCTCTTAATAAGAACTATTGATTTGTTCTTTTTAAAGGGAAGAAAGTGAGTCCTGTTGACAATTTTCAAAGTACTGCTTTGCAACTGTTTGCATTAACAGCATCGATGGATACAAATCGTTCATATGGGTATTTGACACGATTAAAGTAAATTTATGAACAAATCCCAAGGAATCTGCAAATCTTATTAGCCTTTTTCAAAGTGAGTACTGTGGTGAGCACTGTCAACAGTACTCACTACAGTACTCAGTCTCGTTGTTGTTTCTGTATAGGCAATTTTGTCTTTAAATGTCTCCTGTGTACTTTGACAATTGATAAGCAATTCAAACGACACATTAGTCATCAGAATGACCTCAATGGCAGCAAAAACTGGAAGTTCGAGAGGGCGTGTCCTTTCTTTAAAGGGCGTGGCTTCTTTGTAAAGAGCCGATTCTTGTGGCAAAAATGCAGTTTTTAAGCAAGTCCTACAAGTTCAAGGATACATTTTATCAAATCTATCAAAGTTATGTTAAAAACCAGGATATTTTCGAAGAGCTGGTACAAACAGCCTTAAGGCTAGACAAAAGGAAAGAATTGGAAAAATTTTCTTTGCGCATGTAATTAGGCTGAATACATCTTTAGCTGGTTTTTTCAAGCAAAAATCCTCTTGAAATGGCAACTTTTTGGTTATGTCTCATGTAGTAATGCACAATCGAGAGGACCCATCTCTCCTATCAATGACAACTCGTGCCATGGGTAATAAGTACGAAGTAGTTATGACGGTTGCACCAATTACTCTAGACGAATATCCTTTGGAACAATTTTGCCATTTTTGCATGTCACCAAAAAATTAAAAGTCAATAAAGTCAAAGATAAAATACTCTCCAAAACCGGTCTTAAGCATTGGATGTAAAGTTCTTTGCCGTCCTGAAATCTTACTTCTCGTTAGTACATGCAGATGAAATATAGAAATAAAGTGTTTTTACATTTCATCCAATTTTATGGTGATTGGAAGTTACAGTGGGAAATCACCTGAAATGCGGGATTTTTGGCAATTTTTAAAGAATTATTGTAGAAGAAATAAGAGAGGATAGAAAATGTATTCTATCCCAATGGAAACAAGTTAGCCTTCAAAATATTCGGGCCAATTCTCAACTGGCTACTAGTTATACAATGCCTTTAAAATAATTTTTGAAAATGTCCACTTTCAGATAATCTCTTACAAAAGTGTTGGACCCCTGTTGAAAAAATCGAATTTTAGTCCCCCCTCCCCCCGTTTCAATGTTGAATGAATTGCAAAGAGGGTTTTTTCACGCAGATCCAGGAAGAGAACAATTCGCCAAAGCAATCAACATTGAAATGGGGGAGGGGGGGACAATATTTCTGGAAAACGTGGATTTTCATAGGGGTCCAACACTTTTGTAAGAGATTGTAGATACAAGGAATTGTAATTTGCTGTAAAAACAGTGTCATGCCTCTTCCGTTCATGCAAACAAAGATCTGATTTAGGCCCAGCTTTAAAATTCAATATCTTCGCCTTCGGTTCATGGATCTTGAAAATTTTTGCAGCGTATTAACCCCTAGGTTATGGTTCATGTCACAAGTCTAAAGTTTTATAAGGATTTGGAACTTTATTTTTTGGCTTAAAATTGATAAAAAGGGTCTAATGGATCAAAGTGGGGCAGTCGAAACAATGGAGTCGCAACAGGAGTAAAGAAACCACCCATTGTGTATGAAAGTATTGAAGTTAAAAGTATCGACCAAGATAGAGGAAAGAAAAAGAAAACCAAAAAACGAAAGAACAAAGGGATCAACAATAAAAGTACCAATACTTCTGAAAACCAATCTCAAGCCATAAGCCAACCCTCATGTGCGCCTGAAAACAATGCTGCAACAGCCAATGCTGAAATAGTTACTAAAGATAGCCACTCGCAAGAGAATAAAGAACAACTCCCAACGGACAGCAATCACGAGAGCAAGTCAAGCACAGAGAAAGTCGAGAGATATCAACAGGTTCGTCGCACTACTGTAATCATTGGTGACTCGCTTGTGAAAAACATTGAAGGTTGGAGAATGACAAAAAGATGCGAAAGGAATGAGAAAATTCACGTAAAGGCCTTCAGTGGAGCCACTGTTAATGACATGAAGCATTATTGCAAGCCCACAGTGGAAAGCAAACCTGATGCTGTAAGCCTACATCATAGTATGCCTACATGTTGGAACCGTTGGAACCAATGACTTACGTAACAAGAATCAGTCAGAAGTCATGCTTGCACAAGAAATCGTTTCGCTGGCCGCGTCAATACAGAGTACATCAAAGAATGCCGACAGAAACTTCGTTTGCAAGATATCCTTGGCCCGGGGGGGGGTACTTGACTAGGGCAGTGGCGTAGCCAGGTCCCTACCTTTGGGGGGCAGAGTGCGAGCGCAGCGAGGAGGTGTGGGGGTTCGGGGGCTTGCCCCCGGGAAAATTTTTGGGGGCCACGCCCTTCAGACGCTCGGAAAATGAGGGAAACGCCCTTTTCAGTCATATTTTGCATCATAAACAACACAAAAGGCAGGACGTTTTGTTAAATTTTCATCAAGAAATTATCCTCATTATTGCAAGTTACTCTAAGAAAGCAAAAGAAGAATTCTTATTCAGTTACAAGCGGTCCAACACGTCAAGTACAAAACACGAAATGGATCTTCTCAGCTTTACTGCAAAAGGATTTGGTGCTGGTCGTTCGATCTTGATATTCAAGGAATTGTCTCTCTTAGCTACTTTATCATTGTCTAGTCAGTCTACAGAATCTTTTGCAAGAAACTTTTAGAAAAGAAATTGTTGTTCAGTGTACAGGTTCTTCAAATCATCTTTTAATGAGATTTTTCCAGAGTAGTGGCAAATAAGGATCGGCTGACGACAGGCATTTACAGGCTAAGATAAGTGGGAACATTGAAATGGATGGGTCCAGGGTCAAGTCACCAGAAAAATGTTTGATGACATGCATTCTACTCTGGCTTAGAATGCCTCTGCCAACATTGTTTAAAAATTTCTTCGGATCCCGCATTCCTCTCAGGTACGCCACTGGAAAACCAAGAATGCACCCTAACTAAAAAGTAGACAAAACTTTCGGTGCCGCTCTTATAATGGAAGGGACGAAAGCTTTTCTTTTTTCTTTCAGTCATATCTGAATTCTCGCCAAAATTTCGCAATTTAGTACCATGAGTGCCTGAGACAAAACAAGTAAAAGGACAACAGCTGAGAAAGTCTGAACTTTGAATTGATTTGAACCACTGATAAAAACTCTAGAAAGCGCAACGATGCTTATGGACAGGGCCGTCGAGAGCCAGCTCGGGCCATGGAGTAATCTATATGGAGTATACCGAGCATGCAGAAAATGCGAGCGAAGCGAGCCGAAAATTTTTGAGAAGCACAAACAGAATTTCACTGGATGGTTGAAATGTCACATCACTGTAGAAGAGATGCACTGTCGATTAAAGTTAAGGAAGGTTTAAGTTGGATTCATAAATTCTTGTAATGCTGGATATATAGGAAAATGCAGAAATCGTTCAAGAAGACAAATGGTAGCGTAAGTACACATGGAAGGAGGAATTCTTGGTAGAAGTGCGAAACGAAGCGAAAAAAATTCGAAAGATGTGATTAATTGTATTGTATGTTCTGTGCCAAATAGACTCATACACATACCAAGTTGAAGTGGTGCCTAGGTCAGTTTCAAAGAAACTAATGAAGCTGCATGCCTTGCCTAGACATGATAGCAGGCCAGGCGGTACAAAGATGATCTCAAGATGATACAGTGATGACGCAAGTATGGACGTGCGAGCGAAGCGAGCAGAAAATTTTTGATTCTTTTGTTGGCTAATTCGCACATAGATGTCACTTATTAGGGCAAGAATTTCATTCGTGTTTCTTTTATAACATTGACAAATCACGCTGCCACAAGTGTTGGAGAAAAATGCAGCCGATCCCCCCCCCCTTCAGTTTCTCAACGGATTTGGGAAAATTGCAAAACTCATCTCTGGCGATGATTGAGGGGGCGGCCGCCCCCTCTTGCCCCCCTGGCTACGCTACTGGACTAGGGAAGTGACGGGGGTGTGTGGCAAAGCTCTCCACACTCTGTACCCTGTCGCATAAAAAATGGCCCAAAACAATACTCTGTCGCATAAAAATTTTGCGAAAATCCATTGTTTCAAGAGAAATCTAAAACTTTTCTTCCACATGATACCTCGTCGCATAATTTTCTTATCAATTGTAATACCCTGTTGCATAATTTTTATCAGAAAAGGACACCCTGTCGCATAATTTTTACCATAAAAGGACACCCTGTTGAGCGGCACATCCCGTCAAGTCAAGTATGAGAGTAACCCCCGCCCCCCCGGGGTTGGTGAATGCCTGGAATTCACCTGTACCAGGCGACTGTACTCCCAAGGCTTTTGTCGTCTTTTTAACACTGATCTTACCCAGAACCGGTGTTTTGACCTATTTTTAGCTTTCTATGATCTTCTCCTCTTTCTACGTATAAGAAGAAAAAAACAATTTCTTCCTCAAAAGTTTCCTCCATACCCATAATCCTCGAAATTTATCGGGTCTCAGCATTAGGTCGCGCTATGGAAACTGGGACGCGATATAATTTAGCGCAGCATCAGAACTGACGCCTAGTGGAAACCAAGCTATAAGAACAGTACAGAATTGTCATTGGTAATAAGTGATCCAGAAAGGATTTGGGATGGAATTTAGTGAAATTTAGTGGGCGCGGAATGATATACACGAGGTACATTTTGGTGACCTTGGGATATTTTGTTAAAAAGTATTTTGGATCTTTAGGCCATTATTTTTGGAAATTTTGAATATCAAATCTTGCAACACTCGGCCCGAGACATTTTCAGTTAGGCAAATCTCTTCATAATCGTATCATAACTATCTCACTGTGAAAATAATCGTGCTCAGCAGCGAAGTTGGATGGTGCAGACATACGATAGATCATGAACGTTTTGTGGGAGGTCGAGTCCAAACGAAAACATACAAAAATGATGTTGTTAGGAGTAACAAGTGATACATGTATTCTTTGTAAGAAACTGCTTATAAGAAACTCAGCTCTCAGATCGCCAAAAATTAAGAAACTCCAGTACAAAGAAACATATTTTTACCTCATTTCACTTGTTTGCAGCATTGTATTACTCGAAAGGTATTTTAGTAACGTATAAGCGTTTGAAAGGCTTCAAAACATCTTGTTTTGATATGTTCAAGAGGGTACAGGTAGTGGACACGGAGATTGTTATGGAACCTTTAAGAAACTCCTAAGAAACTCTGAGAACTCAAAATCTGATGATTTTAAGAAAACTTTTAGTACTGGCCTAAATTCTTAGTCTCCTATATAAAAGATACATGTATGCTTTCAGCTTTCATCCTCCAAGCCGATAGATACAGTATAACAGATTCATTCGAGAAATGTGCATGCTTTCACTTGCCCTTGGCACTTATCATAGAATAGTCACAATGATCATAGTAAATGGATAAATGGTGCAATGTTCTCTGCCACCATACAACGTTATCTTACGTAAGTCCAAGCACCGCACCAGACGCTTCTTTAAAGCCATATTATTCTGTCAGCGGTTGGACGGATCATCGGAGGGATTCCCGATACATTTTATGAACTTTTAATTGTTTTACATTTTGCTGTTTTCGCAAAATTTTCTCATCCGCTGGTATTCTTACGGATTCCGCCGGAATTGGACTGAGATTCTGTCGGAATTCCAGTGCAGTGGACTGTTGTGGCTGCAATTATACCCGTTGAATGCCACCACTAAAACGACGGTTTTCCGGAGGAATTCCGCCGGACTTCCTCAACGTTTGTCTCATAGGCAGGCACCTTATTCTGTATCTAAAGCTTTGGTTTTTTCCCAACCCCCTGGAACATGAAAAGCGATTATGAATCAGAACTCATCTCAGCCTGCGGCAATACCTACAGAATATTTACAAATGTTTCATCTGGCTGCCAAAAGAACGTTATAAGCTTCAGACCAGTTAGTTTATTTTCTAAGTAATTTAGCAAAATAAATTTCATTTTCAAAGATATTTCAATTGCTTAGTACATTATTATGCTTCTTACCAAGCAAAACTGATGACATGAAGATACAGGTTCATTGCAGAGCTACCATGTGGCTGATATTTGTTGCAACAACAGTATTATCAAATTTTTCGTTGACAACAGCAGCAACAAAAGGTAAGGAAATTTGCCAAAGTTTTTATAAAAAATTTATGTTACTTGCAACTTCACTGAGCGTGAGCCTTTTGAGTCGACTCTGAAAGTACGAGGGAATAGAAGGGGCCAATATTATAGCGACCTTCCTAACAAGGCATCTTCCTTTCAGTAGGATACAGTGTCCAACCAAGGTAGATCTAAGGCTTTCTTTACATTAAAACCTGAGAATCTGGCGATATGAATGAGTTTGTATCTAGGTCTCGTTGCACTAACCCCCAGTGGTAGCTTGACAGTGCAAAGGGACACAGGACTGGGAATCTTAGGTGCTCTGCCAGAACTGTAATATGCAACATGAACCACTGAGAAGGCGATGGCTGAATCCTCTCTCGTCAAAGTCAGATACCTGAATGAGCAAAGAGGAAGGATGGAAGCTTTTCTTCGCTGTAACTAAGTGAAAGATTTGAGCAATACCGCGTAGTCTGTAAATAGGACAACGATTACCTAAACACGCCATTGATTTGCTTTGTCTGGCAACACGCTAGATCGTCAAACAAACAATTGGCTACAGTAGAACTTTCATTGAAGGCCACCTGTATACAACGGACACCTCTGAACAATTGACAAATATTTTCGTCCCAAAATACAGTGTAACAGATCATACCTCTATACAGCGGACACCTCTCTACAACGGACAATAACATTGGTCGTCCTACAGGTGTCCGTAATATCAAGGTTTCATTGAATTCATATACCTATGAGATCTGATCTATTATTAAGGCATTTTTCACTTCAAGGATTCGTAAGTGTGAACTACTCCTATAAAGCTTACGTATCTCTCTCGTTTCTTACAAGAAGCTAAACTGATAGAACTAAACTAAATACTTTCTTAAGATGGCTGTATCAGATTTTGAGCTCTCAGAATCTTTTATGAGTTTCATAAAGGTTCAGTAACAATCTTCATGTGCCCTCCTGAACACTTCAAAACAGTTTTTTTTAATGTTTTGAAGCCTTTCTAATCTTTGGACGTCACTCGAGCACCTTCGTGGTAATATGATACGAGAAACTAGTGAAAATAAACTAAAAGTAGTTATCAAAATGAATTATTTCTTACGTGTTTCTCAGTACTGGAGTCTAGTTTTAGCGAACTGAGGTTAAGTTTTTTATAATCAAATTCTTGTAAAGAATATTTGTTACTGAAGTCCAGCTCATTTAGTTTTATTAGCTCTTTTAAAGTGTATTTTATGCAGTGGTATCAAATTCAAAATTTTAATCGGAGATGAAATTTCAAACTCTGAAACTCGCAAGGTCCGGTCAGATCTTTTGACAAAGGAACGGGTCCTGCCATGACAGATTTTCTTTCACACAACTTGCATTCCTCATTCACAGCAATGTTATCATTTCATCGTGGTCTTTTTGGTTTGTCTTGATCAAACCACATTAGGTTGAATTTGATATAATTCAATTCCTTAAAATCATATTTAGATACAATTTCATTTGTGTTGACTTTGTCGCTGTACAAACTTCGAAAAATCCAACTAACAAAGTTACCGACAAAACAGTAGAGGTTGTGTTCAGATAGCAGCTTGCCCTCTCCCTTTCTCTCCCGCTCGTTGAAACACCACTTCAATTAACAGCCTCGTTTTGGAACTTATTCAAAGTTGTTTCATGTGAATTTTTAGACGCCAAATTCAATTCGGACTTAGCACCCGAACTTTAGTCTAACCACAAGTTTTCGTGTTGCTAGCGGTCGTAGTGTTAATTTTGTGGCAATTTAAAGTTTGAAAATCTATAAGGAATTTGACCGTGAAAATGACTCGGGTTGTAGAGTTTCACCCTGAAAAATTTTTCGCGGTCAAATCCCTTATAAGTCATCGAACTTTACATTGTCATCACAATGGTCAGCAGTTTAAAAACATGCGACTAGACTAAGGTTTAGGTGACAAATCCGAATCTGGGCTCGAAATTTCCATATTAACAATAGGAAGAAATTTTGACAAACGTCCAAAAAGAGGCCGCTTAATTGAAGTGGTGTATTGATCAAAAGCGTGACTTGGACCAAGTCCAACAGCAGCTTTGCTCCCTGAAAGCATAGTCACTATGCTGAAAGGACGCCTTGGCATATGAAAACCGTTTCATACGATAAATGCGGAAACAAAATATGCCTTGACACGTGGAGCCATATTTGTGTAACTGTTCCACTCAATGGAAACTTCAATATCTCAAATTCTGATTGGCTAAAATTTAAACTTGAGTTTTTGTGCCACTCTCATATGCTTTTATCCCTTACCTTGGGCAGAGACTCTCTAAAAAATCATTTTGAGAGATTGGTACTCAGAGTAAGATTACTCTGACATTTATTAGCTTTCACAGTTAGATCACTTTTACAGTGTAAATGATGACCCGTAAAAGATCCATGATGAGGGTCGTATAGGGGTTCTAGGGAACAGGGGAACATGCAAAAGATCGATTGGGGAACGGGAAACAAACAAAAATCTGTAGAGGGAACAAGGGAACAATTAGTTTGCTTTCAGGGAACCGAGAACACTGTAAAAGATTGGGAAAGATAAAGTATTTACACAGGAAAGCCAGTTTAAACGCTGATTCTTGCAAAAATGGTTAACTGGTATACAATAAAATCCTTCTGCGCTTTGTATTCATGACATCAGCTCTATGTCCCAGACGACTGCCTGCCTTCTTCCTAGAAGTAATGAACTGAAAATGGAAAAACGATTCTTTACAAAAGAGTTTCAAGATTTTTGTATGGCATAATTTTTCCAGGGAACATTTCAAAATTTTTGCTAGAGAACATGGGAAGAAAAGATAACTTCATGAGGGAATAGGGGAACAAGGAACCCCCCTATACGACCCTCCCTTATACCTGATGCATCTTTACTTCTAAGAAAGGGCAAAAGGATCAGCAAACCTTCCTGATCACCTTTAAGATACAATGCCCTCAAAACACCAGGAAGAGATGACATGTGAATGAAGATTGTATTATCTTTAATAACAAAAAGTGTGGAGAAAAGATAGTTACTTGTTCTTATAACTCAGCTGATGACTTTACAACAATCAGCTATTCAGGGCATGACTGTGTGTGCTACAAATGTCTCTCGAAGTGAAAAAACACCCTGCAAACATCATAAAAAGATTGTGTGCCAAGGACATAACTAGTCTTTTTTACAAGAGAAGAAGAGACAGTACATTGGTTACCAGAGCTAAAGAAAACCGACCAAAATATATCGGAAATTCTTTGTTCCTTTTTGCTTGGGTCTGTCACACAACAAGAAGATACAATCTTTCAAAATAGGCAGGCCTACGGTATTTCTCCTTTCAATGCATGGGGCATTGGATCTTATTATTATCATTATTATTATTATCAATTCTTTAGGAAAGATTCGAAAATACAAGAAAAGATTTGATAACAATGGCATCCACCGAACAGGTTATGTTTTGAGCCTTACGGGAGCACCCCAAAGGGGGCTATAGATCGCATGCGCCTTAATTTTCTACGTCAATAACGTAACATGCAAATTAGTTTGACTGTTGACAACAATAGTAAGAAACAAAAGTACCGATGCGCATGACATCATGAGCTCCAACGTTGATTCGCTACCAACAAAGCTTAAATACAATGTGTCAAGACAAAAGGGTCTCCCCAACAACTACGTCCAATTAGAGAAGCAGTGAGTGTAAACAAAGCCTGCAAAGCAGATGTGTTTGACTTTAGATAAATGCAAGATTCTCATTGCTCACCAAAGAATCTTTTGCATTGAAATATTCAAATCATGGAAACATTTGACACTCTACAGGGACCTTAAACTAGGGGTCCAATGCCTGGATGTGGCATGCACAGTGGGCCTAAATTCGCTTTCAATAGCTAGAAATCCTGACAAGCCCACTCAAAACAAATCGAAAATAAACTCTTCGAATACGTTCTTCAAATTATCCGCCAAGAATTCCAAACAACTTAGTCTTTGTTAGGCCCAATCAAACAACTTTGAGTCCAAGAGAATTGTTTACTTTGTCTCTCTTGCATTTACAACCTTGCTGGTCGTCTGTGACATCAAGGCCACCGTTGCTTCAAATGTGCAATGAAGCAATATGACTGGCTCTTTCCGAGATAAACAAAGTCGCTGATTGGCTCAAAATCAAGTTCCTGCCACAGTGTAAACGGGGCCTAAGTTGCAGGTTTCTTTTCTTGTAGATCAAAGCATCCCAGGATATTGTTGGAGTGAATGGGTGAATCTTTATCTTGCTAGTGAAGGAATTGATTTAGAGATATTTACGAGAATTGCTGCATTGCAACATGGGATATGCATACGTCCATTTGGAATCGATTATGCAAGAGTTGATGGGAAGCCAGTGAACGAAAAGCTTCGTTGCAGTTTTTATGGTTGCACATGTAGAGACACCGACCAAGCTCCTGGTGTTAAATGTGGTGACTATAAAGTCCGCTTCTTATGTAAATGCACCCATCCTGCCGACGGAAACAATCCAAGTAAGGTTCATTATTTGTTACTTCGCCTCAACTGAGCCTGCCTTTTCTATATTACATCATGGGTGGTAAGACGATGTGTGGTGAGACGAGGCAGTTGCCGCAGACGTGCTCATCTGTGGAGGAAAACACCATTTACTATAATAAAGGGGCTAGCGCAAGAAATCGAAAACTCCTCCGTAGAAAAATGTAAATTCCCCTCCGTAAGAACATATATGCTGAAACACGACTGTGGTGTCTTACTACCCTTGATTAGACGCTGCAGTTTCTTTTATCTGAAAATCATATAATAGCCCTGAAGAAGTCCTGCATGGCAGAACGAAACATTGGCAAAAAATATATATAACCGACTCATTCGCTGTTGTTTTTTCGTCGTTTTGCGGTGTTTCTACCTACAAATTTATTCGTTATCCGTCATCGCAAGCATCTATGGATCCGACGAGCGACGTTTATATCGTGGCCTTTTCTTTTTCGATTTAGAAGAGAGTACCTTTCTGAAAACCGGGCGGCAGACCCCCGTCCATCCGCAAGTCATGTACCCCCCCCCCCCCTCGGGAAAGGATGATGAAAATCTCAAGATAACGGCTGTTAGGCGAAATTTACAAAGTTACTTGAAAGTCATAGCTCAAAATAAGGTTATCCAGTCTGTCCTTTCATACCCTTTAAGGTATACTGACTGCAGCGAGTACCAGTTATCGCTCACCAAAAGCGCAAAAGCGAGACTACTGCCTGTCTTGTAGGTACTTGTAGCGAGGAGGTGTATCAATTTGGCAGAGTAGTGAAACACGGCTTATGATCATTCTCCCTTTAAGAAACGGAAACAAAAATTTATCAATCTTGAAATTCACCTGGATCTTTGACAAAGGAGATCAAAGAGACAACTTTATGATCGATGTGATAATCGATTTTTGGTGATTTTGTTAACAGAAGCACTTTTAGGGCCTGTTTATATGAGGAAAAACACCTCACTTGCCAGGCCCGGTGCTGAGAGGTGAGATTCCACCTTCCAATAAAATCCTTTGTTCTTTCATTTCGCGTTTACATGAGGAACGCAACACCACCGGTATAGTGAAGTCCCACCTCAATAGAGGTGGAATCTCACCTAGGTGAGGTGAAATTTTTCCATATAAACGAAACACCACCGGTATGGTGAGGTGAATTGAATTTATTCGTTGATTCTCATTGGTCAGTTCATCCTGATTTCACGGAAGAGAGACTTTACTCCACCTCACCTCTCAGCCCCGGGGCTGACAGGTGAGGTGAAAAATCTCATATAAACAGTGACTGAAATCTACCTCGCCTCTCAGCCCCGGGTCTGGCAGGTGAGGTGTTTTTCCTCATATAAACAGGGCCTTAGGATACCCGCTATCTAAGCCATCTTTAAACTCTTATCGATCTTTCCTTCTTTCGAATAAAGCGAGAGACTTGTTCATCTGTCCCAATGGAGAGCCGAAAGAGATCAGGTGTTCTGGTCAGTCTATTATCAGAGTCACGAAAGCATATTATGGAAATATCTGGTTCAGTCCATGCGGATTGGGCTCAGCTAGATCAGTGTGTAGAGAAGAGTCTTCGAAAACCTTGGAAAATATTGCAGTTGACTGTAACAGAAGAAAAGAATGCAGCATTGAACCTCCATCTGGTTTACTCACTGGAGGAGATAACTGTAAAGATCTCATTGGAACTCTGCATGTCGAATACTCTTGTGAAGGTACAATTCTTCGTATTGTCTTTCGTGCGAAGTCTGGTAATATCATCTTTCTGTACTTTTTCAGGCCCGTCGGAACGAAATTGATATTGGGGGGGGGGGCTGAAACGAGGTGCAAGCGAAGCGAGCAAAAACGGGAGTCCGGGGGCTTGCCCCGGGAAAATTTTTCATGACCAAGCCCTTTAGATCGTTGGAAAACGCCCCATTTTTGGAAAATGTGCCATTGACGGAAGCAAAGGATCACAACTAATGAGGGTCTTTCCACGCAGATGTTGAAATTTTCGACTTGCATGACATCAAAAGTGTTGCATTTTGGATAGATTCTGGTAGCTTGCTCGAATATATACGAGTTTGAATTTTTATTCTTACGAACTTGGCTTTTACAGCCTTTTTCAATCACAAAATCGACACATTTCAGCAAATTATTGGGGGAGGGGGCTGAAGCCCCCCAGTCCCTCCCGCTTCCGACGGGCCTGCTTTTTTCATATGACGTGAAACGTCGATTAGAGCAAACAATAACAATAGTCAAGGATTGCTGTGTACTGTGTTTACTTGCTTTAAGATAGCTTCAAGGAACAGACTCATCACACTAAACCGATAAATGCAACAAAAACACCACCGTATAATCTGTAGAAACATAACTCCTGTTGTTGACTGAGTTGTTCATTGAGTTTAGAAAATGAATGGCTCAGGTTTTGATGGACATGTGATTTTCGAATTTGCTTTTATTTGTCTGGTAAAAAAGCGGCATGTTTGCATCATTGATTTGTTCTTCACAAGAGCCGAACTAACGAGTGTGGGACGAAACGCGTTTTTGGTTATTCAATGTTGCTCTCTATTGCAGTTACTGGTTTCTCATGCAGGTTTCAACAGTTTTCTCTCCAGTTACAGGTTTAATAATAATAATAAATAAATAAATTCTTTGTTTAAGGTTGGCGTAGGTGATAGCACTAGGCTAATTAATGCCAACCATAATTACAACAGCATGAAACTAGAATAAATTAATATAATAGATATTAAGGTGACTATGCCCACCGCCCCCGCGAAGCCGCAAGCCTCCGCCCAGCGAAAAGCCACCCCCAGGGACCATCCCGCCCCCGAGCCCCACCCAGCCCGCCGAAAAAGCAGCAGAGAGGCGGCCGCTCCGCACAGTCCTGACAATAGAAGAAACTTTGAAAGCCGAGACCACGCAACACAACACCGCCCCACCGCCCCCCAACAGGCCGAGCAGCACCCGAGAAGCAGAAAACCCCCAAAGAGGGCGGCCCCCGCAGGACGGCAGCCCGCGACCCACTACAGCGGACATCATAGCCACCCTAAATGTAACCTAAATTTACAATGTACGTCTTACATAATCTACAGTTGCATGTAAAATTCCAAAACTTAATATACTTTTTAAAATGTTTTACAGTTAGGGACTCCTTTATATGCAATGGTAAGTCTCTCCAAAGATTTTGCCCTAGGAAGCTTACATTTTCTAATCCATAGGCTGTAGTCCTAGGTTTACGTGCATATATGTTGTTTGTAACTCTTAAGTTATATTGTATTTCTCTTTCTACGAAAATTTCTTTCATAAATGGGGGACTTAGATTCATCCTTGTTCGGTAAATTTCGGTGACAAGCAACTGCAGATTCCGTTGATGAATAGAGACTGAATTATCTGTGATTAACAGTTCTTCAAAAGTAGAGGTCCGATCTTGATACGCTATTCGTAGTGCTCTTTCGTGAATGTAGTTAATTTTTGTGTTTACACGTCTATCGTGAAACATCCATATCAGCGGACAGTAACTAAACTGAGACATTATAAAGGCCCTCATGACCATTCTAGTTTTTTCTTTGGGCATATACGTCGAGGCCCTTGCAAGAGCATGTAGTTTCTGACTTGCCTTTCTGCAAACCGTATTTAAATGTTGCTTGAAATTTAGCTTTTGGTCAATTACAACGCCTAACAATTTTTCTTCTTTGCTCTCTTTGATCACGGAGGGGCCAACATTTATTGAGATTTCTGTGTCTTTTTCACCAAATACTAGGAGGTGGCATTTTTCTTCATTCAATTTCATAAAATTTTCTGCGAACCAATTGCTTAGTTTAACAGTATCATTTTCTAGTCTTAAGGTAACCTCCTGTAACTCCTTGTGAGAACAGTAAATTGTCGTATCGTCTGCATAATTACAGATTTCAGTCTCATTCAACAAAAGGAAAGTATCATTGATAAATATATTAAACAAGAGAGGCCCTAGAACTGATCCTTGAGGGACGCCTAATTTCATTTCTTTTCATTTATTTTGGTTGTTCTTCCTTTACACGAGTTAACAGTCTTCTTTCTTTACGGATTACGGCGTTTTTGTTGCGTTTATGGGTTTAGTATGATGAGTCCGTTGTTTAAGGCTATCTTAAATTTTGTAGCACAAATCATTTGCTTTAAAACTGCTGATATTATTTCTTTGGTAAGCCATTCCAGATCTGTGGCCCCATTGACTTTAGGACTTGGACCCGAATGTTGTTTGATTGGACGACAATGCTATAGATAAAGGATTTAAGTACCTAATGTAGCGTAGATGTTCAAAAACACGACGTTTCAAGCGTATACTTGTTATAAAGTCAATTAATTAGTTATTTGACTTGACTTGATAATGAGTATATGCTCGACTCGAAACGTTGCATTTTTAAACATCTACACTACATTTGATACTTAAATCTTTTCTTTATAATATTATTGTTCAATTACTATACTACAAGTCGCCATATATACATATTTTTGTTGTTTCATTGGGCCTAACGTGGGCTAAGTTATTTGGACTTCTTATCGAATATTTATTTTCATAATGAATATTTCTTAAGGAATACTCAGTCCCATAATGAATATTTATGATGGATATACCTCATTTGCAGTGCTTGCTCGTGCACCTGGAAATTACGTTGGCAAAGTTGGGGAGACATATATTGATCCAACATGCAAATACAAATGTATATTCTTGCTCATCAATCGAGCAATTTGTCTCCCAGTATGCCCTCTGCATTATGGATTTGGATGCCCCGATGGAAGTGTGATTCGTTGGGTCATGGAGAAAGACCCTTTTGCACCACAATGTTCATGCCGGAAACCATTTTGCCTTGACCTAGGTAAGTCTTGCCAGAAACAGTTCGATTAAAGTATGGATAGGTTTTGAAATGCCAATATCGTTACCGTGGCAATTAAAAGTTTGAAATAAACCGTGGCAATTAAAAGCTTGAAATAAACCATGAAAAATAAGGAAGGGGGGATTCAAAATGTTCACTGTCAGCAAGCAGCTTCGTACCAAAACACAGACTCTGGAAAGAAATAACCTGTTTCAGTGAAATCATATTTTACAAATGCCTTTCTGACTGCAGTCAAGACCTTTTAGCTATTCTGAATAGACAATTGCACTAAAGATGGTGGCGAGGAATTTTGTTACCAAGATGTTTTGGTTTCTTTAATCGAATTCCTATAGAATCATTAAAGATTCGTAATGCCAACGCAGTGCATCTTGGTAAAAACTTCCTCGCCTCCATCTTTCGCTGAATCGTCTATTAAATCAGAATCTAACGATATTTCGCAACACTTTGTAGAATTTTCGAATGACCAATGGTCGAACAATGGCGATAAAAGCTCTAGCGCCACTCGCGCCACTCCATCGAGCCTCACGCATGAAAGTGTATAAAATAACGCTCGATCCAGGCCCTTTTGAAGAATAGCTAAGACGTCTATTTATGACTGCATATTTCGACAAAATGCCAGGAGATCACTCTGGGACACCCCGTGAGAATCAGATTACCTCTAAAGTGAAAATCAGATTACTTCTTACGTGAGAATCAGGTTGCCTCTAAAGAGAGAGTCAGATTACTTCTAATGTGAGAATCAGATTACCTCTGAAGTGAAAATCAGATTACTTCTAATGTAAGAATCAGATTACTTCTAAAGTGAGAATCAGATTACTTCTAAAGTGAGAATCGGATTACCTCTAAAGTGAGAATCAGGTTACTTCTAAAGTGAGAATCAGATTACTTCTAAGGTGAGAATCGGATTAAGCCCTGGCAAAACGACTGGACATTTGCACTGAACATGGACTGGACAAATGTCCAGTGCAAAATATTGTGTCGTTTTGCCACCTTGTCCAATCTTGTTCAGTCGTGTTCAGCGATGTTGAAAGCTGCTCAGTCGATTTTGAAGGCAGTCAAAAATGTTCAGTGGACAAGATTAAATTTTTTTTGTTTAAAGAAAATGTTCAGTCGTTTTGCCACCCCACTGAACATTGCCCAGTTGGCGCAAGCGCATTACAAATGCAAGAGAGGAGAGTTTCGTCATGACAGTGAAGAAATGGAGTCATCAGCATCAATTAGTTCTATGAACTGCAGGGAAAGGTATTCAGGCAGTAACGAGGATTCGTCTGACAAGATCAATTGCAGTTCTGATGACCAGAGCGATCGCAGAGAACGAGGATACGATGATATTGTCGATCCCGAGGGGCAAATCACTGATTTTTCTTCGTACACCTTCCTTGAAATCACAAAAAAAAATCACATACAAAAATCACAAAATCACAACAAAAATCACATGCAAAAAGCATAAAAATCACAAATCAATGAAAAATTACCGAAAAATCACACGAAAAGGTCACTAAAAATCACTAAAATCACAAAAAAATCACAGAAAACAATCATTTGATTTTAAAATCACAAAAGTCACGTACGCTATTTTGAGAAGTGATATGCCCCTTGGTCGATCCCCTTGGCATCCTGTGATCAGTTTACCCCGGGCTCCTAAAACATAAATCCAGACCCCAAAAATCGCGCGCACTTTATCGCAGAGAAAATGTTCACTGGACAATGTTTAGTCGTTTTGCCACCCCCAAAAAATGTTCATGTGTTCACACACTGGACACGGTGAGCAATGTCCAGTCAATGTTCAGCGCAAACGTCCAGTCGTTTTGCCCGGGCTCTACTTCTAAAGTAAGAATCAGATTACTACTTCTAAGGTGAGAATCGGATTACCCCCAAAGTGAGAATCAGATTACTTCTAAGTAAGAATCAGATTACCTCCATAGTGAGAATCAGATTATACTTCTAAGGTGAGAATAGGATTACCTCTAAAGTGAGAATCAGATTACTTCTAAGTGAGAATCAGATTACTTCTAAAATAAAAATCAGATTACTTCTAAAGTGAGAATCAGATTACTTCTAAAATGTGAATCAGATTACTCAGCAGTGGCGTAACGCAGTTTAGGGCATCTTAGTTAAAAAACTAAGGGCTCCCCCCGGCCAAAAGGGGCCCCGAGGGTCCCTAGCAACAAAATTCTTTCGTTACCTATTTTTAAGATGAAGCTGTGGCTATGATACGCCCTTTCAACAAAACGGTGCATGCTGGGTAATCAGGATCGACCTCTCGCACGCGTTGTATTGTTTCTATTGTGTTCGTCTATTCTCTCGCCCTTGGAAGTTGTTTCTCGAGCGGTTTATGACGATTTTACTCAATTAAACGAAGTAAGAAACTTCCCTCGTATACATTCCACACTCTTAGCTGCTTTTTCTTGACTTTTTGGTGGTGTTTCACTCTGAAACATGCTACAGGGCATCGTTGATAACAGGCGCAGATGGTCAAAGGCCTAGGCCCCTGCACTTTCAAGTGGTAAATAGCATATCGTCGCGGCATTATTACTTTCATACATTTCCTTATAAATTGACAAGACTCTTGAAGAGCTCTTACTTTACCTAACCAACTAAGACATTAATTCAAGCAAAAGGAAAGAAAATGCCTCTTCCTTTCAACCTTTGCGTTGTGATAAATTTTTGCGGGCTGACGTGAATGTAAACAAACTGTTCCCTTGCTCGTGTAAACAAACAACTGCCATTTGACTTTACAAACCTTTGATTTTCATTCACGCCTGAATTAAAAGGGAGAAGTATTTTCGCTTTTTCTTACTTGAATCAATGTCTTAGCTAATGGGCTACAGAAAAGCTTTAAAGGATCTCGTCAGTGTAAAAAGTAATGTGTGAAAGAAGTGCTGTGGCGAAGATATGCTGGTTGCCGCTGGCAAATACAGGGAGTATAGGCCTAAGGTCCGCTACGCCTGCAATCAATGAGGTCCTTTATCATATTTGATAGTGAAACATCACCAAAAAGTCAAGAACAAGTACCTAAATGTGTGGAAAGTATACGGCAGAAGTTTCTTACCTTGTTTAGTTGAGTAAACTCGTCGAAAACCTTTCGAGAAACAACTTCCAAGGGCGAGAGAATAGGTGAACACAATAGAAACAATACAAAGCGTGCGAGATATCGATCCTGATTACCCAGCATGCACCGTTTTGTTGAAAGGGCGTATTAAGGAGACCACGGGGCCTCAGGCCTGCAAGGTATGACAGTTTAAGTGAATAGAAAGTAATGTTGATTAACTAGTAGTACGAATCTATATTTGTATGGAACTTTTGAAGTTACTGAATCGCCTATAGGCATTTTCAAAAATAAGCTGATATCTCTTATTCGCCCTCCTCCTAAGCCAATTTACAGCATTCACGACCCAAGAGGTCTTGCAATACTCACACAGTTACGCGTTGGTCTCAGTATGCTTAATCTGCACAAGTCTGGACACAATTTTGGAGACACATTGAATCCAATGTGCCCCTCAAACGACGGTGTTGAGGACACGGAACACTTTTTGCTGCACTGCCATTCTTACGATGCATACAGGACAGATCTCCTCGATAGTGTAAATTCAACATTGCAACCGTATGATTTGCCAAATCTTTCAAATGCTCTAATGCTTAAATTGATACTGTATGGTGATGAAAGGTTGTCCGTTGATTCTAATTCTGAAATCCTTAAAGCAACTTTAAGATACATATACGCAACACAACGATTTGAATAAAATGATGCTACTGAAGCTTAGCTGCTGCAACTTGTTCGGGGACTTATATGTATTGTTTGGTTTTCTTTCTTTTTTTCTCTCCTTCCCTTCATATCTGCTTGTAGTTTTTATCTTTATGTTAAATGGCCGCAGGGTAGACACAGCATTGTGCTCCTTGCGGTATCGTTTTTAGTAGTGTAATAGAGTAGTTTTGTACGTAGCGTAATTGGTAGAGTGACTTTCTAAGTAGTGTAGCTAGTAATGTGTGATGTAATGATTATTGATATATATATAAAAAAAAAGTTACTGTTGCGTGAAAATGTGGACGTATCGATTTTATTGTAAAGTTATGCACTTTTCACAGCAAATCACTGCAAATGTTTTATCCTTACCTGCACAACTTATGGCATTTTATGTTTCAATAACGTTCAATAACGTCAGGGCCCCGACTATCTCCGTTACGCCACTGTTAATCAGTCATTGTAACCCAGGGTCCTTTGCAGACTCGGTAGAATTTCAGACTGTCAGGAGATCAAGTCTGGCCTAAGCGAAGGATGTAGGTCGACTATCCAGTAATTAAACTACAGGGTGTTTCAGAAGAAATGCAACCCCCTTTCATTCGAAATTCTTCAGTAACTGAACAGATGTGAGTCAATTTGAAGAATGCCATCTGCAAGTACAATTTGTCTTCTTTCCAATGGTACGGTACCCAGGTTGCGTGGATTAATTGAATTTTTCATCACTTAATTTACTTTTTTGTAAGTATGGCAAAGCGATATAGGGTATTAACACAGATGAAACCCATCTTTGTGAGAGCCCATTTTATCGATATCAAAAATGCATCTCATGGGAATAAATTTGTCTTTTCCCTCCCTTCAGGCATCACCTCTAATGCTTCTAGGCCCGAAATATTTTGAGAAATTTGTTTTGTAATTTTACTATAAAAAGGTGTTGGTTTTGCTGTTACCGCTGGCTGCATTTGAAATTGGCCAACTTACCTAAATATCAATTAAATGATGAATAATTCCATTAATGTATCCAAACTTCATATCATTAGAAAGAAAAATTATTAAGTACTGTCAAACGATGTATATTACATCTAACAGAACTTTATCAATTCTTTAACATTTTAAACTTTAGTTGGGTTGCATTTTTCGGACGCAGCCTGTAGAAGACTTGTCAACTGAAGTCAAATCTTTTTGGATCTATTGGAGGCCAAAGTTGATTTTTAGGCAGTTAAACAGGATCGAAGCCAATAGGGGGCTGGGGTGGAAAGCTTCCCCTCCCATGAGACCATTTATCGGAAAACCTTGCTTTCTTGTCGGATTCTTTGTTATTTAAATGTCTAGTTTTGGAGGATTTCAAGGAGAAATAGCGCATAAAAGTATGAAATTTTTAGTGTTAAGAAATAAATTCAGACAGAAATTATTGAATTTATGGCATATTTTTGATTGATATTAACTGGCTGCGTTGATTGCAAGGTTGGGATGCGAAATGTGGCCAAATTTTAGTTACTGAGGAGTTAGATCAGTCATTGTATGTATAAATCAAACTTATGTTCCTTCAACTGTTGTTGTTGCTGCTGTTGTTGTTGATGGTTTTTTGCCCCCCTATGCTAGCCTGCGTGCAAACTATACCGGAGAAAAATGTGTAGTCGGCGTAACGCCACCCATTTTTGTGTAGTGTTTGCTTTAGCATTTACTTGATTACAAAGAAAAAGCATTGTTGCAACAGCCAATAACATCGCTTTCCTGCGAAACGAGAAAGCAATCAGATTTGAGAACGGCGATCATGTGATTAAACGTCAGTTTTCGCTTTGTTCTCTAAGGACATTACATCAACAACACAATATTCTGGGATTTTAAGGACCTTACGATAGGCAATACATAGACGCTAAGTAGAACGGGCCATTGAAACTGTTATTGAAATGAAATGCTGACTCATACAAAACGCACTATTTAGCGGCGTTGCGCAGACTGTACCTTTTCCTTGAGTATTGTCTGCACGCAGGCTACTCTATGCAGACATGGCTGGTATCGGCCCTGAGTCTAAAATTCCAAGGGACTCGTTAACATTTTTTGAAACACATCGTTCATATTCTTTGTCAACAGCAAGTAGCTGCAAGGTTGGAGAGCAAGTGTTCAAGAGAGGAGAAAGATTCCCACTTGCTTGTGAAGAAGAATGCATATGCTTAGGCAGAAATGAGCTCAAGTGTGTCCCGTTGTGTCCGATACCAATAGCATGGTGTTCGGCAAGGAATAGGGTTTACATGAAGATCAAGCATACAAGATATCCACAATGCACGTGTGAAGTTGCGAGATGCATGAAGAAGAGTGGAAGTCCTTTCCTAGGATTAGGGTGAAATAGTTAATTTCGAAGAGTGTTCATACGATGCCGGCACATTTTGAAAAAGGTGAAAAATGTGACGGTAGCAAAATTTGAGCTAGCGTTCACACGATGCCGGAACAATTTGAAAACAGTAGGAAACTTGAAAACTCGTTGCAAGGCTTTGATGCCAAAGAAATGTACCTACAAACTAAGAGTCGACCAGTCTCATTCTACAAGCGTCGAAAATTTTCTTGTTTTCATTTTCGAATGTTCATTCGCTCTCGTTCCCAAAGTGTAGTGCGAAATCTATCGTTTTCGAAATCTGCCGGCAAAGAATGTGCTGTTTCTGCGTGAACAGGACGCCCGTCCGTCCCCATTATTCATCGTTTTCAAATCGTTTTTGTATTGTGATATAATAGACCTAATAGGCTAAGGTATGTTTTACCCATTTCAAGTCATGTGACCACACTCTTGGGAAATTTTAGTATTATGCTACTTTTTGCATTCATGGCGCAACTTTGCATGACACGAAATATGTTAGAGAAATCAAAAGGAGGTTTATCAAGAGATTGATCACATGACTTGAAATGGGTGTAAACAAACCTTAGCCGATTTTGTCTATCAGTTCAGTATAGCTTCCAAATCTTTAAATTAGTTTAAAACGGTGGGTACAACATTCTGTGACGTATTTCTCGATTTATATGACTATTACCGAGGGGCAAATCACTTCTCAAAATAGCGTACGTGATTTTTGTGATTTTGAAATCACATGATTTTTTTCTGTGATTTTTTGTGCTTTTAGTGATTTCTAATGATTTTTTCGTGTGATTTTCCAGTAATTTTTCAGTGATTTGTGATTTTTGGTGCTTTCTATATGTGATTTTGCTTGTGATTTTGTGATTTTGTATGTGATTTTTTTGTGATTTCAAGGGAGGTGTACAAAAAAAAATCAGTGAATTGCCCCTCGACTATTACATCTTGTGCATATCCACAGCGTAAGTATGTAAAATCAGGGAAGAGGCCTTCTTCAACCGAACATAACACGCGTAACTATCCAAGTCTATCATGGCACCGATTTCATAAGAATACTAGAATAATAGCGTCCATAGGGAGTCCATAACAATGGCAGTAAGAAAGTTCAGCTATTTTTTTATTATTCTGCCTGGTGAGTCAATAAAAAAATTCTGGCGTTTAAAAACTCCTGCTCCCAGAATATCAAAGAAATGACATTGAAAACTGTCTTTCTTGTTTTATCACAGGTGGCATGAAATATCATGGGCGATTCTGACACGTGAAGAATGTTTCAGAATTGTCCATAATACTTCTCAAATGGATTAAAATCCTTACCTGCCTGTTTTTGTGGGTATTCCCTTTGATTTCCTTGATTTTGTTTGAGCCTTATTGCTCGCTGCAAGTCTCATCCCGTCTGCCATTTTGAAATTTGAAATTCGGCCGTTGGCTGACTTTGCAAAAAGTCATATTTCTCAAGCAGGTCTTCTTATGAGCAAACCCCTTCTACTGGTAAAGACCTGCTTGAGAAATATGACTTTTTGCAAAGTCAGCCAACGGCCGAATTTCAAATTTCAAAATGGCAGACGGGATGAGACTTGCAGCGAGCAATAAGGCTCATGGGCGATTCTGACACGTGAAGAATGTTTCAGAATTGTCCATAATACTTCTCAAATAGATTAAAATCCTTACCTGCCTGTTTTTGTGGGTATTCCCTTTGATTTCCTTGATTTTGTTTGAGCCTTATTGCTCGCTGCAAGTCTCATCCCGTCTGCCATTTTGAAATTTGAAATTCGGCCGTTGGCTGACTTTGCAAAAAGTCATATTTCTCCATGGGCGATTCTGACACGTGAAGAATGTTTCAGAATTGTCCATAATACTTCTCAAATAGATTAAAATCCTTACCTGCCTGTTTTTGTGGGTATTCCCTTTGATTTCCTTGATTTTGTTTGAGCCTTATTGCTCGCTGCAAGTCTCATCCCGTCTGCCATTTTGAAATTTGAAATTCGGCCGTTGGCTGACTTTGCAAAAAGTCATATTTCTCAAGCAGGTCGTCTTATAAGCAAACCCCTACTACTGGTAAAAAACTTATGGGTACGCAAATAGCCAATTTTTCTTAGGAGACCCATGGCAAGCACCGCGTAACTTTCTTTTGCCCATATTTGGAATACTGCCCGGGCATTTTTAGCTAGCGACTGAGCAAGGTTTTAAACACATGGGGGTAAACGCGAGAGAAGGTTTCGTGGTAGCAACAACAACAGTATTGTCAATTAAAGGCCTCGAAACAACATCAACCGCAGTAAATGATCGTTGTAGTTACATAAAAAGCAAAATAATTCGTACTAATGAATTTTGGACAAAACGTTTTTGGACAACTATTTTTCGGATGTTTTTTTTCAGGGAATTTCGGACATCTTTAACAGAACACTTTCAGACACGAAAAATGTCTGACCCATGAAATGTTTGAAAATGGTAAAATCTAAACATTCGAGTATTCATATATTTGCCTTGACAAAGATAATGGACCAATCCCAAATTGTTTGTCCAGGTAAGCTGGGATTTTAACCCATACTTTTTGACAACGTGTGTTAGGAAGGGCTATACTTTTTGGCAATATTTTTGTCCAAGGGGATGGCCCAAATTTGGTAGAAGGGTGAATCTAAAGAAAATAATTTGACAAAAAAACTTCGAATTTTGTTGGTAAAATACGCGTTGTTGTCGGGCTAATTATTGAAAATGATCGGTGGCCTCGACCCCTTAACCTCTTAAAAATCTGTCGCATGGCTGTAAGGCTTTTTGGAGCGACTGAAATTCTCTGACGGGATGTGCATTCCTGCCCGGGTATCGTCTTTTCTAAAGCCGGGCATCAAAAGAAGACAATTGATCTACAGCCGGTTGTAAGAAGGGGTATTTTGTTAGAGCGAGTTGTTATTTCGTCATTTCCCGTGTAACTTTTGCGTTTTGGAGTACACGTATTTGTTATGTAAGAAACTGCTTATAAGAAACTAAACTCTCAGATCGCCAAAAAATTCAGAAACACCAGTACTGGGAAAATATAGCTTAAAAAACTATTTGTTTTCATAAAGGAAACCCTTTTTAATTCTTTTTTCACTCGTTTCCTGTATCATGTTACTCAACAGGCACTTGAGTGATGTAAAGGCTTTGGAAAGGCTTCAAGCCCTCTTCAAGCTTCAATAAACATTGTTTTGAAATGTTCAGGAGGGTACAGGTAGTGAACATGAAGATTGTTCTGAAACCTTTAAGAGACTCGTAAGAAACTCTGAGTTCTCAAAATCAGGTAACTTTAAGAAATTTTCAGTACTAGTCCAAATTCTTAATTTCTTATAAAAAAGACGTGTATAATTTCTGCAGATATTTTCGGCCTATTACTTGAACGCAAAATTTCTAAAGCCGGGTGAAAAGATCATTTCTTGGACTGGAGTGCATATCCCCGTTCAAATCAAAACAAGTAGACACCCGGGACCTCGTGAAACCTTCCTTTTCTGCATTGAGACACGGAGGTTATTACGCTATAACCATCCATTGCAATTCATTCTTTTATTGTCTCAAACAACCGTAGCATTTCAAACATTTCATACTATTGCTGTATTTGAGATTCCTTGACGCAAGCAGCGAAATATCTCCTCGATGTAGCAATGCCATGTGGTTACCCCCGTGATTCGATCGAAACTCCCTTCTGTTCTTGCATGCTTTGGGCAAAAGAAAGTTACGCGGTGCTTGCCATGGGTCTCCTAAGAAAAATTGGCTATTTGCGTACCCATAAGTTTTTTACCAGTAGTAGGGGTTTGCTTGTAAGAAGACCTGCTTGAGAAATATGACTTTTTGCAAAGTCAGCCAACGGCCGAATTTCAAATTTCAAAATGGCAGACGGGATGAGACTTGCAGCGAGCAATAAGGCTCAAACAAGATCAAGGAAATCAAAGGGAATACCCACAAAAACAGGCAGGTAAGGATTTTAATCTATTTGAGAAGTATTATGGACAATTCTGAAACATTCTTCACGTGTCAGAATCGCCCATGTAAGGCTCAAACAAAATCAAGGAAATCAAAGGGAATACCCACAAAAACAGGCAGGTAAGGATTTTAATCCATTTGAGAAGTATTATGGACAATTCTGAAACATTCTTCACGTGTCAGAATCGCCCATGGAAATATCAAAGAGATTGTAAAAAAGATTGTTTAAAATTCCTTTTTCTTTAAATGACAATTTCTTTAAAATTTGATGCCATCTGTGGTCCAGTTAGGTTGTCAATAATTTACCCGGCTTTAATCAGCCATTCGTTCCTTTCGATACAAGAGACTTTCTGCAAAAGCCCTGTTCGAAAACCTGCAAAAACGAGTGAAAATACCAAGCAAGATTTTCCTTCGTTCTCCTTCCTAGCAATAATGACACTTAGGTGTGTTCATTAATTTTGTCCCCTTGGGCGAATGTAATCCCCACAAGGGAGAGGACTTTCTCAATCCTCCAAGAGGACAACACGCACTAAAACGTATTGAAGACATCGCTGTGAGGGAAACATATCAGGGAAACGTGCTTGTATTTTAGCGCGCTTTTTAAAGGTTTTTCGAAGGGAATCTTTTAGAAAATCGCTTATAACAGAATCTGACCTGAGTCATCGATTTTAGTTAGGAAAAATTCTAAAAGTAACTGAAAAGGTTAGCTATCCAATCAGGTATTGCAAAATATCATTGCTAATATACTCAGGGAGCAGAAGCCTTTCAAATATCGGGCCTTTTTGACTCACCCGGCATCGTTGGACTTTTCAGAAGCCTTGAATACTTTTCGAAACTAAAACATGTCTTATATTTCAGCTAATCTTTAGAATATGACGTTATCAAATATCTAAATGGTAGAGCAGAAAAGTGAATGACTGTTTGTTGCTTGATACTAGACTGATGACGATGAGTCCCTTGTATCCCTGCGGTAAAACTTGCTCAAGAGAGCATACAAGTCAAATCTTTCAATAGGGCACAGGGAAACCCATAAACCTTCCAATTTCACGCTTATCAGCCAATGGTGTTGCCGTATTCTCGTCACATGACCGAAAATAAGCTCTTTGAGACGAATTTTCGAGTACCCTTACGAAAATCAAAATGGACATTCGAGTAATAAAGATACAGAGCTGCTTTTGCCACGAGTCGATTCTACAGGCCCTACTCCATATTTTACATTTTGCATTTCAAGAAAATCTCATCAGGGATCAGCACTACACCGAATTTCATGCAACCGAAAATAGGCCTATATTCAAATATCATTTGGGAACGCAACAAATAAGATATAGCTTCCAAAATTTCACACCTTACGTGAATTATAGCAAGGAATAAGCTGAAGATGTTTCTTTTCTTCAGTTTCCCAAATCCTTGACGAGTCTCAGCTATTTGCGACGAAGAAAGCCATTGGGCCTACCTTCATCCACTGCATAATGCCATTATTCTGTTTCAAATCGGCTTCTTTGCTGTAGCAAGGTAGCAGAGCTATTCACCAACAACATAACACCAATTTCCACTATTCTCCGCTGAAAAATTGCCATCAACTTTGGTAAAACGCGATGAACTTTCAACAGCTCTTCGCCACACTATCTATTCCAAGTTTTGAAACAGTGTGCTCACGTGGAAAAATTTCTGTTATTGTCAAAGCGCTCTTGATGTCATTGTCACGAGGTAGGTCTCGTATCATCTCCTCTCCACAAAGACTTGGCCTTTGTTTTAGTATGAAAAAGTGGAAGGGATTGAGGTTGGGCTTTCAAAATTATCTTTATTTTCTAAAAAAAAGGGAAATGGTGAATGCACATTTCAAAATAATTTGAATGAATATGAATATGTTTTTCATGGAAGTTAAAGGGTATTGGAGCTTGCGAAGATACATAGGCCCCCTATCATTTGAATAATTCAAATTCATTTGAAATACGCATTCACCATTTTCCTTTTTTTTAGAAAATAAAGATAATTTTGAAAGGCCGGCCTGAATCCCTTCCACTTTTTCATACTAAAACAAAGGCCAAGTCTTTGTGGAGAGGAGATGATACGAGACCTACCTCGTGACAATGACATCAAGAGCGCTTTGATAATAACAGAAATTTTTCCACGTGAGCACACTGTTTCAAAACTTGGAATAGATAGTGTGGTGAAGAGCTGTTGAAAGTTCATCGCGTTTTACCAAAGTTGATGGCAATTTTTCAGCGGAGAATAGTGGAAATTGGTGTTATATTGTTGGTGAATAGCTCTGCTACCTTGCTACAGCAAAGAAGCCGATTTGAAACAGAATAATGGCATTATGCAGTGGATGAAGGTAGGCCCAATAGCTTTCTTCGTCGCAAATAGCTGAGACTCGTCAAGGATTTGGGAAACTGAAGCAAAGAAACATCTTCAGCTTATTCCTTGCTATAATTCACGTAAGGTGTGAAATTTTGGAAGCTATATCTTATTTGTTGCGTTCCCAAATGATATTTGAATATAGGCCTATTTTCGGTTGCATGAAATTCGGTGTAGTGCTGATCCCTGATGAGATTTTCTTGAAATGCAAAATGTAAAATATGGAGTAGGGCCTGTAGAATCGACTCGTGGCAAAAGCAGCTCTGTATCTTTATTACTCGAATGTCCATTTTGATTTTCGTAAGGGTACTCGAAAATTCGTCTCAAAGAGCTTATTTTCGGTCATGTGACGAGAATACGGCAACACCATTGGCTGATAAGCGTGAAATTGGAAGGTTTATGGGTTTCCCTGTGCCCTATTGAAAGATTTGACTTGTATGCTGCTCAAGAGGGACTCATAATGAAACAGTAAAATACTTGGCCCTAGTTTTTGTTCAATCAATGGAATTACAAAAGAATCACGGCTTTGAATCTCCATCCCGTGGGAGTGTTTTCAATTCTTCAATCGAATCGAAAATTCTATCACATTTACACTTATCACATTAACAATAGTAATTCACAAATCTCGCAATCTGATTGGTACTGAAGAAATTGCTCAGTTTGGGCCTAAATAGGGCCAGGTGTTTCATAGTAATACTATGAGTCTCTCTTGACCGAAGCGCCATCATCAAGTCAAAGAGCACAGGGAAACAAGAGACTCATCGTCATAAGTCTAGCTTGATACCATATTTTAGAAATTCATAAACTAAGCCTTCCTTGAAAATCCTATTGTAATTCCTCGAGGACTTTAGAAACTACGATGGATATAAGCTTTTTTAAGATTTGCCTTCAATTCTTAAAAAAAAGAAAAAAATTTCGGGATTTCCGACGGCAGAATCATACTGAAGTAGCTTAAGTTTGATTGAAGAACTTTGGAAAGTTCGATTTCGAGACCACTGCGTAGGCACAGCAATGCGCAGCAGGAGATGACAAAGTTCAATTTAGGCCCAAACATTTTGAAAGCACATGTGATAGAGCTCTTCAGTTCCAGGCTGAGAACTATGGCTGAGAAAGGCTGCCAATGTCAAGGAAGAGAATCTTATGGCATTTCAAGGTAGGTAAAGAAGCTAAATTAACCTTATCTAATCTACCAGTGTCCCACCACTCATGGTTTCTCTTGACAGTGGAAATGCATTCTATTTGAAGGAAATTAATTTTCGAATTGAAATCTTGTGTCAATACTCTGCTGGAATTCTTGTAGAAGGTGTTTTTTGGAAGTTCAAACAATGCCTTGGATTACAAATTTCACCGGGATAAGGCACTGAACCATTTTTTGTACGGTCAATGTGCCACTGAACAGGACATCGTTCTCACCTTTTTTTCTCCTGAGCAGGATATCAATTTCTGAAATGGTTGTTTCCTTGCCGATTTTCAGTTAGACAGGGCAATCAGTTTGAAAAAAGGCTAAAGAACAACTTTCACCCTAGCGGCGATCCGCCGTAAATTTACGGATCAAAATTGGGAAGAATTATTGCAAAAGGATTTGTTCACCCGTGTAAGATTTTGCAAAAACCAACAGCCCCGTTACCCCTTCCTCAAAAACGAGTATCTGCCCTGTATTCCTGGAAATTAGATGTTATTTAGCAAGACAGTTGAATGGGCTAATGAGCTCAAAATGTCAACTCTCGTTCTAACAAACCTTTCTCAATAAAATTGACTTTGAAGATGACAAGATGTGACTGATGAACTGTTCTTGTAAACAACTGATATAAAAATTTTACATCCTTATATACACATCCTTCCAAGTAATTTTCCTCTTGCAAAATTTACAATGTTATCCTCAAAATGAATATTTCTATATTTCAAACTTCATCTCAAACTCATAAACGGTCACTGCACCTTACGTATTTGCTTTATAAAACGTGCTGACCCTGTTCTCAACAAACTTAACAAGGGTTGCAGCCACACCATTGTATGTTATAAAACAAACTTTGAACTGTTCATGATATACGAAGAATGATTGGCCTTCGAATTTTCTTTCGTTGACTGGGCTTTTTCTGCTGCTTTTTGCTTTGAACACGAATTGCCTTCTCTTTTTCATGAGTGAATAAATTTCCATGTTGGAGAAGGACTTTAACGTCGCCCGTGCAATGACGCATATTTTGCTAAACACCAAAATGAGCTCGCTCAAACCGAAGGTCATTGGCTTTGACTTATTGGCCAGAAAGAGCTGAAAAGTTGTTTTGATCGACTCGTCAAACCGCTTCAATCCGATTAGAGTTCTCAGCCTGTAAAGACCAAGATGGAGTTTTGTTTTCGTCTCACAATTTTCTGTTGGTTCATGCTCACTGCTGTACTTCGTATTACTGGAAATGAAGGTAAGCTAACAGTTGGTTGATTAGAATACAAATTTTTTTAGAAGAAACTAAGAATTTGGGCCAGAACTGAAAGTTTCTTAAAATTATCAGACTTTGAGTACTCAGAGTTTCTTACGAGTTTCTTAAAGGCTCTATAACAATCTTCATGTTCATTAACCGTGCCCTCGTCTACCATGGGTTTGGTTCCTCATCATCATCTCAGCATAGCAGTTTAATGGAACAGTCGGGTAGCTCCCGATATCATGCAGTTTTACTAAATACCAGTCAAGTCGCCATTTATCATGTTATGACGGAATCCATTCTGATCAGGTACTCTAGCATGGTACTCTTTGGGTCTAAAGATGAAGCCAAGAAAGAATTGTACGAAAATGGCCTAAGCTTAGTATATCAGCTGCAAAGGTATTTTTAAGGTGTTTTTAGCACCGACGAAGAAGTCCTCTGTCGAAATAAGCAGATTATATTTTTTAAATTAGTTAGTCTTCCAGGGATACGAAATGTTCAAGAGCTTACCTGGGGCCAAGTTAAAAGCATCCTCTATTGTATTTGATAACTTTGCTACGTGCCGCTTTATTGTGTAGCTGAAGAAGCAATGGGTGCGTAGGTGCTTCTTATCCAGAGTACCAGATAAGAATGCATTCCGCATAACACCACCAATCCAGAGTTTCAGATAAGAATGCATTCTGTCATAACGTGGTATGCGGGGTGAGTGGCCGAGTGGCTTAAACAGTTTTCGTCAGGTGTCTGAAGTTAAGCTCGGTCGAGTAAGGTCAAACTCCGGATGGGTGATCTCGGAGGCGAGATCATCGCCCTTCGGAAAGGACGCTAAGCTAGGTGTCCTATGCCTGGATGTGACATGCACAGGGGCCCAAATAAGCTTTCAGTAGCTAGAAATCCTGACAAGCCCACTCAAAACAAATTGAAAAACAAAAACAAAAAAAGTTGTAACAGGCGACTTGACTGATATTTAGCGATCTCTCGAAGTAGCTTTATCAGGTTTCGTTAAATTAAAACAGTAAGACAACCTATCGACGAGAAAGTAATATTCTTTTTGATGGCAGAAATGTATTTACTCTTGATGTACCCTGTTCCCTAAAACTTCAAAGGATGATCAAACTCAACGTTTCTGTCACTTACGCTTTGTTTGCCACATAGAGGAATCTAGCGATCTACTCTATATGAACATCTTTAAATGTTAAGATGGGTTTAAAATAGTGACTTCTTGAGTTCTTCTCGCCGAAAAGCGTAAATCACAAAGATCAGACAATCTAAAAATGTGAGTCAACCATTATCAACTAGCTCCATGCAGATCAGGTCAAAGTTAAAGCTTTATCTTATCTGCAAAGTGTGATCTTATTACATTCGACAGTCTTAATGTCAATCTAAATTCACACTTGAAGCATTAGCAGGGCGGATGCAGCCCAAAAAGAGATGTTCTCACCAGCGAGTGCGAAGCGCGAGCCAAGAGGGGTCCGTTTCAAGGATTTTTCACTTTCAGTCCATTTCAAAGTGGTTTCTACAAAGAAAGAATGGCCTAGAATACCAAACTCTCAAGGATACATTCATTGCTCTATCATCCCTTTTGATTATGCAGGTGCTAAGATTCCAAATCGACGTTTTTAGAGGTGTGGTTCTCCAGCGCAATGCCGTCCAAGCCTCCGTGGACTCGATTGAACATTGAATGAAGGGCAGTGTCGGTGAAATATATTGTGTTTCACTCATTTTTGCAAGTTTTAGAAAACCGAAAGAGTTATTTGTCAATATCTATAAAGACTTAAAAAAGAGTTTTTGACTTTAACTGGGCAAAGAGACATATGTACGGAAGAACATTGACATACAAGCATTAAAAAACAAACTGCCAGGGACGCAGAAAGCATCTCAAACTTGGGGGGGGGGCGCAACACTTCGAGGGCACTTTTTCTTTAAGAAGAAGGAAGCATTTTCTAAAAATAAAATGTTACTCCTTTGTTTATTGCAAATCTTAGGGGGCACGTACCGCCAGCGCCTCTCCGGTTCCCTTGTCTATGTAAACTTCTTGTAAGAAACTCAACTCCCAGATCGCTAAAAATTTAAGAAACTCCAGCACTGGGAAAGTATAACTTAAAAAACTATTCATTCGTATATTTCATTTGCCTCTGGTATCGTATTACTTCTAAGGTACTTGAGTATAGTCTAAACATTGAAAAGGCTTCATAAAGCCTTGTTCTGATCTGAAATGTTTTTGAGGAAACAGGTAGTGAACATGACGATTGTTATGGGACCTTAAGGAAACTCGTAAGAAACTCTGAGTACTCAAAATCTGATAATTTTGAGAATCTTTTTAAAACTGGTCCAAACTCTATGTTTCTAATAAAAAGACACGTATAAACGTCAAAAATATCAGAGCAGCATCCACTATCTCTACTTTATTTTTCGCTATGGTTGATATACCGGGTGAGACAAAAAAAGTTCGCGCGTTTCGCGGGCTATGTGATAAAAATTATGAGATCGATATTCAAAACTAAAGTGTTAATCTATCGGTCAAAGGCAAACTTAGATAAGAAAATTCAGTTCCCAACAATTAGCTAAATGCCTGTAAGGGGTTTGTATCGGAATCGGAAATTCCACATTCCATTCTGGTCCATGATTTATGTGGGATTGGAGTTTACATTGCCAGTTGCAGGTGCTCAATTCAAATTTCAATAGAAGGTAGATCACAACCTCGTCCCCAGGGCCTTTTGCCATATTTGGAGACTGAAAGGCCCTGGGGTCGGCTGGTCACATAAGCAATCTGAAAGCCTGTTTTTTCTGCAATCTGTTTTTAAATCATGGACCAGAATGGAATTGGAAATTTTTGTTCGCAAACATGTCCTTTACCAGCACTTTCCTAATTTCTGTGTCTGTAAGAGGAAGGATACTACCAAACAAAATTTTCTCATCTAAGTTGGCCGTTGGCTGATAGATTAACATTTCAGTTTTGAATATCGGCTACATATTTTTTCATTCTACAACCCGTCGAACGCGTTAAATTCTTTTTGACTCGCAAGGTATTATTGCTGTAGTATCTTATTTTGCATCTATCAAATCATTCTAGCCTACCATACATAAGTTTAAAGTCTTTAGTAATAGTAAAAACAAACTGAAGTCTTAAATTAGATGTCCATACATTGACATTTCCCATGCTTCCATACCCAAGACTGTTTTCCTAATTGTTTGATCTTAAAGATGCGTGATTTTACCAAACAAAATTTTCTCATTTAAGTTAGCCTTTGACTGTTAGATAAACATTTCAGTTTTGAACATCGGTCACATACTTTTTACTCCACAGCTAACCAAACGCATAAACTCCACGATTACAAAACTGATCCAGATACTAAACTTGAATTTGTGTAAAAGAAAGCTTATCATCTCGTAATATGGTTTAAAGGCCACATACAGGCTCAAACCAAAAATCCACTAATTGGGTTCGGTTAGTTTGTATTTCATGAAATTAGTATCACATGAGTATGAATCCAGTAAACTCACCACGATTCTGTATAGATAAAGCTGACCTTCTAAATTTGTGGCCAAAAATAATGAGCCACCCTTTAGCCAGGTCCGTATTTTTCTACTCAGTGTGTCAGGAAGCACCATAACTTTCACAGGGAAACCAGAAGATTATTGTTGCTAACAATGAAAATAGTCCTTTTTTGTCACCAGTTCATTTCTGTACGTTAGTCTAGCGGCTGTGAAGGAGCATAGTCCATGCGACCAAAGTACTTAGATGAAAAAGATGACCAAGCGTACAGGGGGTAAAGAAAGACAAATTAGCATTCACATGGGACACAAAAACAGACAATTTCTATTTTTAGCAACAAATATTCCTTGTTCCTCTGGTCTATTTCACGTCAAGATTTACTGGCAACTATGACAAATAACAAAAACATATCCAACGTAGCAAGAGCTACTTTCTAAGATTTTCTCTGTACTCTAACTTTAAGTGAATGTTTTGGCCAAAATGACATGTCAGGGTGTGATTCTAGCTCTATGTATTAAAAAAAATTTGGGCTAAAGCTAAAGAAAACGCACAGTATTACTTGAAATACTCCAAGCTGTGACACAAAGTACCAGTCTCCATCCAACTTAGCCCCTGTTCTAATACTATATTTGGCTATGCCTGCTGCATTGCTCATAAACTTTGAAGCTCCTAAATACGGCTTGTCTAACAAATCTGCATTCTCGCAACAATGAAGTTCGCTGCGAATCTCATCTTTCATTACGAATTTAGCGATTCTTCTTAACCTTATCATGGCACGATGAACATCATCAAGCTTCACATATCTATAGCCATTTTGTGTTAGTACCAAAAAAACTTAGTCAATATCATAAGTTCCACTCGAACTTTGAGATAGAAGCTTTTATGCGTTTGAGCATTTCCTGCAAAGGAGCCTTTTCTTGAAAATTTTTATCATCACTTGACGGTATAGATGAGATTTCAACTTAGATTTTGAGACCTTGCATGTCCAAATCGGATTTGTATTCGCAGAGCAATTCACTTAACATAAAAAATTCTGAGGCAGCCTAAGATAGAGGTTATTGAATTATGCAGTTACCATTTATGTACCGTGTGAGCCAGAAAAAAAGTCCTCACTTTTGAAAATTCATAACAGCAAGAGCATTTCACAGATTTGAATGATTCTAATTCTAGTTAAAAGCTAAAAGGTTTAAATGTATTTTTGTGATTTTTTCCCTTGTCATACGATCACTACAAATAAAGGTAAATTCAACTTTACAAAAATTTCCTGGTTGCAAAATGACTGAAAAATGGCTTAAAACATCGATCAAAGCATAAATGACTCCTCGCACAGAATGATAAAGGAAATGCAACTTCTCCATGGGTGAGAGATACCCTCCGCACGTTAATAGCCATGGGGTTGAAAATCTTCTGTACTTGTTTGAAATTCGATGTCTTATAACACTTGAAGGGGGTGAAACGCACATTGCCTATTGTTCGGTGTGAATAGGATCCTTACAATTTGATCGATGTTTGGGCCCTTTTTCCGTCATTTTGCTACCATGAAAGTTTTATAAAGTTGAATTTACCAATACTTCTAGTGCTGGTAGGACAGCGAGAAAAATTACAAAAATACTTGAATCTTTCGGCTATTAACTAGAATTTGAATGATTCAAATCTGTGAAATAGTGTTGGTGCTATGAATTTTCAAAAGTGGGAACTTTTTCTGGCTCACCCGGTATAATTTGAAAAAAGCTTTTGGGGCAGCTCAACAATGCATTATCTTTGGAAGTTTGTTGAACTGCGAAAGAGAAAATTACTCTTCACTGAGTCAAAAGCTCAATATGACTGAACAATCACAACAGTAATGAGACCTGGGTGAGAAATATCCATTAGCATTGGAAGTCATTACTTTACACCGTTCTTGTTCCGTCAGTCCTAGAAAGTTTTGCTATGAACTGTTTAACCGTAAATGTATCTGTTCTTAACATTCTCTCCAACCATGGTTAATAGAATAGCAATTCTATTAACCATGTTCCAACTCATATAATAGTTTAATTGATCAGGAAACTTTCAAGAATAGAATTTCAATGGTTGAGCTGACTCAAAATTTTCGTCAAATACCGCATAGATAAGGGTAGCATAATTCGATAGCCATCTGTCTTCGGCTGCCTCAGAAATTTTGCCTGTTTTTGTGAATTACTCTGCTAATTTTAATCCGAGTTGCATATGCGAGGTCGAGAAATCTAGGTTAAGATTTCGTCTGTACAATTAGAGGGGGGTTACAGGGTAGTAGTACCATGGTACCAGAGCGGTGGTATCTGGTACAACATTTTGCAAAGGTGGTAGAACCTGGTGCCAAAAATAGGGGTACCGGTACCAAGCCCATATGAGCCGGTACCAAAAAAATGTCGTCAATGGATGTTTTTGCAATTAGAACACATTTTAGCTTTTAACTATGCAGACAGTGACACAGATTCGACAGTGCAGACCTTGACACGTGTTCAGGTCTTGCCCATTGGGCTCACAAGGAACTGGCGTAGCGTAGACCTCTCTTCAGAATTCAGAATTCCTCACAATGACGATAAACTTTATCATATTAATCGTCAGTTATTAGCTTCTTCCCCCAAAACTGATGGAACCAATACCCTCAATTTAGGTGGAATCTGGTACCTTATGGGTTGGCACCGGTACCAAAGACTCCCTTTGTCATCCCTCTCCCACAAACTACGAACAACAATTTTTTGGAAGCGAAGGCTCCTTCGCAGGGGCTGTTCAAACTCTTGTACTCTTTTGGGACACCCGGTATATGATTCCTTTTAATATTGAGAGAGCACTGGATTCTGCTGGACTGAATGGGTGAATCTCTACAGAGCTACAGAGGGAAAGGATCTGGAGATATTCACAAGAATTTCAACATTACAACACGGAATATGCATCAGACCGCTCGCAATAGATTACGGAAGAGTTGATGGGAAAGCAGTTAAAGCGAAGTTGCATTGCAATTTTTATGGTTGCAGTTGCAGAGATGGTGATCAAGTTCCTGGTGTGCTTTGTGCTGATTACCATGTTCGATTTTTATGCAGATGCAAACATCGGTCCAGTGGAATCGATCATGGTAAGTATTTTTTTTAACAATTATCGACAGCTCAATGAAACAGTGGATCAGGAAATAAGGAAGTCAATGAGTCATAAGTTAATAAAGAAAAAGCCAATCAATCAACAAATCAAGAAATCAATAAGTTAATAATTCGATGAATCAATAAGTCAATAAGTTAGTAAGTTGATAGATCAATGAATCAATAAGTCAATAAGTCAATAGATCAGTAAACCAATGAATCAATGAGTCAATAGATCATCGAATCAATAAACCAATGAATCACTAAGTCAATAAGTCAATGAATCAATAAGTCAATAAGTCATTGAATCAGTAAATCAATGAATCAATGAATCAATAAATCAATGAATCAATAAGTCAATAAGACAATGAATCAATAAGTCAATAAGTTAGTGAGTCGATAGGTCAATGAATCAATAAATCAATAGATCAGTATATCAATGAAACAATAAATCAAAAAGGAAATGAATAAGTAAACCAATGAATCAATAAGTCAACAAGTCAATGAATCAATAAGTCAATAAGTCATTGAATCAGTAAATCAATAAATCAATAAGTCAATAAGACAATGAATTAAGAAATCAATGAATCAATTAATCAGTAAATCAATGAATCAATGGGTCAATAAAGTCAATGAATCAATGACCCAAAAAGTTATGAATCAATAAGTCAATAAGTCGTAGAATCAATTAATCAGGAAGTTAATAAGTCAATGAAATAATAGACCATAAAGTCAAAAAGTCAACAATGACTCGATAAATCGATAAACCAATATGGCAATGAATCAGTAACTCAATGGATCAACAAGTCGATAAATCGATAATTCAAGAGATAAAGAAATCAGTACCCTAGGTACCAGACTCTCTCTAACGGAGAGTCTGGTACCCAGGGTAAGAAATCGGTAAATCAATAAATAAAATAATCAGTAAGAGAATAAGTCAATAAATCGATAAATCAATAAGTCAAAAAGCATCAGCACATCAGAACATCCATAAGTCGATGAAAAAGCTAATAAAAAAGTTATGAAGGTTATTGCTCATTTTCAATGCCAAGACAGCCTTTTGTTAAAATAATATTTATTATATTATCAGTATATTCAAAATATGATAGACAGTTTTGCTTTTGATTTCTTGATTTTCCAGTTAAAAGAACAGGCAAATTCATTTGTCCTAATGGCGGACCTGAAGCAATAAGATGTGGTAGAAATTCTGTGATCAAGGTAACAGCTGCTTACTATGGAAATGTATGGATGAGTCCTTGTGGAATTGGATCAATTAGATCAATTTGCAAACAAGATTCATCTGAAACTCTCCAAGATTTACGGGTGCTGTGCAACACTAGGAGAGAATGTATCATTCAACCACCAACCAATAAGTTAACTGGCAGGGGATGCAACAGAGGACAACATGTCTTACATGTGGAATATAGCTGTGAAGGTGCTTATACTTCAAGATATTAGATCTCTTGTATCAAATATGCTTCAAATATACCGGGTGAGTCAGAAAAACCGTGGTGTATTTGCAAAGTTTTATTGATGTTGTCAAGTTTCTAGTCAAGTTTGCAGGAAATAACACAAGAAAAAATCGAGCTTCATTTATTTGTTCTCGATTTTCCAACCTCCGTGGTACATCACAACAGAACCCAGGCGCATGCCCAACAAAACACTCAAACGAGACAAACAACGTCACGGGTGTAGGTGTAATGTACTTCAAAAACTCATTTCTTTAAAAATTCTTGCGTAGGAGAAAGGATAACTTCGATGTGGAAATAGACCTTTAGGGACCAGTCATTATTAATGGTGGGGGGTGGGGCGGAAGATATTAAGGGGGGGTCACCAATAATTTTTCTGCCTAGATGGGGGGGCCAGATCAAAAATCAGACAGCGAGAGGGGGGGCCATGAAAAATAATCAGTTAAAATTGACAAGTATCTTATTCAGAAATAAATGACAGTTCACATTATTATTATACAAGTACAGCTTTTACTTGTATTCTCTTGAATCTGATGGCTGATCTTGCCAAAAAACAACTTGGATTGTCCGCTGCTTTCAACTCTGTTTGTTTTGCTGAACTTTGCTTTCTAGCCTCTGCAACATCTGTCCTCTTTGCAATTGCTTTCTGCACCGAAGTGGAAACTATGGGGAGTTGGAGAGGTGACTGCCCTCCCTCTCACAATTCAGGAATACTTGGACATTTTCTTTGAACGGTAAGAAATTTGTTACGTGGGACTGAAAGTGCACTGAACGAGAAGAAGGTGGTAAGAAACAAGTCACCATCGAGAATAGGGAAAGTTTCTATCTTGAAAAAGCATGTAGTTGGACATAGGAAAGGGTTAGCAGTATTTCTCAGAGATATTGGAATGTGACTGAGACAGGCGCTCTAAGCCAATGTAAAGGAAGTCCTTAAAAAATTTCGTTAGGACGCTTAATAATGAAGACAAAGTACCACGGAATTTTCAAAGTTTCCATGTGAGGAGCAGGCAAAATAGAATTGTGATAAGCATCCCAAGACAAAGCAGCAGTCCTTCATGCAAAAGTTTTTAAACATGTTACTCATTACAGTACATGCTACTCCCCATTTTTGTTACTCATGCTTATCAAATTTTCGGCGTTTGTTCTGGCAAACAAGTTGAAAGAGGTCTTCCAAGCCAATGTAATTATGTTTACTCTAAACAGATAATCTGTTCTAAACCTTCCTTGGGATGCTAGTTTATAAAGATTGTGACAAAATTTTCCACAATAGCAATTCATGGGGCTGCGAGAGGCAATCTAAGCAAAAGTAGAAAGCGTGTCGCCAGAAAATTTCTGGGAGCCTGTCCCCCAGACTCTGTAGTGCTTGGATCTGTTTTTTTGCAATATGTTCTTGCCTGTTTCTATCAACTGGTGAGTATGAATAGTTTTAAAATCTGATATCGTGCACATTTTAAGGGCCCTAATTATGTCAGGTCTTTCAGCAATACACCTCAAAATGAGAGCGTTATCGTCCGAATCGGCAAATTGATGCGCTTGTCCCTCCACTCAAAAGCTGAATTGCGCAAGTCGTGGATCCCCTTCTCAAGATTTTACCAATTCCCATCTTTTGGGTACGAAAACTGACGGAAACTAGGCTTCATATATCTGAACAGTTTTCTGTCCTAATCTCCCATAAGCATACGAGGCGAAAAATTTCCAGAAATCAGCCCCATTTGGGCAAACTTTTGTCCTTAGTCGCGCAAAAATGTTGGCAAACGATTAGCTTTGTGTCGCGCAGCTCCCCCTAGATTTTTCCTTCCCGTACGCTTATGTAATCTCCATCTCAACTCTCTGTGATATAACAGTAGCATCGTGGTTCTTCAGGTCATACGAACTCATATAACATCTTTCTACTTTTTAGGGGGGGGGGGGGCTACAAAAACTTATACTTAGATTTAGGGGGGGGCCACATTTTAGTTGCATGAAAGCAAGGGGGGGTCAAGAAAAAAATCACACTGTTCCAAAAATATCTTCCGCCCCACCCCCCACCATTAATAATGACTAGTCCCTTACACAAAGTAAAGTTCCAATCGAGTTCAAGCCTGCTTTCCCAAAAGGAAGTAAATTCCATTGCTGCAAACAAGGTACTCTGTTTCCAAATCTAAACATTGCTAACAAATTGCGTGGATTGCCGTTAGAGACGCACGCCGTTGGGTGACTCCAAAGCGAAGCGAAACTGGCAAGAAAGTCAGTATTTCAATTTATCACCTGACTGAAGATTCAAAAACGAGGCAATACAGAATCCCGCAACTCCTATTGGTTAATCGCACCCTTCCCACGGGTTTCCCGTAGCCTTTCATAATACGATACAAGGACGCGTTTTTGTCGCCACAGCAACTGCTTTAGGCCTGTGAAATTTACAATAAACTCAAACGACATGGCAGTAACAAAATGCGTTTGACTAAATGATACGAGTTAGAATTAGAAGCTATCAGGTAATAAAGCTCATACTAACCGCTTTTGCTGTTGTACAGGGTGTCTCAAAAAAATTGTTTGACGTTTAATCAAATACTAAAAAATAAAATAACGATACGCTGAATGGACCTTTGGTTAAGTCACCCTTTTCTTGAGATCTTAAATTAATTTTTGACACAAGAATCTTGCAAATCCGGTAAAAAATCATGGGGTTACAAGCTTTTGAAGTTCAAGTTTGTGCGAAAGCTGAAACCAGAGGCCTCGAAATGGCATTTTTGGTAAAAGTCCCATAGGCCGTCGCTTCTGTTATTTCTTAACTGTTTCAGGGCGAACCAAGTGGGATTCAAACAGGTATTCGATAACCTAACTGTCAAGCATATGGATGCTTTGAGGAAACAGATTCAGTCTCTTGCCGATTTTGTTTTCAACCACTGCTTTTGGACTTATGCAATGTTAAGGAAATTTTGAGAATGATCGCAAGAAATAATTTACTTTAGGTGGGGGTCATCAGGGTTTGCGGAACAGCGGAATTTGAAGAATATTTATCGCGGAATACGGAATTCTAGCGATTTCTCGGCGGAACGACGGAATTCTCCACTCCTACCGGACGCGGATTTTCTCGAAAATGATAAGCGGAATGCGGAAGTTTCATGAAATTTTATGGATTTGCGGACGCTTCATCTGTTGTCTTGTAAAAAGAGGTCGTGGTCACATCTCTGCTTTTCTGGTCAGCATTATGAGAATATTTTCCAAGCTTGAACAAAAATTTTAAGTGCCATTATCTTCCTCTTTCCACCTGGATGGGTGAAAATGTCTAACAATACTAATTTGTGCCATTATTTTGATAACAAAGTGGCGGGACGCGGAACTTTGGCTAAAAATGACCGGAAAGGCGGATTTTAACTGAAAATCGCGCGGAATGGCGGATTTCTAACTCCCTCGATGACCCCCACCTTTAGAAGCCGTATTTGGTTTGCTCTGATATCAACGAGAGGTATGACATTTGATAAGCTTGTCTTTTTGCAACAGAAGTAATCTGGGGGTCTCTGGTTTCAGCTATCGCATATTCTTTGTCTTCGCGAGCTCGTAACTCAGTGAATTTTCAACAGATTTGCACGATTTTAGTCTTAGATTTCATAACCTTAGGAACAGGGATATCTTTTTATAAGCCTGTTCATGTTGTACTTATTTTTCAATAATTAATCAAACGTCGAACAATTTTTTTGAGACACCCTGTACAGGAAATAGAAAGCCCTCGGTCTTCATGCACAGACTTCGTAGGCTCAGTCTGTATTTTAAGACCTCGGGCTTTATATTTTCCTGTACAACACAAAACCAGTTAGTATGCGCATATTATTACTCGACTGAAGTTTCAAAAACGAGGAAGTGCAGAATCCCGCCACTCCTATTGGCTAGTCTCACATTTCCCGCGGGTTTCCCGTAGCCTTGTATAATACGATACAAGGACGCGTTTTTGTCGCCACAGCAACTGCTTTAGGCCAGTGAGATTTACAGTAAATTCAAACGACATGACTGTAACAGAATGTCTTTGATTAAATGATGCGAGTCATAGTCAAGATTAGAAGCTGTCAGGTAATAAAACTCATACTAACCGGTTTTTTCGTCGTACAGGAAAATATAAAACCCTCGGTCTTAATGCACAGACCTCGCAGGCTCTTCTGGACTTTAAGACCTCGGGCTTTATATTTTCCTGTACAAAACAAAACCGGTTAGTATGCGCATAAGATTGCTGCGATTTTGTGTAAAGGGCTATAGGCTTTCGATCAGATTCATGTCTATGCAGGTACAAACTTCAAGACCATGAGACAGTTTCTGTCTGTTAAGATAAGTCATTCAAATGGCATTGCTAGGAAGCAGAGCATTCTTGCAAGAATGATACCTTTCACCTCCATAGGAACATAAAAAATTCATCGAGGACAGAATAAGGCACACTTTTCCGTTCATTTCAGTGCAAAACGCAAGGAATCACTTCTTTTAACTTTATTTCGAAGGAAACTTTGTTTACATTTCCATCTTCAAGAATGGGCCTTGGCTTTGCAATATGTGCTGATGGTGGCACGATCATCTTTAATTTTCTCTGTGCAAGCTTTCAAGTCTTGGCTCGGAAACTCTGAAAATTGAATCTCAGTTATCTATAAAAGCATTCCAAATTTTATTTGATTGAATTTACAATACTCCTGATGAAATAGATACTGCTTTTCTTGAACCCAAATTTCCCGGTGACCGGTCGAAATTGCATGCAAAAGTGAGGAAAGTGAATAAGTTCCAAAAAAATATTCACACTTCAAACTAAAGAACGGGAAAAAGTTTCCAAGAACGACAAAAGGTACGAAAAAAGATCTTCAATATTTTCAACAAGTTTGTGTGGGTACTCTATTTTTATCGAAAATTGCCCACTTTGGACCCAAATTACCCCCATCTTACGCAATCCTTCAAAGATTTGCTTAGGCCAAAACGTCAAAGCTCTTATTTAGAGGTGGAGGCAAATTTGTCCTTTGAAGATTAATATCTGCACTCTCAACGCACCGATATCAGCAAATGAGGTATCTTATTTCAAGTTAGCTATCGAGATATGCTTTAAAAACCATTTTGAATTGATTCACGTTATATTCTTATCGCTAGGGTCGATGAAATCCGTATATTTTTTAGGACACTCGGTGTTGTAAAGTTTTCGATGAACATAAAAAAGAGCTTTTTTCTGCTTCAGTTTATCGAAGTGTTAGATTTCATTTCTAGCTGCTTTGGGAGACTGAAAATAATGACAGTTGGCTTGCATCAACTTGCACAAGCCTTTCTGAACATTAAGGGTGTAGTTTCTGACCCTAATTATTCACCTAACCACCAACGATACTAGCTTTTATTTATCAATTTATTTTTCCACTCTAGTCGTGGCTCTTGCCCCTGGAAACTACAAAGGCACAGTTGGAGAAATTTATGTTGATCCGACGTGCAAATACAAATGTATATTCCTGCTTATTAATCGAGCAATTTGCCTGCCAGTTTGTCCTGTGCATTATGGATTTACTTGTCCTGATGGAAATGTAATCCGCTGGGAGAAAAAACCAGATAAATTTGCAAAACAGTGCACTTGCAGACAACCAGTGTGCATCGATATAGGTAAGTCGACAACCTACAGTGTGTTCATTCTTCTCGTTTAACTCATTAATAAATATTTTTTTCCCTTTTCTAACTTTTCTTGCTTGTAAAACTGTTATGATTAGAAATAAGTTTATTGTATTTATTTTAACAGGGCAGTTTGGAATTTAGTTTTATTTAAGCTGTAACTAAACCCTGTATAATGAAAATAAAATGAAATGAAATTGTCCCCAAAGAAGCGTAAATAAGATTCGGCGAGAACATCTCAGTATTTGCGTCTTTCCTGTTTACTTTCGTTTTTACCTTTAAACTGGTTTTGATTGGGAAAGAGGTTACTGGATAGAGAGGTTGAAGAACTATTTTCTCTAATGCGTTGCTGATACTTAAATTTGACCATATTCGCACAGCCTTATTTGATCTGCACTGGCTACCAGTCAAGCAACGTATATGGTTCAAAATTATGCTGCTTACTTTCAAGTGCTTGATAGGAAAGGCACCTGTGTATTTACGGGACATGGTGGAGAGGTATATGCCTAACAGAACTCTCATATCGAATAATGCGCTGCTGTTAAAGGTTCCTCATTTCAGAAACAAAACATTAGGTGCTAGAACTTTTGCCTACGCTGCAGCTAGCCTCTGGAACAGTCTTCCGTTGGAAATTCGTGCTATTGACAATACTGACAGTTTTAAATCGTCTTTAAAGACTCATTTATTTAAAGTAGCTTATGATATTATGTAATAGGTTTTAAATTGTAAAGTGTATAGAATATTGTATCATAGTTATGCACTTTATCAGCTAAAATAAAAAAAAAATAAAAAAAAAATAATGTACTATGATGAAAAATGTAAAGGTAGAAGTTCAAGATTCTTGATTATGAGAGCGACTAGGCGTAAAATGTTGAACTGAAGGAAGCGTGGGAAGTGTTTGCACACTATTTCTTAAAGTTTGAGAAACATTGCGCAGTGACCCAGATCTGAGAAATTATGGAATAAACAGGAAAAACGTAATTTCGAAAACTTGCAACATTAATTACTTTCCATGAAAAGGGGATGTCAGGGGTCAACACAAAGCAAAAAGTTTTGAAATCAGACCACTGGTTCAGTCGCAATGACTTTTAAAGTCTGGTGAAATGACATGTTGTTGTTTATCTAAGCATTTCCAAAAACTTTGTTGTTTTGGCTTAACTTTAAATCTTGATAGCTCCGCTCAAGATTATCTGATTGTTACGAATTTTGTTTCATTTGAAAAATAGTCATCTGGATGTACCTCACATGCAATTCGCTTTCAAGAAAAACACTGAAATATGAGTAACTGGACACACACTAAGTTTAGTTGTTTTTGCGAATTTTGTGAAAAAATAGCAATTCAACAGTAACAACAAACCATTGAAGTGATACCAAGTGAAAATACTGTAATATTTTAGGAGCATTTTGCAAGAGGGTTCGTTCCAGATCCTTTCTTAGTCTTTTTTCAACGCTTGTGTGAAAAATGTTACCAAAAATCCACACATGCAAGTTAAGCTTTGAAGACCTGATGTGTAATCCTTCACTTTCAATTTTTTTCCTCATATTTATAAGCAACCACCATTTGTACGATCAGGGCAGTTTTTTTTATTCATGGTCTATTATTTTCCAAACAATAGCAATAATTTTTTCCTGTTGCCTTTGCTAGTGCTTATGTGATTTACCATATTTTTCGGCCAATATTTTTCTCGTGAAACGTGAAAAGCCATTATTCATTTTCGTGAAGCGTGAATATGTTATATTTCATTACCGTAACGTAAAAATGAATTTTTTTGAAATTTAGCATTTATTTCTGTGATACTATGAATGTCAACAAGACAGTTTTAGTTGTTTTTGGGCATGTCCTGAAATAGGACTATCGGTGAATTCCTAATTTCAATTCCTAAACAATCTTGAAAATTGAATAGACCTTTTAGCTATTCTATAGTAGAGTCTGAACCGAGCGTTATTTTTACACATTTTTATACACGAGGTTCGATTGAGTGGTTTCAGAGCTTCTATCAGTATTGTGCACATTCGAAGATTCTACAAAATGTAATGAAATAGCGTTCGATCCAGATTCTCTTTAGAATAGCTAAAAGGCCTATTGAAGCCTCATGAGATTAAAAGTTCAAAAATTGTTTGAATGGGTAATCCTGTAAGATTTTTCAAATAATGGATACATTTTCTGATTCAAATAGTATACAACGTTCTCATCTTCCTCCTTTGTGCATGATCGTATGAGGTTGGCGTAAAGTCCAGCCTCTCTCCTTAGCGACTTCCACAACGACGTCTTCGCGTCATCGCTGATAGTCCTGCCCACTCTGCCAAATTCCTTACAAATGTTATCTCTGTATCCTTCTTGATCGTTTTCCTTCAATCTTTCCCGTCACCATCAGGTTTTCCAGTCCCTCCTTTTCTCCTAATAGACTATGCCCAATTACTGTAATCACTGTCTTCTAAGGCCCCGTCCACACGTATCCGGATATTTTTGAAAACGCATCTTTTTTATCCGTTTTCAAAAAGATTCGCGTCCACACGAGGAGCGTTTTCGAAAATATCCCCGTCCACACGAAGACCAGTGTTGCCAGATTGAATTATTAGAATTTCCCAAAACGAGGGTCAAAAAATCCCAAAATGCAATGGTTTTTCTTAAAAAAATCCCAAGGTCACTAAGATCAACGTCATATCCCTTCGCACCCACTAGATTTCATTAAATTCAAACCCAACTCCTGTATAACCTAATGATTACAAATGAAGTCTAGTATTCGTTTTGTCAAACAAAACAAGCCAACAATGTGTTTGCATCCAACGGCATCCAAATTAGATTTCAATTGTGTTTTGTCCAAAGGATTAACCAAAAATTGAATGATCACAAGAGTTTTTAGCCTGGTTTCCTACACTGTTCCTGCAATAATGATATCAATCAAGGCAAAAGTGTCTTTGGAGGGTTTTTCTCAAATCCCAAGATTTTTCCCAAGGCGTTTTTGCCAAAATAAAATCCCAAGGAAAATCCCATCACACTTGAAAATTCCCAAGTATGGCAACACTGACGAAGACGCTGCTACATTCAAACTTCGCTGTTCGAACTTCGACAAAAGAAAACAGACAATCAAAATGCCCTTTTGTTGTCCCCAAAGATCCGTGCGCATGCTCTGATACGTCGTAAATCGATGCCTTGACGTCAGCGTTTTCGAAAAGCTCCGTTTTCACCCGTCCACACGACAACATGAAATCGGCGTTTTCAAAAAGATCCACTCTGGAGAGCGTTTTCGAAAAGATTCGTTTTTGGTGACCGAAAACGCCGTCTCCGTGTGGACGCTAACCCAAAACGGATAAAAAAAGATGCGTTTTCAAAAATATCCGGATACGTGTGGACGGGGCCTCAATGCTCGATCGCAGTTTTCGTGTTAGTTACAGAGATCCTTCGAGACCTTCCTCATTCAATGTGTGGCTAAGGCTAACCTAGCTGATCTGTAGCATTTTTCTCTGGAACCTACCGCATTTTTCTTTGTTACCATATCTTTGTTGATAGTCCAATGGTATGTATAGCACACTACTTGAGTCGCAAAGGATGTAAACTATTCTCCTTTACACTATGGCCATCGGTAGTGATCAAGCTTCTCAAGTAACTACCTTCCTCCACTTATGTGATTTTCTTGCTGTCGATTACAAACTTGAAAGTTCTTATACGTTTTCACTATACAATTACAGCAAGCAAATGTAAAGTTGGTGAAATGATCTACAAGCGAGGAGAACGGTTTCCACTTGGATGTGAAGAAGAATGCATGTGCCTGGGCAGAAATGAACTGAAATGTGTACCACTTTGTCCTATGCTGTTGAGTAGATGTGCCCCTTGGCTGGAAACATACATTGATATGGTGCCGTCAAAATATGCACAATGCATGTGTCAAGTGTTGAAGTGTAAGAGGAAGGTTCCTGGATTGCACTAACAAATGTATGTTTGCTGTTTAAATAAGAACTGACAGACTTACCGCACTCATTGCATGTCTGTTCATATTGGCCATGGGGTAGTCATTGTCTTTCGCTCCCCATGGTATCGTCCCTGTAGTATTGTATAGTAATTAGAACTGTAAAGTAGAATTTAAGATTTGTAGTAATACTTTTAATGAAGAAAAAAATAAGAACTGAAAGAGCTATTTGCAGTGGTACATAAAATTATGACACCATCAATGTACAGTGGGTAATGTTGCCTTGAATGAAAGATCCTGCCAAATGTAGCGGTAGTAGCTTGGAAAACGGACGAAATGCGCCTTAAGAGGCAGTTTTTCTGGAACTGCTGCGCTAGGTTGCATTTTTATATTTCATCTTATTTTCTATAAAAACGGTGGCCCCATCAGCCAAGAATGGCTGCCTTTCAGTCAATGTTGCCTTGGCTGAAACAGCCTGCCAAATGTGACGATGGACACACTAAATCCCCGCATATAAGAACAACCTACTTATTTCAACCCAGGCTGATTAGACATTAGAGGTCCTTATTTTGAAGGAACTAAGACAAATTTCAAGGTATAGGTGTTGTTATTCGAAGGGTGCCCTGTGTAGGCCTTTTTACAGTCTTCAGAAAAGATCCTCAGCCTTGTAATTTGTTTTTGCCAAATTATTATAGATATGCCAGCTTAACAACAGCGAGAGGAGATCCCAACTTTAACACCAACTAGGACAAAAATGATCTTAATGATGACAATCAAAAATCGACTTTGCTAAACTTGCAACAAGAGCATGTTTCATCAAACTGAAACAGGTTCTTAATTACAAGGTGCGTTATTTAGGAAAAGCAGCCCTAGGTTCTTATTTTTGTAGGTTATGCCGGGGTCTACTGAATTTTGGAAAATGGACCTATAGCGCCGCAACTGTTTTCCAGAACTGCTGCTATATTAGGACTGTAAGGCAATACCTTTCCACAAACATTTTGAAATAGCATGTGGCCTTGGAACAGGATTCAGAATGCTAAATTTAGGATACAGCACAATAAGAACAATACATTTCAACCAAATTCTACTGCTATGATGCAATTTATGATAGAAAATGTATATATCTAGATCACAGATCTATAACACAAAGCTAAATCAAATTATACAGAAATTCAACAATTTTTTCCAGTGCTAAAAATTATAGTAACATACGTCAGTGTTAAGGGGCCATATTTTATTAACCTTTATTCTGCAATTACAAATGAAAAGTTGTTCCAAATGAGTTCAGGTATTTTTGCCTGCAGACCCTGAAACATTTCGCTACACATAGCATTTGCCAGGCAACGTTATTTAGTAAGTGTTGACATGTAATGAAAATTTGTTGTAAAATCCTACTGTTTCAAAAACATTCTTCGAAATATGCGCACAAAAGGATCGTATAATCTACTCACGAAAAGTGTGTTTTGTGCGATCACAAGAGAACAAAGGAGAAGATAAAATAGTCCTCTGCGAGGCGCCATGCGCAGTCAGTTAAAGGGACAGTCAAAACAGTGCATTGCACAAAGACACATTGTTATACGTCTCTTTTGCAAAGAACGTTTGGGCGGACGAAGCTAAGCCGTAAGCTACGGTAAAAGCTCTATTGAGCCCCTGGGAGGCTCACCCAATTTCGGTAGGGCCAACAGGGGAGAGGGGAGAAGAGAAGGGACTGATTAGAGATGGGGGATTATTCACAAAGTCAAATGACAAAGATATAAGTGATAGCTTGTGGGAAAGCTCGTTGATTTAGTTACCCCATATTTTGCAAAATCAACATACTGTTTTACAAGTCAAATACACTAACTCATCAAAGTTTTTATCACTAACCATATCAAAAGTTAACATGCAAATTTGATTAATGAAACATATGGAAAATCTTTGATAATCTCTGGCAGTTGATATAAGTGGGATATAAGTGATATAAATGATATAAGTTGATATAAGTGTTGATATAAGGCTTGATAGAGAGAAGGCCTTATTTCAAACTTGACTTAGAAGGGAGAGGGTTATTAGAGAGGGGGCTTGATAGAGAGTGGGCGTAAATAGAGCTTTCACGTTACCGTGAAAGAGGGGGGCTTATTCACAAAATCAATCGACAAGGATATATTTGGTAGCTTTTCAGTTTTTTTATCTCATATTTTGCGGAATCAACAAACAATTTCACGACTCAGATTCATAAATTCTACACAGTTTTTATCCCAAAACCATATCAAAATTAACATGCAAGGTTGTGTAGCTAAGTGAATGGAAATATTTGGTAAATTCTAGAACTTTGCAAAAGTGGGGGGGGGGAGCTTTATCAAATTTTGACTAAAAGGGGAGGGGCTTATTAGAGAGAGGGGCTTATTAGAGAGGGGGCTTGATAGAGAGTGGGGGGGGGGCTTATTAGAGCTTTTACGGTATTTGCTAAAACTTCGCTGGCAACATCTAGTGCAATTGCTTTGCTATTTGCTTAGTGTATCTAGCCGATAGTTGACCATCAGTAAATTTGCTCAAACTTTGCTTCTGTTTTCAAAGCAATCAACTTGTAGCCTCATTCAAAGGGGTACTTCCAGGTTCTTACTTTTGAATGACGAACGCGTTCAAAATCTCCTGAAACTTAAAAATTTCTTCAGTTTAATTATGTAATTCCTTAACAAAATATCTCTTCAGAGTTCATCTTTAATCATGTCTCCTTGCCGAAACCCTGAATTTGAATCAATAACAATCAGCTAATCAATTCTGAGGAAACAGTCTTTTGATTCCTGTCCAAGAAATCAGTCAGACGATTCAATCAGTAAATTATTAAATCAAATCGTTCAAGAAGTTGATTCATGATCCAACTTGATGAATCAGACGACCAACTTACCGAATCACTCTATTGTTAATATAAATTTAAATCATGCAGTTGGATGAATGATTCAAAAAACTGATTACCAGTAAACCAACCAGCTCACCTAATCATCCAACTATCAATCACTTAATCGCTAATCAATCAATCAGCTATCATTTGATTATTTTTAGCAGATGATGGGTAATAAAACAATACATCAATCACTCAGTCATTCCGAATAAATCAGAAAATATTGATCAAAGCATTCAAGCAGCTGAACAATAATCAGCCAATAAATCAGTCAATCAATGAATCAGCCCACCTTTCCATCTGCGAATCACTCAATCATTGATTATCTATTGATAACTCATTCAAAATCAGGTTTGGCTTTTCTTTGCATACTATACAGTTAATAACATAAGAAAAGAATTTAACGTCACAAAAACCAAACTGACGGTAGAGAACAAAGATAAGTCTATTGAGATCTGATCTCTACTACAAACTAGTCTCAATCAAAAACATGAACAAAGATTAATCTACGATAATATACAAATGAACTGTCGATAACATTAGACTGTGAGTGCAGCGCCTTGAGAAATGGAAACGAGTTGCACCAACAAATGGAATGGAATAAGAAGTACCAGGCCTTTCTCATTCTATTGATATTACGAGATGCCGAGATGCCTTTGCCCCTGTCTCGTAGCCCCTCATACTTGCAGTCCAGTTCTGTTGGCATTGCACAAAAAATGACAGCCCGTCTCCCCGCCCACTACACGCATTCATTCCATGGAATAAGAGAAAATTAAGAAGGCTTTGCTGACACCGCCTCGGATATGTTTTATTTTATGATAAAACATAGGTTATCAAGAGCAAAGACAATTGCAAGAATGCCATATTTCCACAAACCCACAGAAAGAAAGAAAGTGAGAAAGAGAGAAAGGAAGAAAGAAAGAGCGATATCGCAGCTTGCTGATCCTTTTGAAATATTATGCAGCTTACGCTGCAATAACTCACCAAGTGATTACCGGAAGGAAATAAACATGTTTGCTTGCCATGATAGATCTTCTGGCTAAAAACGCAGTAAATCCTACTCGTTAATAAACTCTCGTGAAGGAATCAGGACATAGTCATTCAAATAGGCCGGAAGATTGTCATAAAAAGTATCAACAGGGTGAGTCAAGAAAATTTTACGCCTTTGATGGGCTGTGGAATAAACAGTACGTGACTGATACTCCAAACTAAAATATCAATCTATCAGTCAAAGGCTAACTTAGATGAGAAAACCTAGACTGATGACGATGAGTCCCTTGTATCCCTGCGGTAAACCATGCTCAAGAGGGACTCATCATAAAACAGTAAAAAACTTGGCCCTATTTTCTTCAATCATCAATGGAATCAGGAAAGGATCACGGCTTCGAATCTCTATCCCATGGGAGTGTTTTCAATTCTTCAATCGAATCGAAAATTCTATCACATTTACACGTTAACAATACTAATTCACAAATCTCGTAATCTGATTGGTACTGAAGAAATTGCTCAGTTTGGGCCTAAATAGGGCCAGGTTTTTCATAGTAATACTATGAGTCTCTATTGACCGAAGCGCCATCATCAAGTCAAAGAGCACAGGGAAACAAGAGATTCATCGTCATAAGTCTAGAGACCAAGAAATTAGAAAATGCCTTTAGAGGCAAGTTTGGGAACGAGAATTTCACGTTCCATTCTGTCCATGATTTGCTTGCTACTGAATTTAAAATTCTATTTCTGAAACTGACAATTGTATTGAATTTGACTATCAATGTCAAGTAAATCATGGACTAGGATGGAACATGTAATTCTTGTTCCTAAACGAACCCATCAAATGCATTTTCTGCTAAACAAAATTTGCTCATCTAAATTAGCGTTTGACTGATAGATTAATATTTTAGTTTTGAATATCGGCCACATACTATTTATTCCACAGCCAGCAAAACGCATAAACTTTTTCTTGACGCATCTGGTACAGCAGAAATGTTTTCTTGCCATCAACGATTATGGAGATACAGCTGGATTCCAGGCAACAAGTTCTAACTTTGTTTAGCCTAAATATAGCAAAACCTACAGTATTTGCCCTTTTTTGTTTACTAAAATCTTGTACGCACCCTTTACAGGGTCTGTTCCAACCAGCATGCTTTGCATGTGTCATCTATTTGTTGTTGCCATTTTCAGGGCCCACAAAAATGGCGACAACGAGGGCCAAAGAAGAGACTGCTGAAACAGACCTTTCAGATAAGCCAAGGCACCTCCCAAGCAACATATCTAACCGTGTGAATTCAGTTAAATAGACCTTCTAGCTATTCTACAAAAGAGTCTGGATCGAGCGATATTTTTATACAATTTTATACGCAAAGTTCGATCGAGTGGCGTTAAAGCTTCTATCTCTATTGTGCACATTCGAAAATTCTTCAAAATGTAAACAAACGTCGTTCGATTGAGATTCTTTTTCAGAATAGCTAAAAGGTCTATTGGCACTAGACGCTATTGGACTTTCTATCCTCTGGAACGACCTTCTCTCTCTCTCTCTCTCTCTCTCTCTCTCTCTCTCTCTCTCTCTCTCTCTCTCTCTCTCTCTCTCTCTCTCTCTCTCTCTCAGTATTCAGCAGGTTGACAAACTAGTCAAGGATACAGCTTTCACCATGTCATCACATCAGGCTCTATATGACATAGCAGGTTGCAACCTAACTGCAAGCTTAAGAAATCTTATGACATGGGGCCTTTGTTTTCTAAAATCTTATGGGGTAAAATGGGGGTAATTTGGGACTACGACGTAATTTAATTCCATTTGCTTTCTTCGCTAGTAAAACGATCTTAAAATCAAAATTCGATTCATGGCTCACAGGGTAATTAATCTATACTACGAGGAGCTGTTTAAGAAGTGTCGAAGCATTGTTAGATAATTTCTAGTGCCTTCATTCAAATTCTAGCAAACAGACCTAAATTACCCCGTAGACTCAACCCTAAACAGCCCATCTAAATGTCCGAGTTCCGTGTGCACGATTAAATCGATCTTACGTGCACAAGATTCGCGTGTAATGATTAACATTAAACTATTCTAATCAATAACAATATAACCTTTCAGTGTAAAACCCTATGCCAATTGTTTATGGATACGATGTATTTTGCTGGAAAACAGGCGTAGTAGGAGTCAATGGGAGGCTAAGCATTTCGTTACTGCGCAGGAGTGACGGCGTTTGTTGACAAGAATATGAGCTGCTGATTCTAGAAAGATCGCTGTACTGCGAAGAATACCACGTAGGTGACGTGCTTTTCTGATAATCCAAATACCAATGTGAATTCTGAGGATAGTAATGACCACTGCGGCTAAAATCAGAACCGGCACAGGGCGAGTAGTTAGGAACGCCATAAACAGATGAGGAATATTGTGGGCGGCGGTCAAATGCACATGCAGAATCAAGGCGGGTTGCGAAATTGAACATGTCCGGGCGTTCAAGATGTCGCTCTTTCTTTCTCCATTTTGCCCGACGGTTCTTGAACCAAATCTACAAAGAAAGACGGAAACTTGAATTTATTGAGGAATGCAGCATATTTTCTTATTGAATTGAAGTTCAACTTAAAATCAGTATATTACAGGGCATCCCAAAAAATTGTGCGATGTTTATGTGGCTGCTGTACTGGAGCTGTCACTTTAATTGTCACGGTTTTTACACAGTTGTGTTGGTTTTTTCCACTTTTGCAAGAGGACTTATCATGATGGTGTATGTTTGTTCGAATATTTATGGCTGGTTTTGCCATCCTTTGCAAATTGTTTTGCTTCTATATAAAATTCTCAAAAACCCGGCAGCTGGCCGATTTCAGTCTGAAATCCGGCCGGAACCGGATCTTTGAAAAATCGGCGATCCGTCGCCGGATGGTCCGGCCTACCGGATATCCGGTACATCCCTATTGTTTGGGTCAATCAGACAAGTGGTTGCTGATTTATGGCAAGAAAAGGCATCATTATCGAATGGGGCCTTCTAATTGGTCAATTCAATTAATCGAATGGATTTGATTGGTTGAAATGTAACCTGGTGTGGACAAAAGCTGGTTCAACTGTGTCAGTGTGCATGCAGTATTAAGTGAATTTTCAAAGAACGGGCTCTACCACTGTATTTAATTTTGTTGTTAATAGAGTTGTCCATCTATAGACAACACTGTCAACTCTTTTACAAATTCAGAGAATGACGTCACAACCTCAAACAAGGTGAAATATGAAATATGCTGGAATTACAAAAAGAAGATTTCTGACAGTTGCAACAGTAGGCTAACATCAAAATAGCTAAATTTTATTTTGAGCAATCCGTTTCAAAGAAATATGTTGCAGAATTTTACATCAACGTTTTTAAAGGTTTGAGAATTATGCCATGGCTTGAAAGGTTGCCAAACCATTGACAAACAAACAAACAACATTTCAAATGTTTTTCAAATAAGTCTCATAGAAGGCTTACAGACACTATAAAAATTGAATTTATGAAGAACTGCCTTGTTATCGCAAGTTTAGGCAGCGTAAGTAGACCAAGATTTGGAAGACTAATCAACAACATTTTGTCTTTAATCTTCAATGACCTGCTTTGAGTGTCAAAAATCTATATTTCTGATTCGCAAACGGACAAAATCTTCATCACACAAGAGGTCAAAAGAGTTTGAGCGGCAAGCTTTAGCTTCAAGCAACTCAAGCGTTTCAAAGCCGGCTGATTAACCCAGGATTTAGCCTTCTCACTATCATGTGACATTTGTCTTCAAGCGAGACTCCATACAACAACAGTCACATAGCAACATGGCAAAACGCCCTCGCTTTACTTCATCTTTTGCGATTGATAATTGTTAAAAATTTCTCAAAAGTTTTCGGCTGCACATGATAAGAAATGTATCACATTGTTTACTTTTGTCGGTTATCCCTCAAAGGTGCAAGTTTCATTGAAGATGTCTAGGGATTTCGCACTGTGGGCCAAGGGATTTACTAGATTTCCTATATCATTGGTCAAGATCAGCTGCCTTTATAAGAACTTTTGTATTTGGAATTGCAGCGTTGCTCACTTGTAAAAATGAACACTAATCTTGTTTGCCAAGAAAATGTAGAAATATGTGCTATAACATGACTAGTGCGTCGAATAATTCCAAGTTTTCTTAATATAATTACTTAAAAAGATACTCTAAATTAAGACCTATTCAGATTATAAACTTTGCCATCCGTGTGTATTTAGGCCATGCGAATCTTTGATACTTAAAAGCTAAATCTCACAGCAATCAATATGGCTTATGGGGTACGTTCAATGACATATCAGAACGATTGAAAGCAAAGAATGGTAGCACAATGATGATACCATGTGATGGCCCAGGCCCATGTTTCAACGGTTTAACCGGGTTTAATGAGTGATTCTTTGAAAATTGTTTCAAAAATAACGCAGCAGTGTCTTTTGATGTTCGTCACAGTTAATTGGCAGATAATGCCTCATTGAGAGGAAACTAAAAGATAAAATTGTTTCATTCTGTAAGTCAGCCAATGAGAAAGTGTACTAAGATTTCTTTCGATGACTCTCTGTTGCATAAAACAGAGTTTCAGTTAATGGCTGAAGATATAGCAATCTAGATGATACCAAAGGATAAGAGTAAACCAAAGGATATCATACGCCACTTATTGTTCTATTGTTTAATCCCTTATGGACAACAAATGCTTCTATCATCATGCAAATAGGCAAATGGTTTGACAACATATTCCAATTTTCAACTCTGTTAATTCATTTTATCATTTACTTAAACTTATCTATACAAGGTAACAATTGAGTTTACCAACTGCTTTACAATTGACCCTGTTAAAGAAAAAGATCCAAGTCTACTTTGAATTACAAAAAGAAGATTTCTGACAGTTGCAACAGTAGGATAACATCAAAATAGCTAAATTTTATTTTGAGCAATCCGTTTCAAAGAAATATGTTGCAGAATTTTACATCGACGTTTCTAAAGGTTTGAGAATTATGCCATGGCTTGAAAGGTTGCCAAACCATTGACAAACGAACAAACAACATTTCAGGCAATAGAAATACGGTATCACTCACTGAATGCACTGGGTATGTAAAAAAGATTCTGTGTTTGTCGAAAACGAAATGGAAAATCGAGAATTATGATCACATTTCAACAAACTCGCTCAATTCTAAGGTAAGAAGCTAAGTTAGTAGTACAAACTTTTTCCGCTGAAATCCGTCAATGAATTTACGCGTGAATTTTTAGAGAGCATTTCTGAAAAGCCTGAAAAAAGACCAAAGGTCTCAACCAAGCTGTGTCATATTAATATGTTATAACCAATGTCAACGATCAGGAATATCTCAAAAGCAGGAATAAAAGATTGGGGTTGTTTCCTTGTGAACATTAGCAGGAATCTACCCTCATTTTTGGCGAGTAGCAAAGGTATCAAGTCGCTTTTGACCCAACTCACTTCAACAAACTAGTCACCAAAGATGACAGAAACAGGAAATGACCAACGGAACTTCGCATCAACGTCATATTTCCTGGCATCAATTTCCCCATCAAATAAAGGTCAACAATCGGTCAGAAACATCTCCTCTCAACATACTGGTAATCAACAATCAACAATGATAAAAATAGAACAAACGACACTTCACATCACCGTCATATTTCCTGGCATCGATTTCCCCATCAAATAAAGGTCAACAATCGGTCAGAAACATCTTCCTCACACGTAATAAAATCCAATATCGTTGGGACCGAATATGAATCACGGCTTCGAAATAAACTTATTTTGTTGCAATGCAAACTATCAAATGACGTAGAACAAACGTATATTTACGTAACAAAAAATCTTGAAAAAAAAACAAAGAAACACCATCAAGGGCTCCAAGTAACCTGCTTTGAAGAAGAAATCAATTTCAATGTTTTGAAATTCTTTAAAACCAGTATAGTCTCCAAGGAAGTTTACATTCTTTACCTACCGGGTTGGACTTGTTTCAAGTCACGCTCTTGATCAATAAACAAAGGGGAGGGAAGTAGAAAAAGAAAAGGGAAGGGAAAGTCGAAGGGGAGCGAGACTTGTGGACTACGTGTTCTGAAAACGAGACCGGTCAAGATCTTGACCGGCGGCTTTCTTTCATGTTAGTGAAAGAGCCAATCAAACTTGAGCAGGTGAATGCTGAGCCTCGTTTTCGGAACGCGTAGTCCACAAGTCTCGTTCTCCTCCCCCTTTCCCTTCCCTTTTCTTATTTTTCTTTCCTCCCGTTTGTTTACTGATCAAGAGCGAGACTTGGAGCAAGTCCACTACCATACCGGGCGAGCAAAAAGAAAATCACATATTTGGTGGCCTGTAGAACAAAGTTCGATATTAAACATGGACGATATTAAAGATTTAAGTGCTAATCTAACAGTCAAAAGCTAACTTAGATGCTAAAATTTTTTATGGTAAATCACTTGTCTTTCGGACCCAGAAGGAAAATGATGGCAAGGGGTTTGTACGGGAAGGAGCTTTCAAATTCTATTTCTGAAAATGACAATTGTATTGAATTTAATTTCAATGGCAAGTTAGTCATAGATCAAAATCGAATGTGGAAGTCCTATTCCCATGAAAAATTCTTACCTTCATTAAATCACTGTTAAATTGAATTGAACTGTGAATTTTAAAGAGAAACACCATGGCGATTCCCTTTAAAGCACTGGAACCGATGCTTCTGATATGTAATGTCTGATCAAACTTTGTTAACGAAATTTACTTACCCGGACTCTAGATTCGGTGAGTGCTGTCCATTGTGCAATATCTTCCCTCATTGCCATATCTGGATACCGATTTCGTGCAAAACATGCTTCCAGTTTTTGCAGTTGATTCACTGTGAAGTGTGTCCTTTGTCTTCTAAGTCTATGATCTATGCCACAATCTTCTGCAAACGATTGTGCAGTTTTCTCTGAATCTGGTAAAGTAGATAAATTCAGTCAGAATTTGTCAACTCTTAGAACTTGTTGGCTTAGATGCTTCATACCATGATACAAAATACACATAAAACATTGCTTGTGATTGGATCTCCATCGTTGAAGGTAATTGCTACAAGAATAATTATGGAAGCTACAATATCTTTAATGAAAATAATTGTTTATCATTATTGATTAGCAAGGAAGCTACAGTATCCTAAGGTTGATTGAATGACACACGAAAATGCAGCTATCCACTCATATGTATTTACAATGTTCGTTCTTGTTGTTTGTTTGTTTGTTTCGTCGTTTGTTTCTTTGTTGTTTGTTTGTTTGTTTGTGTGTTTTTACCCTCGTCTTTTCGTTTGTCAGCTAGCAAAGTAGTTAGACTTATTGAAAATGCCATTTATTGATGGAACTCAGATCACCTTGTGTCTTTTTCTTTATGAATGGCACCATAAATCCGCATAGATTTCTACTTGCCATTGAAATCTAAATTCAATGCAGTTTGTCAGTTCCGGACATCAAATTTCATTTACAGTTGCAAGAAAGTTATGGATCGAGATCGCACGGGGAATTCTCGTTCTTTTCAAACCCCTTCCCAGCATTTTCCTAATTTCTGGCTCCAAAAGATGCGTGATCTTACCAAAGAATTTTCACACCTAAGTTAGCCTTTGACTGATAGATTAACATTTCAATGTTAATATCGGCCGCGTACTTTTTGTACCACAGCCCGCGAAATGCGTAAATCTTTTTTCGACTCGCCCGGTGCAATTCAAGCATCCGCTACTGTTGCTTACTACATCGACAGATCGTGAAAAGATCTAGCTTGTTCTCTATTCTATCAAAACAAACAAACGCTAACACACCCGAATTTGCAAATGTGTACTTAGAAACTGTGCTGCTAAAATCGCTCCAATATTTCTTATTATTACAAATTTCCACAAATTAGGAGTATGTCGTTAGGTGTTCTTGTTTTTGCTATGAACATTTACATTATTTTTCCTTTGTATGCTGAGCGGCATGGCTTTTTAAAACAGAAACTTTGAACAGCTGATTACAAGAAAAATACATTCCTCTGCCCAGTAGGTCGAGCTTCGTCAACTGGGAAAGGAAACTAAAATTTTTGAAGGAAGACTAAATAGGAAACAAACGCATGGAAAGGTAAAATTACATGGAAAAACAATCAAGACAATTTGTAAGTGAAATAACGAAAGCAGATAATGAAGGCCAATCACTTCCTTAAAATCATAGGAAGGTTATACAGACCAACGATATGAGATATGCCAGGTCTGTGTTTCTGTCGTTGATATGGGGTTGTGAACGTGTGAAATAGGGTCTGGGATCTACCTAGATTGACATTTACGTAACAACAATTTAACAGTCAAAGAACATTTGCGTAACAACAATGAATTTCTTTAACACATGTTGAGATGCGTTAATGATGGAACAAAAAGTACTCGATCCATCCAAACATTTGGAGATCGTAACTCATTGATTCAAATATGATGCGTCTTCGCCAATAAAACTTCGGATAAGAGAAAACTACTTCCACAATCTTTGTAGTGTTTTTATCATCCAACTATTCTACTTCTTGGTTCTGTGGAATTCCTGGCATTTATCTCGAGATAAACTTTTAAACTCCTTTTGCTAGAATATTTCTTTTCCTCATCCTTTTTCAATTTTCGCATTGTTCAAGTAATCACTTGTCAATCGTACCTGGAAATTGTAAGTACCCTGCGTAGCCAGAATTCGGTGACCTCGTGCCTTTTTTGGCTATGGATGGTACATTAGTTGTATTACAAATATTGTGTTAGTTTTAGGATTTATATAAAAAAAGTGTTTTTGGAACTTATTTTATACTGTACACTTTTAACAAACGTTGGCATCAATTATCTGCTTCTTAGGCTTTTTTTTGTTTCATTATGCTAAATGAAAATAAATTGATGATAATTCGACTGCCCTCTGAAAGAGGAATTTTTCCGTTTAGACTGTCTTTGATGAACTACTGCAGGACCAGGAATACCATCGGTAAAAATTTAATTATAATGCGATCCGATAAATGACGGTATGCGTGCGACGATGTTACAAGGACTTTTTGCAAACAAGAAATGGGAAAATATGAATGAGGATCATTTTACAAAAGCACAAGTTGGTGAGAGAACAATCTTCCCCTTCAGCTCAGCTTCGAGTCCCCTTATACATTTAGGCTCTTGGCACAGAGACAACGAGAACAGATAACAATGAAGATAGAGAGAGAAGGCTCAATTTTCATTTGCGACCGATTGGAACACCTTCATTAATTCTGCCTATTTTTCCAACATCAACCCCATTTTCGCTTGGAAAAATGTCAATCGCCCCTGATTAAACACGAATGACAGTTGCAGACGGGATATTGCGAGACTAAAAGAGCATGTATCAGACAAAACCACAAGAAAACATTGACTTCTACGGTGTCCATGGTTGGTAACTGTTACATTTACTTCTGCTAGATGTACCAAATCCAAAACGTACCGGTATTTGTTGAAATTCACGAAAATAACCTGCATACAAATTTCAATGAATCAGAAAGTGTCCTATGGTAAGGGTGCCGGTTTAATTAAGGTCTCCAAAATTACTTCGCTAATAGATGGTAGCTGCTAAGAAGCTGTTTTTCAAAATTCTAGGAAAACACAAGAATTTCAATCGACTTTTTTCCTTTTCATTTTCAAAACAGCGGGGCTATGACAACCCTTCATGCAATAAAAACATTCGAAGTATGTGTCCCTTGGAATTGTCTCTGGCTTTTCTAACTTTCCTTTACATGAATAGTTGCCAAAGTTCGAGCTCTTTAAAAGACTTTTAAATAATAGTATCAAACAAAACTCGACAATAACGCTAGAATGGTGTGTCCAACTTTAGTGACATAAAAATTCTCACATGTAATTTAGCCGTTACTCTTTGTCAAAATTAATAGAGAGAGCTCCTCCTTTAAGTAATTCCCTGCATACAAATTTTTCCCCACTTTTTCATTTTTTATTCCTTTATTTATTTTTATGGTGTATCCTTGTATTAATTTCTTTTGCACATTGTTGTATTTCCTTGTAGTTATTCTGGTTATAAATTGTATGTAGTGGAGTTATTAATATATATGAACTGAACTGAATATATGTATATATTTAATGATTCACTACAATTAAGACATGATTTCACGGCCTTGCACGTTAATAAATACCAATACTTTCGGACCCAACCAGTTCCTGCTTAACCCTATTTTGGTTGGGGGGGGGCACCTTTGCCCCCTAGTAGATTTTTTTAAATAACTCTGTCAGGAAGAATTTCATAGCCCTGAAACTTCTTGACTTTTTGCAACTATTTTATTGTATAAATTCTCAAAAGTTTCATTGAAATATTTTGAAAAATGAGGGGGCGGGAGACAATTTTCTGGAACTGACCCAGGAAAAATCGCAAATTCTCAAATCTCATTTATCGCGAAAAAAGGAGCAGAAGTGGAATATTTTGCAAATTTCTTTTGTAATGTTGTGTTATTTGATGCATTCTATCATAAATATCATGTTTGGATGGGAAATATGCTCCAAATTCAATTTTATCTCGATTTTCCTGATTTTGGCCAATTTTAGTCGCTTTTCTTGACCACACAAAGGAAAATGCTGACGTAAGCAAAAATGGCGGCTATTTTTAGGTTAATTTTTATATTTACAGAAAGTACATGCCTGAGGCTTTTAGCACACCAAATTTGGTCGCTCTACCTATTACCAGTCAAGAGTTAGGTAGGGGGGGGGGGCTTTGTTGCCCCCCCAACCAAAATAGTACTATCAAATAGCCCAACCACTATAGGGTTAAACTATCATAAGAAAAACTGTTTGGAATTCTTAATGATATGTAATATCGGGCGAGTCAGAAAAATTCTAAGACGTCGGAAAGCCCGTAGCCCTCAAACCATAAACGTAGATGGGACAACTTAGTTTGTCAAAATTGGCCATGTTGTTAAAAAACTACCAACTATTTATGCTTCATATTAATATCGTTCAAAAGACATGACATTTATGATCAAATCTGCTAGCAGTCCACCCTCATGAACATAGAAAATATATGAAAAACTGATGCATGACAGTCATTGGTGAATCAACACAATTATTCAGCAGCTTCTTTATATGTCTAATGAATGTTTGAGCGATAAGATAGACCGTTTCAATCGTTGATGATAGTTCTGGGAGTAAATGGCAGGCAAACTTGATTTTCATTTCATTTCATCTTACGATTATTAAAACGGGTATTCACTTAAAACAAACCTGTTTTGCAACTGCTCCACGAAACAAAAAAAGCAGCCACTTATAATATCAAAGCCAATTACAATATCCATTTTATTAAGATGCTATATAAAAAGGCAAGGAAGCTAAGGATGCTAGATGATTATTGAAACTTTCGCGAGAGCTATGAAATTGGTGGTTACTCTTTCAGCTCATCCAAGAAGCTGTTTATCGTTGCAAAATAATAATACTAAGTGGCCGACCTCTGGTTTCAGTCATCAGGTAAATTTGGTCTTCTGAACATCATAGCTCCATCATTTCTCAACGGATTTTTACGGGGATTGTAGCCAACTTTAATTGAATATCTGAAGAGTAACATAATGTAAAAGTATGGTGAGGATCTTTTGCCACTTTGTCGTAATCTGTAAGCAAACGGGGCACAAATTTTCTGAGAAACCCTGTAGAAACAGGAATTAAAGTTTTAAGCCCAAATTGTTATAATTTCAAGAAACTTTCAGTACTGCTCAAATTATTAGATCCTTGCAAAACAATGCATATCTTAAAAACGTTTTGTTGACAATTTTGATAGTTGTTTATATAAAAGCATTTCTTATACCATAGTCTACAAACCCTGTTTTGAAGAAGTATATCTTAATATAAAAATCCAATCAGGCTGTTTTGTGAAGCGAGTTTCTTAAAGGCGGGACTTTACAATAAAACATTTATATAAAGTCGCTTGTAATACGGGCACAATACGACTAATTATCAAAAACTAAACTTTTTTAATGTACGTTGATATACGTTAGCTACACGGTTAACATCAGTTGATTTAAAATAATCTAAAAACTGATACAGAGTTTGAGAGCTGTATGCTTTCAAACGTCTTCACACTTTTCTTACTCACCCCATATTTCCTCATATAAAACATAAAAACATGAATTAAATACCTGCATTACATGGGTTTTGAACCAAATATCTTTTGAGCGTTTCTTCCAAATTGTACATGTTACTACGTTTTGCCAATCCATTAAAAAAACTTAAAAACGACTGTTATTAAATTTGCATCTATTTCACTTGCCGAATCAAAACACACGAATTAGTTAAACGAAAACAATTTGCAATTGTCTTCAGTCTGCTCCTTGTTACCGACTTTCTTAGACCAGCTCGCTAAGAATACGAAAGCTACGAGAACAAATTAACAGCTTTCAAAACATAGTAAAACCAACAGCATAGACCGGAAGAGACCTTTTAGCTGTACGATAGGGTGGGGGTAATATGGATCTACGGGGTAAAATGGGTCTACTGTTGTTTTTCTTAGAAATATTCTTCCTCGTCAAATCAAAGAAAGGCTGGCTATTTTTATCGCAACGTCTACACAATAAGTTGCCATTTGACATAAAACATATATCTTAGATTTGTCTTAATTAATTTTAAGAATTATTTTACTAAACGGCTTACTGTGGAAGAATTTCGAGGCCTAAAGAAACTTTCTTCTGCTACTGTTATTTTGGTTTTCTGGCTTACCAAATGAATATGAAATGGGAGTTTGGTCGTTTATAAATGAAATGACGTTTATTTGAAAGTCATTGAGACGATGGTTCTTTTTATATTAATCTTTTACCACGTAGGGTAAAGTTGGCCTACTGAGAATTAAGCCATAATTAGAATTCAACGAAGCTTTGAATTGCTTAAAATTTCGCACTTATATTAATCCTGCCCTTTGTTTTGTGTCTAAAATGTGAAAAAGGCTTTGCTGTCACCATGTTTGCTGTCTTAAAACCAGTAAATGGGGGTAAACAAAGTGTAAAAAAAATGTTTATTTGATCGTCACTGTCAAATTCGATCACTGCCTTCGAAGTTGGAATGATGGCGGATCGCCGCTGAGGATGATAGTATCATTATAGTCGCAGAAACGGGATTGCATGAGATTAAAGGCAAAGATTGGGATTTTATCGAATAGCAAACATAGTTGGGATACAATACTCCATTACTCGTTTTATTCATTTACCTTCTCAAAATCTCATATTATTAAAGTTTGTAAATAGACCAACTTTCCCACTCGTCCGTAAAAGTGGACCTATTTTAGTGATCAACTTAGAAATCTTTAAAACATATTTAACTGCCTTTATCAGAGCTGAGATTTTTGGTAGGAAGCACGAAGCATTGAATGTCAATTAAACGAAAAGTTTGAAAGTGTTTGTACTTTATTATCATTTTGCCAGGTACTTGTTTTGAGATTTTGCTCAATTTAGACCCCTATTACCCCCACCCTACCCTAGCTATTCTACAACTAGTCTGGCTTGAACAATGCCTAGATACATTTCCATACAGAAGGCTTAATTGATTGGAGTTACATCTTCGTAGCCTGATAACCAGGCCCGATTTCAAAGGATTTTATCAGGCTAGATCTTCCATGCTGTTGTACATACTTCCAAATTCGTCAGATGTCTGAAAAATGTATAACCAAAATTCATATGATCCAGGCTCGTTTATAGAATAGCATAAATGTTTTTGTTGGCTTTTTCTACATTATACGTGTTTGGCTAGATTCGATCATTGCTTCAACAATCAAAATTGCAAAATGATGTTTTTCCTAACTCAGGCGCTGCTCTTTAATGATACAGAAACTCTCGAAGCGTTATTATGTTTCTCAATCAATGCTGCACATCCAAAAGTCTAAGTCTACAAGATTGTGAACCAGCCATTTTAGTTGTTTTGGGATAACAAGAAATAAGACTTTCGAATAATTCTCCCAATCTAAGAAGGAACTATTACACTTATAATAATAAGAAAAATGTTGAAAATTAAGTTAAAGCCTCAGGAAGATGTTGGAAACGACATTCAAAAATTTGTCTTTTTGGCAATCATGTGCGATAAAAAAAAATACTTTTTCTGAGTTCTTTGGACCAAAATAAACAAAGTAAAATTTGTTCGTGTTGCACGATATCAAATAAATGATAACTAAATTTTGAATTATCGTTCATCATTCAGTATTTTTGGGATGTATTATTTGAGTGTTAATCTTACTAGGAGTCTCCAAGTTGCGTGACAGTATTAACAGGAGCTTAAATCCTGCCGACCAATAGAAAATGGTGGAGCAGCTGAGGCTATGACAAAAAATGCACTTGTGGAGAAATTTAAATTCAATACAATTGTCACATTTAGAAATAGAATTGAAATGTTAATGGCAAATAAACAACAAGGTCCCGGAATTGACCAGTTTCATAATTGAATCCTCGAGGCAAAAGATGTGATTCCCTGTACAGCAAGAAATCTACATCATATCATTATATTGCCAAGAAACGTACAAAACTATTTCATGCGTTGCTAAGAGCAATGCACGCTTTTGAGATTTAGGTTCACATGATATCGAGGCAAGTGATATGAAATTCCTCCGAGAATCAAGGCTATACTGTACACGTATTGTGATGTTCATGGAAGTATTTCAAAAGAATAGAAGTCATTGTGAGCGTGGAATTCTCGTTCCGATCAAAATCCCTTACCGGCTATTTGTTTATTATGAGGTCTAAAATATGAGTGATTTTACAAAACAAAATTTTGAATCCAAGTTAGCCTTAGACTGAAAGAATAAAATATTAGTTTTGAATATCGGCAATGTAATTTCTATTCTATAGCCCTCAAAATATGTTAACTTTCTTAATTACCCGGTACATAGATGTATTTGTCGCTAGCTGTAACAAAAGAGGGTGGTAGAGGGAAATGGGTCGAAGTGAGGCGAAATTGGACCTAAACAAAGTCAAGAATTTCACTGTCATAGTCGAAGAAATCAGTTTTGATTACAAACAAAGACAATCTTATTCCATGAAAGAACTGCAAGTTTATAATCAAGAAAACTTGTTTCAGTTTTAGCATAAAAATCAATTGAGTTTTAGAAGGAAAGATCAGTTGACATGACCTATCATGCCAGAAACTGACCCATTTTTCCCAAGCTCCGCCCTATCATAATTTTTTTGAAGAAGGTAGCAGCCGTTTGTTATGGAAAGCAGGGAGTTACTCAAACGTTATAAAAGGAAGACCAACGGCTCCAAAGGAGATCCAAAAACGAAAACGGCAAATATCGTTTGCAGAAAAAGCTTTCCTCATGATTAGCAAGGTGAGTGGACGATGGTTCAAGTCGCACTCTCTTATAAATATTTGTATGATGATAAGAGAGAGCAAGAATCGAACGGCCAAATTTGAGAGAAAATTTGTTGTTGACTTTTACAAAATCTAATTCTTGTATATACTTTCTCGGCAAATTATGGAAAGGATTGGATTAAATTAAACAAATATTCTGCAGCATATGCATACTGAATCATTTTGCTATGTGATTTCAAATGTTGGTGAGTCATTTACTAATTCTATAATGAATTCAAAGATATCAGCTACGCCCATGGGAATTAATGATACAGCTGATGTCGGGTCATCAAGAGGATAACAATAACAATTACAGTTGTATCAACAAATGGCCTTGCAATAAACCCCTGAAAGTCTGTGTAAAACCAAATCCTCCTGTGCGGAAAATTGCTCGGATTCCTAGGGGGCACACTACAGTAGAGTCTAGTGACTAGACTTATTGCGCTGGTTCCAAGTAATCGCTAACATCCACGCAGCCCACTCCCTAATACGAGGATTTTCCTCCCTCATACTTTTGAAACCGAGAAAATCCTTTAATGGGCCAATTTTTCGGCTGGGAAGCCATTAGTCCTGGTATGGGCGAACATAGGGTGAGTGGTAGCCATTACTAGGCCTGGTTTTGTAATAAACTGTCAACATAAGTCTCATTCCCCCACATTGAATTAAATAATGGATATGGCTTCAAACAGAAACTCGCGACAATACAGCATCAAAGTGGTAGCTACTTAGGCCACCTACATCGCATTTCGCGCGAATCCTATCAGATTGCTGCGCTTTTAATGAATGAGGTTAGACCGTGTCCCTATTCTTAATGTTTGATTGGTTCATCAAGTCAAAGTTGGATTTTCGAAACAAAGCGCCGTTCGAAGCGAACATATCGAGATTGCCAATCAGTACATGAATTTCCTTTCAAGGCATTGTTAAAAATGAAGATGCATTAGCTATTCGAGCGATATTTCCATTTAAAGATTTGATGCCTTTGTTGTCTCTCGTCAACACATCAAAGCAACGAGCTCTGACATCGGATTTTTGATCAGTTTCGTGAAATTTGCAATGCTGTTAAAGCAAAGGCTACTAAATAGGCCCGTTGACAAGGGGAAATGATACAATCCTACAAATCTTCGTAAAATATGCTAAAGTACACCCCCAAAACGCCTAATAGCCTCTTGACTTATCTCGTTACCTGTTATGAACTTGAATTGGTCTGTTCAGTTTGGGCAAATGAGGTATCGCAGTTTCAAAAATAACCATAGTCTGATTTTAACTAAGACTAAGTCTATTCTAGAGATGCTGGATACAGTAAAACCCCGCAAACAAGAACATAGCAAAATAAGAACCTGCAGACTGATTTTGTGGAAAAAGACACCTAAAGATAAGAACCAAAAACAGACTGATTTACTTCAATGTTCTTATGAGATGGTACACTTAGTTGATAAATTTCATCATATCAGTGTAAACAAACTCCCAACTATTCATAACTGAACACCTCTATCTTTTTTCAGGGACATGCAAATTGTTTTATCAAGCCATGTAACATAAACTGCTTTGTCAACAACAAAACAGCATACTCTCTGATATTTAAATGCAGTCATTATACCCTCAAGTTTACTTAACACATGCTATATACTGTAGCTATATATTCATCACAGTCAAAAGTGCCCTTGCCACAAGAACCACACCCTGAAAATGTCATAAGTACCTCATTTATAAGAACCTAGCCAGTCTGCCTTTTAGAAAAGCATGTTCTTGTTTGCGGGGTTTTAGCTACTGTATTGTCACATGTCTTTTAATCTAGAGATAGCCTGTGTTTGCACGAACATCCTAACTTTGAAGCATAGTCTTATAATGATGATAATAATAATAATAATAATAATAATAATAATAATAATAATAATAATAATAATAATAATAATAATAATAATAATAATAATAATAATAATAATAATAATAATAATAATAATAATAATAATAACAGACCATATCATCCAAGCAAGACGTCCAGACATGATAGTCATTGATAAAGAGACAAACAAGGCTCAGGTAATAGACTTTGCTATTCCATATGACAGCAGAGATATTGGTAGAAAATGGTACTTCAAACTATAGATACTATAAGAGGCAGATGCAAAGAAAACGAAAACTTTTCTTAGCACACTGAGGCTCTGATGATAACTTAAGTTTGAAAGGCCTCAGTGTGCTAAGAAAAGTTTTCGTTTTCTTTGCATCTGCCTCTTATAGTATCTATAGTGACAGCAGAGTGGACAGCAAAGAGATGGAGAAGATTGAGAAGTACCAAGATCTCGTACGAGAACTGAAGAGACTGTGGGACATGAAGGTAGTGGTCATTCCTATAGTATTGGGGGCACTTGGAACTACCCCAAAGACGCTGCAGAAAAGAATGAAGGACATTGGCATTGAGACCAGAATCGGTGAACTACATAAAACTGTTATCCAGCATACAGCAAGGATCCTTAGAAAGGTCCTTGAGGTTTGATGAGTCTTGTTGACATCAAACCCCAAGAAGAACAATCCATTGACTAGAACAATGTGCGTTATCTTTCAATAATAATAATAATAATAATAATAATAATAATAATAATAATAATAATAATAATAATAATAATAATAATAATAATAATAATAATAATAATAATAATAATAATAATAATAATAATAATAATAATAATAATAATAATAATGATAATAATAATAATAATAATAATGAAGATTATGACAATGCACGGTGCATTTCATCCTAAGAGCGATGTAGACAGGTTATATGTGACCAGAGAGAAAGGAGGGCGTGGACTGATTAGCTGCGAGGGTTGTGTTCGAAGTGAGGAGAACAATTTGGGATGGTATGTCCGGAATTCCGTGGAATCATTGATTCGAGGTGTTAGGTTTGCTAAAGTGGTGGACACTGATGATGTTGTAAGTAAGGATGAGTTCAAAAGGGGATGGATAAATGAAAAAGAACAAAGATGGAAGGAAAAAAGAATGTACGGGCAGTTTGTTAGAGAGATGCCGCAATCAACAGATGAAAACAAGACATGGGAATGGCTGAGAAAAGCTGATCTTAAGATACATACAGAGTCACTTTTGTGTGCAGCGCAAGAACAGGCTATCCGAACAAATTATGTTAAACACCATATTGACAAATCAGCAGAGTCACCACTTTGTAGGATGTGTGAAGAGAAGGGCGAAACTGTACATCACATTGTCAGTGAGTGCAAGAAGATGGCACAGAAAGAATACAAACGAAGGCACGACAACGTTGCGAGGATTGTGCATTGGCATTTATGCAAGAAATACAATATTGAAAGGACGGAAAAATGGTATGAGCATTCTCCTGAGGGTGTAGTGGAAAATGCCGAGGTAAAGCTACTTTGGGATGTGAATATTCAGTGTGATCATTTAATTGAAGCTAGAAGACCGGACCTAGTTGTTGTGATTAAAGGTGAGAGAAAATGCATCATCATTGACATTGCGGTGCCAGGTGATAGTAGGACAAATGACAAAGAAAAAGAGAAAGTGGAGAAATATCAAGATTTGAAAAGAGAAATTAAGAGGATTTGGAACATGAGAAATGTGATAGTTGTACCTGTGATTATTGGTGCACTCGGAAGTATAACGAAGAAACTGGATGAATGGTTAGAAAAACTGGATATCACAGTGAATACAGCACTCTTACAGAAGACGACATTATTAGGAACAGCCAGGATATTAAGAAAAGTACTTGAGTACTAAAGGACAATGACCCCAAGGGACCCTTGGTCAAGGGTATTGACCCGCTTCCTTGGGGTGTAAATTCGGTTATTAGAACTGCCAGTGCTTAAAGCAGGAGCATAAGATAATAATAATAATAATGATAATAATAATAATAATAATAATAATAATAATAATAATAATAATAATAATAATAATAATAATAATAATAATAATAATAATAATAATAATAATAATAATAATAATAATAATAATAATAATAATAATAATAATAATGATTTTGAAAGAAGTAAAACATGGAAGAAAAAATTTGTCAATGGCATGGGTGGATTATCGGAAGGCGTATGACATGATCCCACACTCTTGGTTAATGGAATGTCTAACAGCCCTGAAAGTAAACCAAAATGTTCGAAATCTGCTAAGCGAGACAATGAAATCATGGAGGGTGGAAATGATGTGCAAAGATGAAATATTAGGAGAAGTAAGAATAAAGAGAGGGATATTTCAAGGGGATGCATTATCACCTTTGTTGTTTGTCATATCAATGATCCCACTTACGAGCATCTTGAGGAAGGCTGCACCTGGGTATGAGTTTTCATCAAGCAAGGTTAAGATCAATCATTTACTGTATATGGACGATCTCAAGTTGTACGGAAAGACACAAAAAGACCTAGAATCATTGATACAGACAGTCAGAATTTACAGCTCCGACATAGGAATGGAATTTGGCCTCGAAAAGTGTGCATCACTTGTCATGAAAAGAGGAAAGATTGCTGAGTCTGATGGAATTACCTTGCCAGACGACAGAACGATCAGGAATTTAAAAGAAGACGAAAGCTACAAGTACCTTGGTGTTCAAGAGTTAGATGATATAAAGACGTCTGAGATGAAAGAAAGAGTCAGTAAAGAGTATAAGAGAAGAGTGAGGAAAGTGTTAGAGACAAAGTTAAATGGAAACAACGTCATTAAAGCAATTAATACATGGGCTGTTTCAGTGGTAAGATACTCTGCTCCCTTTCTAGACTGGAGGAAAGAAGAGATTCAAGAATTAGATAGACGTACTAGGAAACTTATGACGATGCACAAAGCACTCCATCCAAAAAGCAATGTAGACCGGCTGTATATTTCACGAAACGAAGGTGGTAGAGGACTTCTCAGCGTTGAAGATACGATAGAAACATCAAAAATTGGACTAGAGAGATACGTACAGGAGAGCAAGGAACGGCTGTTGAGTGCAGCTAAAACATCGGACATGGAAGTGAAGGAAACAGTGAAACAATATAAAGATCGACGAGCAAAGGAGCGCAAAGAAAACTGGAAGGAGAAAGTCTTACATGGCCAATTCATTAGACAAACTGAGGGGATTGCTGGAGAGGAAAGGTGGAAATGGTTGAAAAATAGTGGCATTAAGAGGGAGACCGAGACTCTCATCCTAGCAGCTCAAGAGCAAGCCATTAGGACGAACCTCATCAAAGCCAAAATCGACAAAACGCAGGAGGACAGTAGATGTAGAATGTGCGGTAAGGTTGATGAAACTATTAATCATCTCATCAGCGAATGCAGCAAAATGGCGCAAAAGGAGTATAAGAACAGACATGATTGGGTCGGGAGAAGAATCCACTGGGACATATGCAGGAAGTTTGGGGTAAATGTAAGCGAGAAGTGGTACAACCATGAGCCAGAAAGTGTGGTTGAAAATGATACTTGCAAGGTACTGTGGGACTTTACCATCCAGACCGACCATGTAATTGAAGCTAGAAGGCCAGACTTAATTTTGATCAAGAAGGAGGAAAACAACTGCATTATCGTTGACTTTGCCATCCCATATGATACCCGGATAGAGCAAAAGGAGAAAGAGAAAGTTGAGAAATACCAGGATTTAAAGAGAGAACTCCAGAAACTGTGGAATATGAAAGTAAAAGTAGTACCCATAGTCATTGGGGCATTAGGAACACCACCAAAAGACATCAAAAGGAGAGTAGAAGAACTGGGAATTGAGACCAGGATTGAAGAGATGCAGAAGACTGTAATCCTGCAATCTGCACGGATCCTAAGAAAAGTCCTTGAAAATTGAGGAGACTTGCTGTTACCAATATCAAGGAACCGTTACCGCTGAATGAAATGACATTTTATCAGTGTGCGATAATTCAATAATAATAATAATAATAATAATAATAATAATAATAATAATAATAATAATAATAATAATAATAATAATAATAATAATAATAATAATAATAATAATAATAATGATAAATATAATAATATATGGGGTTAAGGGTATGAAAGGCTAAATAGCCTATGTAGCCCTATTAAGTTTCTCATGCTATTCAACTAACTATGAATTTGTTGTCACTCATGTGTCTGTCGTTGCTTTCTCGAACTCAGGAACTGATGTCAAATTGATAATGGATGCTGGAAGGTCATTCCACTGATTAATAACTCTTTGCGAAAAGAAATTTTTACGAATTGTAGTGTTTGATCTTTTTTTTGTATATTTTAGGCTATGTCCTCTTGTCATATTGTCGTTCAGCGTGAAGAATATTTTCGGATCAATGTCGATATATCTTTTGAAAATTTTGAACGTTGAGATCTTTTCTCCTCGAGAGCGTCTGTATACAAGTGTTTTTTTTACATTTATTTATAGTTGGCTAAAAAAGGAATAGTTAAACAAACTAATAAATGCCAACTGGTCGTACCTATTTACATTTTCTTTCATCTACATATTACGCAATTACATTTGGATCCCGTCCAGTCTTCAATACTATTTTTAAACTGACTGACGCTATTTGCAGATTTTATTTTGTCAGGGAGCGTGTTCCAAAGTATGCTTCCTCTAAATGCCAAAGAATCATTCCCGTATCTCAAAGTCCTCGTATATGGAAGTTGGACGAGATCCTTTACTCTGAGATTATACTTTACGGGTTTACGTTTGAAGAAGTCCCATAAGAAGGTGGGATTGCCTGAGGTTAAGCACTTGTAGACCTCCAGCATTAGCTTTTGCAAGTTTCTTGTATGTATCGTGCTTTCATCTCTCTTATGAAGGAGTTCCTCAAACGTAGACTAATAGTCATCTAACAGCACTCTCAGGGCACGTTTATGAAGTCTGTTTATATCATCGTTTGATGTTTTCCCACAGAACATCCAGATCAATGGGCAGTAAATGAAATTGGACAGTATAAAAGAATTGTATAATATTGTGCTCTTCTCATATTCAAGATTTGGAGCAATCCTAGAAAAGGCTCTGACTTTGCTTGACGTCTTTTTGCATATTGACTTTACATGCTCCTTGAAGTTTAGTTTGGAGTCAATTGTAATACCCAATAGTTTCACACTGTCAGTCATCTGAACGACATTTCCATCTATGTCAATACACAGTTTGAGATCGTCTTTTAGGCCAAGGAACATTAGTTGAAATTTCTCAGGATTTGCAACCATCTCGTTGTCTTGGTACCAATCTATAGCAATTTTTATATCCTTCTCGATGTTTGAAACGACGGAATCTAGGCTTTGCCCACATGCATAGATCGTATTGTCGTCCGCAAAATTGCATACCTGAGAGTGCTGTATGTTGTAGAAGAAATCATTTATAAATAAATTAAATAGGAAGGGTCCCAAAACAGACCCCTGTGGAACACCTGATTTGATTTCCTGCCAGCTGCTAAAAGTAGAACCTATTCTTACTCGTTGTTTCCTCCCAACAAGGTAGCTGTGTATGAGTTTTAGACTCTCTGTTGGTAGATCAAGGGAGCGTAAACTATCCTCATACGGAAGGTCTTTTATAGCCCGAACCAATTTCGTTGCTCTTCTTTGTACGCTCTCCAGTGATCTGATGTGTTTCAATTTATAAGGATTCCAGACTGAACCCGTTGACTCGAGTATTGGACGAACTAAACTTTTGTAAAGCAGTTTGAAAGTATCACCGTTTATAAACTTTATTGTTCTTTTTATTGACGCCAGAATACCATTTGCTTTTTTTGTACACTCTGCTACTTGTTTTTCAAAATTTAGATTTTCATCGATATATACTCCCAAGTCTTTGACGTGTGACACTTTCGAAATAGGTACAAATGAATTGATCGCGGCATCAGTCAGATAATAACTTGTCTGATCCGACTTCTTTCGACCTAATTGCATAAAATGACATTTTTCGTTGTTTAATCGGAGTTGCCAAGCTGATGACCATTTTTCTACGTTTGAAATATCACATTGAGTTTTATCATCATTTGATACGTGGGTTGAATAAAGTTTGAGGTCATCTGCGAACATTTCAACCTTGCAATTTTCGATACATTCTGGTAAGTCGTTAACATACAACAGAAATAACAGCGGGCCTAATACACTCCCTTGTGGAACACCACTTACAACGTTACTCCAGCTCGATTTGAATCCATTTAATACGACTCTTTGCTTGCGATCGCGGAGAAATGATTTAATCCAATTCAAGAAGTTGCCACCAATACCTTCTGATTCTATTTTGCGTAACAGTCGCTCATGAGGCACGGAGTCAAAGGCTTTAGCAAAATCGAAATATATGATGTCTACGCAGTGGTCTTCTTCTATGTACGCAGTTACTTCTTCGAACGCTTTTAAGAGTTGTGAGGCGCAGGATCTTTTTCCTCGGAACCCCCACTGACTGTTTGAGAATAACCTATTTTTCTCTAAATGATCCACAATGGCGTTTTTGAGAAGAAATAGAGCACATGGATTAGCAATACGATGTGCCTGCAAAATGTATGAATTAGAATCTGGTTTTTCATGTTAAAAGTTGATATGTAAAACAGTAATTAGCCATTGAAGGAAACCTGAAGATAGGCCAGTGATAATTACTCAGCGGTATACAGACAAAGATTTTCCTCCATTTATAACTCTCGTCTCGGAGGAAATTTATAATCAATAAGAACAAAGCGAATAAAACCCTAAAAAATCTCTTACTATACTTCAGAAACAGGGTTTTTTGACTACAATCCAGGTAACAACAAGCTGGGACCACGGAGGGGGTTCTCGGTTAAATTTCGGGTAGGGGGTGCCGCCCACAGTTTCAAAATGTAACCGTTGGCTAGACCAATTTTTGTGAAAATGATACCCTTGGCTAGACTAATTTTTCCTTCAGAAGTGCTCTGAATTAGCACTTTCTAGGCAAAACTTGGCAATTTTTCGAATTTTCTGGACAAAAATTTGGGTTTTTGTACAAAAATTACCGAATTTTGACATCACTTTGACGAAAATTCCCAAAAAGCATACCCTTGCCTAGACTTAACTCGACGACTAAAATTGCCAGAAAGTACATCCCTGGCTAGACTAGAAGTCCGAAAAAGTATATCCTCGCGGGCGGCACATCCCCAGGTACCTTTACTATGGAAGAATCCCCCCCCCCCGTGGCTGGGACACACGCAAATTTTGGTGTTTTCGCGATGTTTCCTAAGATATCGAGGTGAAAACGTTTGTTTAGGATTGAAGGTCGAATGGCGTTTGATTCAAACAACAGTGAAACGGGGGGAGAGGGGGGGGGCAAGCAAAACCGAAGAAGTAAAACTTTGCGAAATGTCCCAAGTATTTTGGCCAAGACTGTAGTTACCTTTCACCGAGGTATCAAAACAGAGAGCCGTTATTAATTTGCTCCTTTTCATTAGATATATAAAACGAAAATGATGGTGCTATCTTAACAAAAAACAGCGGCAGTTGACGTAATCAATCGTTCTTGTTCAAATTACAAAACAAAGCAGGAACGTTGCGTTTATATGTCATGTCCTTGTGTATGTTCAATTTGGTTTGTTTTGCGTGTTTTCGCTTATTCTTATAAACAGCAGTGGTTTAATAAAATGCTCATTATGATAAAAGAAGGTGGAAACCAAAGAACGAGCAACTGGTATATAAATCACTCCATACTGTGTACTTCATAAAAAACGAACACCATCTATATTTGAAAATCTTTAGAAAGTGGTAAGATTTGAGTAGATGTTATGAATATCATGTGAAAGTGCAATCTTTCTTCTTTCCGATGATATGCAGTTTGGATATATCAATTGAACTTCCTTTCACATAACTGACGTATTATTAAGTATGGCCTACTCAGGAATGTGGTAGGACATTTGCAAGGGCAAAAACTAGCCTTGGTAAACGTATTGTACGATTCTTAATAAGATTATCTCACAGGAGCAAATTCTCATTTTCCAAACCAAGAGGCTCGACCCCAAATACTCCAACGTCTGATATATTTCCACTGAATCAGTTTGTGGTTCTTTACGATAAATTGGCCTTGATTTGCTTCTATATTATACATTATTCGATCCTAAATTTCCATGATTGTAATTTCGCCAAATAAAATAATAATAAATCGAATTTTTAAACAGGATAAGCTATCAGTGCAAAAATACACTGTTATCACTAGAGTCCTGTTCCTAAAGTCAATAAAAAGTAAAATCTTACAGTAAAAATCATTAAAAATATCGTTTTTTGCCTATTTACAATGCTCTTCTAACGCTTTCCTAAGTACAGTTCTATATGTCATGCTGCTAACTTCGGGGGTTAGTGCATTAAATGCCTTAGCAGCAAGAAAGTAAAGATCCTTGCGTCCAGTCTCAAGCTACACTTTCGGTAACTTGCCAAGCATAGATTTCAAATCTTTGACGATGTCGGTGTAAACTTCTAAGACCTATTTCTTTTAATTTCATTTAATTTGAAAGAAACTTTAGTTAGTTTGCTACAACTAACATTGGAATATTCAGAAATCTTAAATACTTTTGAAATTACAGTGTATCTTATATTCAACTCCTATGGGGATGAGATCAAATTTCTAAATCGTAAACCAGCAGAGTTAAGATTGCGCTTGATACCATATTGTAGACATCAATAAACTATGATTGCCTTGAAATCTATTTCATGTTTCATGAAAATTTAATTTCATGTTTTGTGTTCAAAATGCGCCAAAATCTTTTGTGTTCAAAATGCGTCAAAATTTGCTTCAAAATGTTCAGTTCGAAATGCGCCTCCTCAGGGACACAACAAGATTTCCAATTCAACAATTTCAGATTGGAGAAGAAAAATTACATCCTCAAGAATCTCTCAAGAACTGCCTTCCATTTAAAAGGCCACAAACTTTTGTTTGTTTGTTTTTGAATAGCATATGAAGGTGGTTTTTAGTATTAGGAACACTGAGCCAAAAAGCATAAAGAAGCAGTGTCCAGGTTCTTCCTCACGGTGTGACAATAACTTGTGATTCCTGTAGCCTGGAATTACCGAGAATTCGAGATTCTCCTCCTTCCATAGCAGGCTTACCAGGGAGGTGATTCGAACAAGCGAGTCACCACTGAGCCATTCCTGCAGCAAGAAGACATCAATCTATCTTCAACAGAACAATTCGTCTTTAACAGCGAACGTTAAACATGCATGCAAGCGTCGATTACAACGGTGTTTCAATGTGTTTCATTTTTGCTATGATTCTTAAGACAGAGAAGACAGAGAACATGGGTTCAGTGATGCCTGGCGAGGCCAGGGTGCACAACATCTGAATTCTATGTTGTAAGATGAGAGTAGATATGTCTATACAATAGACAATTTCGCTACAGATGGCGGCAAGGAGCTCTTTACCAAGATGTACTGTGTTCTAATTGCGAATCCTTAACGACTCTACTGGAATTCGATTAAAGAATGCAATGCATCTTGGCAAAAACTTCCTGGCCGCTATCTTTAGCGTAATCGTCTATTAGTAAGAGATTCAAACGTCGGTAGCCAGCTGAGAGACTTCTCAATTTTTAAGAGCAGATAAATCTGAAAGTAAAAGCTTCTACTTGTGTGCCTGTTCGAAATCGAAAACAACATAAACGTGAGAACGAGCAGTTTCAATTTGCCGAAAAGAAACTGCGTTTACAACTGCACTCTGTTTGGTCTCTTCGAGAAAAATTGATGTCTTCCAGATCCCTTTACAAAAAGCTTACGTTCCATGTTCCTACTTTGATGTCAAAGTTAAAATCGAATCTTGGATCTTGTTTCAGCAAGTCCATATTGTTGAAACATGCATCTGTAGCGCAACGTCTGGAAAAATATTGTCCGAGTGTTGTGTTATGTAACTATATCATGGATTGGCAATGTTTTCCACTATCCCTAGAGTTATCGCAGCATGTTTTCTATACCAGTCTTAACGGGCTCGAACGCTCCTCTTATCTTTTAGAATCACACAAATTGCGAACCATGGATCTTGAAGGCGAACATTATGTCTTTCTACAGGCTTATATATATAGTATGCGGTTATTCAACGATTATGTTTACGCTAGGGTATCGGCAGTATTTAGGCCGAAGGAGAGCAAGGGCAGATTTTGTAATACAATAGCATCAGTCGCTTTGGCTCACACCTCAATTCAAAGCGATTAGCGAATGCAGACAAAAGAAATTCTCTCAAGCAGAAATTCAAAACAAACGAAGACGCAAAGTTGCCCTGAAACCAGTACGGCAAACTCTCGTTTGGTGCGGGTAAAGGAAGGTTTTTAAGAGATGTAATGTCCTTATAATGAAAGAAGAAGGGTAAATCTAAAATTATGTCTTGGGCATTTTGTTTATTTGATTCAGAAGCTGAGCAGTGACTGCGTATATTTGAGCAATAAATGTGCTAAAATTGTAATGCCCTCTGCTCGGTTTCTGAATCAAATAAACAAAATGCCCAAGACAGAACTTTAGATTTACCCTTCTTCTTTCATTATGAGCACATTACATTTCTTAAAAACCTCCCTTCGCTCGCACCAAACGAGAGTTTGCCGTACTGGTTTCAGGGCAACTTTGCGTCTTCGTTTGTTTTCAATTTCTGCTTGAGAGAATTTCTCTTGTCTGCAATCACTAAATCGCTTTGAATTGAGGTGTGAACCAAAGCGACTGATGCTATTGTATTACAAAATCTGCCCTTGTTCCGAAGGAGCTGAAACATTCCTTCCAAACTGAAAAAATATCACATTGAACCTGTATCATTTTGTATTTCTCTTCTTAACTGTTTGCAATTTTTCGTATGTACCTGTGATTTCTATAGTTGGCTATTGAACGTTAATTTCTGTAGTTTTCATTAGCATCACTCTGCTTTCCTTGCATATCTTACAGGTTGAATATCGCTAATCCGTTCATCTGCCGAAACAAAATTGACACCGCCATTTCGAATGCATGCGAGAGTAATGCTTGTTTATCATAAATTTACAGTAGGTAGGAGTTCATTTCAAAAACTTAAGACATGTGAAAAGATCGAGTAAGAGATGGAAAACATGAGAATAGAATGCAAGTTTGCCTTGCGAGTAATGGATTTCGTGTAAAAGTTTCATAAGACACCGCCATCCAAAATTTACCACCGACACCCTGTTTGAAACATTTCTTTTTTTGTACTCAATATAAAATTTACAAAACGAAACTACATAAGACACTACGTTGCTAAACTATGTTACTACTTTACTAAACTACGAGGACGATACCACGGAGTGCAGGAGACCATGACATCTCCGCAGTCATTAACATGGAGAACATGTATCTAAACTGAAATTAAATATTTGAAAAATTGTACGACCAAACTACAAGATCGATTTGAAAAATTGCAAATTCATCATCTGGCTGAGTGTCTGACTTAGACTGCGTTCACACGATGCCGGCACATTTTGAAAACGGTGAAAAATGTGACGGATAGGCCTCCCGTTCTCAGAAAACGGCACATTTTTTGCCGGCAGATTTGAAAACGGTAGATTTTGACAATGGATTTGTGAAAACGGCATCGTGTGAACGCTAGCTCAAATTTTGCTACCGTCACATTTTTCACCGTTTTCAAAATGTGCCGGCATCGTGTGAACGCAGTCTTAATTTTGAGAATTCATTCATAAGCTACGGTAGAAATCGAGGTCTTAATCTTAAACGAAGAACTCTTGAAAACTAGATTCCATAGGATACGGCAAAGATTATGTGTTTGTCTCAATTCAATCCACTGTTCAATCATAAAAATGGTAAAGCGATGTTTTCGTAAGCTCAGTCAGTGCCTGTTAGTGATACAGAAACTGTTGAACTGTAAGCATACTCCCTCCTCGTTGCCGCGCATCTAAAATCATCATTTTACGTGGCAGTGAAGTGAACAACACATTTTTGGCTCTATTTTTGAAAAAAAATTCAGGAATAGAATTTTTGGACAACGTCTGCTTGCAGAAGGAAACAATGCGTCTAAATGACGAGGAAAATCTCAAAGATCAAGTCGAAGTGTCAGAAGATTTCCCTGATTTCCTTGTACAGCTCAGCAAACAGCGGACATATCTTTCTGACTATCCTAGCACATGAACATATTTCTCCATTGAAATAATGTCCATGCACTGCAGAAAGTCTTCCAATCATGTAAACCACGTTGGGGCAAAGTATCAAAATATTAGTTGCAACTAATGGGCAACTAATGTTAAAGATTTTATTGGTAGCTCTCTCTTTCATCTGACAAAATAACTTCGATGAAAGCTTAGTACCGCGTCCCCATCTAAATGAACATTTCGAATTTCTTGGTTTCGAATATTGCAGAGGTTACAGATAATACGTATTTAGAAAGGATTCGCTACATGTATTTCCAAAAACCATTGGTGTGACTAACAGGTGACATTTGCAAACGGAAGATCCACGGAGGTGATGTACGAAGGGCTGGTTCTCCGGCAAGGACGACACCAGAAAAGGAATTGATTGCCGTTAGCTACAAATTTTGTACCCAACCTTTTAAAAAATATGTAAGCCATACCACATACGTTTGACATTCTCCATTCATATAGGGAGTGGTGGAATATTGGTGAAGAACTTAGAGACCTGAGATGAATTGTTGTTGGATTGGGTTTGTGTACTGCATTGTCTATACTGACTACTTTTGCACCTTCTATAAGCCCAAATTGAGTCTTTAAGTCCATTCTAGCAAAGGGCTTCAAGCGTTCCATTCGCTCTTAAACGTGTTACTAACATCAAAGGTTTTTTATAATTCTGTCTGCCTAAACTAAGAGAGTTTTGTACCTCTAACAAATCAAGTTTTGAAGTTCACTATAGCGTGTAAGAGCTTCAAGTGTTCCATTAACTTCTTATCATGTCGCCATCTTAGGGCTTCAATGTCATGCATTGGTGGTTGCATTGGTGGTTGTAGGGCTTCAATGTCATGCAGTGGTGGTTGTATATGTCAGAAAACTAAACTAAGATCCCTTCTTGCAGGGCACATTTAAACATAATGCCTTCCTTCCTAGCTATTTGTTAAATAATAACTTCAACTCCTTACGTAGAAGTAATGTTTATAGCCTCTAGCTAACTGGTACTTGTGTCATCTTTCTGCATCTGCACTCTCAACATACGTTTCATTTACGTGGGGGGTTGCATTTCAAGGACATGGAGATCTTAATTATAAATCTCTGTGTTATAGACTCCCTGATTTCAGCAAACTTGTGAGCGTGTCACTTTTTACTGCTGGTACTCTAAAGTAATCATCAATTATTTAAAGTTATATTTCTAGGACCAGCGGGTTTTGATTGTAACATCTCTATGTTTAGGCTCTTTAACTACGGCTAGTTTGTACTCATGTGATTTTCCTAAACCTATCACTCTCAAAAATTCTTCAATTGAGTAGAAGCTGTATCTCTGGGACTTGTAAGTCTTAATTCCAAAATCTCTATGTCATGATTCTACCTATATACATTTCAGTTTCGAAGAAGCTATATTCCTAAGACTTAGAGGTCTTAGTTCTACAATTATTATGCGTTAGGCTCTCTGATCCTACATAACCAGAAATAGTGTCACATTTCTACACTGGGTACTCTCATTTCAGTTACGCAGAAGTTATGTTTCGAGGACTTGGAGATATTCATTCTAAAATCATTATATCATGGGTGATTTCAGCAAGCTTATGGTTGTGCAACATTCCTACAACTAGTACTTTCACAATGCTCTTCAGTTACGCAGAAGTTATGTTTCGAGGACTTGGAGATATTCATTCTAAAATCATTATATCATGGGTGATTTCAGCAAGCTTATGGTTGTGCAACATTCCTACAACTAGTACTTTCACAATGCTCTTCAGTTACGCAGAAGTTATGTTTCGAGGACTTGGAGATATTCATTCTAAAATCATTATATCATGGGTGATTTCAGCAAGCTTATGGTTGTGCAACATTCCTACAACTATTACTTTCACAATGCTCTTCAGTTACGCAGAAGGTTTCGAGGACTTGGAGATATTCATTCTAAAATCATTATATCATGGGTGATTTCAGCAAGCTTATGGTTGTGCAACATTCCTACAACTATTACTTTCACAATGCTCTTCAGTTACGCAGAAGGTTTCGAGGACTTGGAGATATTCATTCTAAAATCATTATATCATGGGTGATTTCAGCAAGCTTATGGTTGTGCAACATTCCTACAACTAGTACTTTCACAATGCTCTTCAGTTACGCAGAAGTTATGTTTCGAGGACCAGGAGGTCTTACCTCTACGATCACTGTGTTATGGGCTCACTGACTCTACCTAACGATTCTGATTCCAGATCCCTTGTACTTGTGCCACATTTCTACACCTGCACTCTCTCAAAGTACAATTCAATTATGTGGAAGATTTCTTTCCAGGAACAACGAGGTCTTAACTCTAAAATAAATGTATTATTGGTTCACTGATTCTATATAACTATTTTGATTCCAGATCACTTGTACTTGCGCAACATTTCTACACCTGCACCCTCAACAGATCCTCCAACAACGTGGAAGACATATTTCCAGACAAAGGAGGTCTTAACTCTAAAATAAATGCATTATTGGTTCACTGATTCTACCTAACTATTTTGATTCCAGATCGCTTGTACTTGTGTGTGTCACTTTTCTACGCCTGTACTCTCTCAAAATACACTTCAATTACGTGGAAGATATATTTCCAGAACATAGAGGTCTGAACTCTAAAATAAATGTGTCATGAGTTCACTGATTTTACGTAACTATTTTGATTCCAGATCCTGTACTTGTGCCACCCGTACTCTCCAGATACACTTCAGTCACGTGAAAGTTATATTTCTAGGACTTGGAGATCTTAATTATAAAACCATTGTGGTATGGACAGACTGAGTGCAGCTCGCTTGTACTCGTGCCACATTTCTGCACCCAGTTCTTAAAATACTCTTTAATTCATTCCAAATTGATTTTTACTTTTAAAAATGAAACCCTCTTCAATTCCCATCAATAGTTATGAAATGATATTGTTGTCAAAACATTACAGTTTTCATTCAGAACACCAACGCATTTTACCCAACCAAAATTCATCAAAATTCTTTGGTCATAGAAGGCCGAGGAAGGTCTCCAAAGTGTTAAAATATTACTGAAAACCAGACAGCACGAGTTTAGCTGTCTTGAAATTTCTGTCTTACTAAAAGTTAAAGTCTCTTATGATAGTGTTGAAGTCATAGAAATTTTCATCATATTAGAGAGTAATTTTGCAAAATGGAGCTTTCACCGTTGATACAAGCACATTTTGGTGGGATCTGGACATTAAGGACATCCCTTTCTATGAAAATTAACCTCTTCAGTGACTTCAATTGGTTTCAGCTGGATTTAAATTCTAACATCTAAGAGCATTTACACCTGACTAGGTAACAAAAATCTTAGTACTACTGCGATTTCAGATGTAACAGTTGCAACCAGCCAGCACAACATACTCCTTCCTGGTGCACTTCACCAGCAGACAGTCTCGATTCGTAGTTGTCATTCACTTCTCTAAAGGCTATAGTAGGTTTCAGCTAGATTTGAATTCCAACAGGTTAGAGCCTCGTAAAGTTAGTAACGTAAAAATTTGACAGAAACGTTGCAGCTCTAAGTACAACAGTTGGTACTAGCACAACATATCTCTTTTGCGACGGACACTTTTCCACCACCAATTTTGATTTTTAGTTGCAACTATCAGGACTATGTGGACTTCCCTAAACATAATTCACTTTGTTAAAGTATTGATAGGTTTAGTTTGATTGCATTTCCAGTTTTTTGAAGCCTCGTAAAGTTAGCTAAGTAACAAATTTACAGTAGTATTGCAGTTCACAGCATAGCATTTGGTACCAGCAACAGATACTCCTTTCGTGACAGACTTCATCAGGACCAATTTCGGCACTATCAAGACTATGTGGACTTCCCTAAACACAATTCACTTTGTAAAAGGCTTAGTAAGTTTAGGCTGACTGCATTTCCCGCATTTTGAAGCCTCGTAAAGTTAGCTAAGTAATAAAGTGGCAGTGCTGTTGCAGTACTAAGTATAACAGTTGGTTCCAGCACAATATACTCTATTCGTGACAGACGGCAGCAGTACAAATTGCGATTTTTAGCTTAAACTATTAGGAATATGCGGACTTCCTAACACGATTCATTTGTTGAAGTCTCCGTGGGTTTAAATTGATTGTATCTCCCGCATGTTGGAGCCTAGTAAAGGTAACAAATCCACAAGTAACCTTGCAGTGAAGTATCAGTCGCAACTAAAACAATAAACGCCTGTTGTAACAGACATTACCAGCAAAAGGTTCAAATTGTAATAGGGATTATTGGGACTACGAGGACTTCCCTGTACACAGGTCACTTTATTAAAGGCTTTAGTAGGCATTAAGTTGATTGGAATTCCCAGAACGAAGACTAAGAAGCTCTGAAAGTTAGCTAGGAAACAGTTTTGATCCCTGTATCTGTTCTAGAAATAACATAACCAACAAAACGCACGTCTTTCGCCACAGACATCTTACCAGTGCAAATCGATTTGTTGTAGCTATATCTTACTCAAAGCTTCTTTCAGAAAATCCAACAATGAAAATGGTTGGACCTAACTTCAACTATGAGACTCAGATACCGAGCCATAGATCTGACTATGCTTCTGTTAGTTTTTGAAACAATAGTTCACTGTATTCAAACAATCATGAACTGTAGCATTCCTATCTTGAATAGAACAAGCTCTATTCTATTTTAGGCCCAAACAATTTTAACAGGTTCGTGAATTAAGCATGCCATTTTACCAAAGAAGAATCATACAAGAATAATCTCTAATGATGCTAATATCATGATAAAGTAGTTGTTCTGGCCTTGAGCTTTTAGCGATTCTAAATATCCAGCAAATGCTTAATAAATGCATACACGGACCACTCCCAAAAAGAAGGCTTGCAGCAAGAACAGCACATTATGTATGTGGTGAATACTCGTCTGCAATTAAAAAAGACGAGACAAGCTTCGCATATCTAAGGAAGCTCGCACAGCTATTGAATCTTTCAATTTGATAACTTACCGCACTTTGCGAATGCTTGGTCCTGAGAATTGCGAACTTTAGCAAAGAGATACATGTTCAGGATGCATGTAATGTATCATTCAACAGATAAGACCAGTTACCTGAGAACAGCCAAGCCTAGCATATTTACCAACTAGCTGATATAGGTTTCATCAATGGTAAAGATTTTATAGTTAAGTGATGGCCTAACCCTTGAGGAATTCCGAAAGAAAATATAAAAAGGGTTTCCATTACGATAGGCATTTGATGAATTGAGATTAAGTCTCGCATATCATTCGTAAGTGCTAATTATTATTCTTGTCACAACATAGTAATCCCAATGAAGTGAGAGCAAGTCGTAAAAAGAGTATCTCAATGCATATTTCAACGTGTGGTTAGCGGTATGGTCTGTCAGTGTCGTAAGGTGATCAGATCATAGCAGTCAGCTAGCTTGTAATAGACGACACCTACCTTGAATGGGCTCTATAGACTGCTCTTTTTCATCCCGCAATGTTTCACTGTCTACCATGTTCTTCTCGCAACTGCGATCGATCGTAGAAACCGGTGGATTTACCAATGCCATGGTAAACAAATCCGACTTTGAAAATCTCCTCTGGATCAGACAGTCAATAATAAATTTCTTTCGAATCAACCCGTCTCTGAACCGCCCTTCTCCGTTACTCGTTTGCGCTGATTGCCAGGCCTTTTGCACTCAGCTGATAAGAATCCTACTCAATCGGACTATAGGCAACAAACTGGTCACAGTTAAACATGCAAATTAGCATTGATAATTCTATTCTTTCGTACGACAACGTGGTTGTGTCTTTGTATCAGTAACAGGCCGATTGGTGTCGATGTCTGAATGACGTTTATTTGGAATGTGATTTCTAAACACGGAAAATTTTTCAGCTTGGAGCGAGTATCCGCTGGCAAGTATCTCTGAAATCTCCAATCTACTCTTTGCTGTAGTTGACCCTGTACTCAAACTTCACTTGAAGGTTCAAGAATATATCCTTTGGATGTATCTTCAAACTTTCTGTTGTCGCTTCCAACAAAAAATGTCACCGTTAAATACAGCATGCACATTGACACAAATGGTTGAAATTGATGTAATACGCGTTGCAAATACACAGCTACGACAAGATGATTCACTGGGGGATTCACTTGAGCGATGCAACTTCTCGCACCCTGTTGTGACCCTGTCCTTAATCTTCTAAAGTCGCAAAAGATCTAGTCACTCTCGAAGAGTGAAGATACTGCATTAAAACACAATTAATCTTGAGATGGTGTTTGCAGTTACACAATCCATGTCAATCAGCTCAAGTGTACACTCTATTCTTTGCCTCTGTTTAAAAAAGGTTGTCTTTCCTTTGCGTATCTATTACCGACGGACGGCCAAGTGATTATTGTGGCTGCTCTTTGCACAGCGCAAGGACGTTATATTAGTCTATGTCGGCAAACGGGATCTTTCACTAGGTAAAGAGTTGTTTGTTCAGAGACACTGAATAAAGCTTCGATGGCATTTGACTCTCGAAAACTTGTGCAAACACACGAAACAAGACGTATGTCAATAAACCTCTGTCAAGCCGACAATGCCGAATGAAAACGGACAGATAAATCAATTGCTCATACTGCTTGCTCTAATTGCTATTTTGTTTATTAGCGACATTTAGAGCCTCATAAAGCGCACAAAGTCTAGCATTGGCACATTCCATGCCATCACGTAGGCACCCAGCTCTTTTTGAGTCATCACAGTGTGTAGTAAGGTAAACAGAGTAGTGAAGGTGCCAGACGATTATTTGTTTCGGAAGGCTTTTTGGAACGATAAGGTGAAAAACAGGGAGGAAGGGGGTATATAGTGGAGAAAACATGATGTCAGGACAAGACTTGATAATGGTTTTAAGCCCGAAACGTCGTAGATTACAAAGCTCTGTTCGTTGCACAATTAATACTATTTTATTTGTTTTATTATCAATTTAACATTGTGCAACACGCATAAAAGAAGATTGTTTCAGTACAAGACAGTTGTCAGGTTCAGAACGCTTTCTTGGGACAAAGACGTGAAAAATAGGGAGAAAGGGGGTAGGGCGGAGAAAACATGGTGTCAATGCAAGGCAGTTGTCAATTTCGGAAGGCTTTTTTGGGACGACAAGTTAAAAAGGGGGAGAAAGAAAGGGGTATGGTGGAGAAAATATGATGTCAACGTTAGGAATATCTTTCGAAGTTTGAAAAATTCAGCTAAATCTTTTCAAGCATTTTCATGCAGCCAGGCATTTTTTATGTAGCAATGGAATAAGGCTGCTTAATATTGTCCTGGGAACTTGAGCGGTTAACATAACAGGGAGTTTGGATGATATGCCTTCTCTTACTAGGGCGAGAAATCATATACGTGAAACTAGGGGCTAAACTCGATAACACAGCAAAGCGAATACCTCATTCACAGCCTTCACTTCCAACGTAGCAGAGGCAAGATCCTGTCTTGCCAGTTCGCAGGAGACAGCATGCTGCAAAGCAATGCAATTGGCTGGATTTGTTGACTTCAACATTGTCATGCAGTTATAAATTATCATAATAATAACAAAATTATGCAACTTACTGGTTCTTTCTTCATTATATTTACTGTATATATTTCTGTCTTCTGTCGGATCATGGTAGCCTCAATTTGATCCCTTTGCAATTCAGCTCAACTAGTTTCTAGAAACAAAAAGATCATTTACGGACATATTGGATGCTAGATTAATAAGAAAATGGGGATAAGCCTATTTCATTTGCAGTTAGGCCCTAGTCATAATAGAATCACCAAAGGGAAATCCTTGGTAACAAATTCCAACAAAAGATCCACATGCTTCTCGTATTGCCATGAAACGGTGAGCTCGAAAGCCTGGATTGATTCGACTCTCCTTAACGTGGATTGATTGACTCTCGTTCACATGGGCTTAACGTTTAAATTTTGGAGATAAAGTACATAAAGAACATGGATGAGATGCTTTTACAGCAGCAAGGTAAGTGTAATGTTTGTTTAAAGGGGCAGGGTCACGTAATGTAAACAAACTTCTTTCGAAACGACGATTTCGCAGTATTTTTGATAGGCCATATCACAATGATTTTCCACGACTTTTCTCAAAATAAAAGTGTTCTTTTGAAGATGGACTCTTGCACTTTGTAGAGAAACAGCCGAAACACTCATATGTTGTACGATTGCAAAGATATTGATGGATTTTTCGAAGTAACTTTAGTGTGGATTCACCCCATCCACCAAAATCTGCACAGAACATAATAGCCATGTGTGGACAACAATATAGATTCTAGAGATAACAGATTTGTTTACGGTTACGTGAACCTGCCCCTTTAAAGTTACAGCAAATCTTTGCTACAGTTGGCTTGTTTTTTCTACATTTCAACATGGTATCCAACAGCTGCTTTAGGACACACACTGAGAAGCAAAGTATCATCCTAGTCCTTCCTTTTCATGCGACCAACAAGGACAGATTTTATAAAACAATAGCGAAACTTCCTTTAATTGACACCTCAATTCAAAGCAATTAGTGACTGCAAACAAAGGAAACTCTCTAATGGGTATATCAAAACAAACACGGCCGCAAAAGTTGCCTTGAAGCAAGTAGGGCAAACTTTCACCTTTGTCAAGCTAAAGGTTGAGAAGTTCGTGCTTATAATGACAGAAGAAGGGTACATCTGAACTTCTGTGTTGTGGATTCTGTTTATCTGATTCAGGAGCTGTGTGGTGATTCTTTTCCTATAAGCCATAAATGCCCGAGAATTATAGTGCATTCTGCTCAGCTTCTGAATCAAATGAACAAAATCCGCGGGGCAGAAATTTAAAGATTGACCCTTCTTCTTTTGTTATGAGTGCATAACTTCTCTTCAAAATCATCTTTCGCTTGCACAAGGCTGGTTTGGGACAACTTTTGCGGCCGTGTTTGTTTTGATTTACCGCTTAAGAAAATCTCCTTTGTCTGCAGTCGCTGATCGCTTTGAATTGAGATGCCAGTTAATGAAACTGTTGCTATTGTATTAGCAAATCTCTCCTTGTTCATGATTGCTGTAGCCAGGAATTACACACAGTTGGCGACTCTTCTCACTCTACGAAGCAAGTTCGGCAGGGTGGGGATTCGAACCATCAACCCTCAGATTGAAGTGAAACGTGCTACCGCTGATCCATCCCTTACATTTATGTGGGTAATAGAAGGGACAGCATGGTTACAGGAAGAGGCGGCCTAAATGTTATTCAAAACAATCTTCTCAGTCGATTAAGTGCCAACAAGAGTGTAGTAAATCAGGATATGGTTAACAGAAAATTTTCTACCACTCCTGGATAAGTCGAAGCAACATTTGATTTGGAAAAAGCAGCATATTTGAAGCTAGATCAGCCTAATTCTTTCTCAATAACAATCATTTGCAATCGAATGTTGCCAAAAAGGCTGGAGTATACAAAGGTGTGGTTAATGGCTGCATTTCAAAATGTCCTACCCCCTTCCTCCAAGGCCAATGGTGGTAAGTTTCTACTGAAGCCAGACCCAGTTTTGGAGTTCAAAATCGGAGAAGTATTAAAGGAAGTGTGCAGTGGTAAATGGGCTCCTCTGTAAACAGAATAAAGGAAACATTCAGACACAGCACTGTTTCATTGTTTCTTTGGCATTGTTTCATTGTTAATTAAACAACTTCATTGTTAAATGGTCCCCTTCCAAGGCGCACTGACTTCCAATGGATTGCCAACCGACATTAGGAATGAATCTTATTAAAGCTTTAAACGGAAGATAGATACCGTAAATTTTGTATGATAATCGTGTAGTAGCTCAGCTTTTAAATTTTTCAGCTTGTTTATCAGTTTCTTTAAACAGGACCCTTATTGATAGCAGTATATTACATGTAATGAAAAGGCTTATCCTGTATAAATATGTATCATTATTATTATTATTTATTATTATGATCAAGATGCGTGTGCAGTATCAATTTAAATCGATTCAAATGCAAGCTCTCAAGCAAGCACAAACCCTTTAAAGATTCCAAAGGCAGCATATTGATACACATCTGCCTTGATTATTACCATACACTCACAAGCGTCCAGCCAATGATACCAAAATTTTTTAAATCTGATGGTCGCGCCAACATAAACCACACTTTTACTATAGAATCCATTTACAAACAGCTTGAGACACAATCAAATCCATGCTAGCAAATCAATCAAAGCTTTCTGGAATTACACCAGCCACAACGTGGGCCAAAGTTAATGGCACAAGGTAACACAATGCTCTTAGTGTTGCATTTGGTTCAATAAAATTCATTAGCCAAGAACAACGGATACGGCGGGACGGCACAGCATTAAGGTCAGGCATGGAAGGTATTTTGGGGGCTGTTGAGAATGCAGTGTTTCTATGTGTTCACACAGGTACTTGACTTAGGAAAATGCGATAACAATTAACTATTTGAAAGAAAAATCTGTACGTCAGCCACTTCTGTTCACAATGCGGTCGTTGTGAGAAAGTTCGGATCGTTTGACCACCTTGTTCGGTGGAGAAAATCTTGTTCGAAAATGTTCGACGTTGTTTGACGGAGTTCAAAAACTTCATCGAACTTTTCCATTGTTCTCAATGTTCGGTGAAATGTTGTATGCGTTTGACCACCCTGCCAAACATTTCGTCGAACAATCTCATTCATTTTTACATCCACGCATGGGTACTATCGAGCTTTTGCGCACCTCATGATGGCGCAATTGGGCATGTCGATGAAATGTTCGATGCATTTGACCACCCCTCGATCGAACATTGAAAAGTTTCGGCTTTTTCACCAACTTCAATGTTCGTTGAAATGTTCGGCACGTTTGACCAGGGCTGCACTCTTAAAAGTGACTTGGAGTGACATTTTTTATTGATGCAAATGAACAGCACTGTTGAATGATAAGAAGCCTTGATTAATCTTTTTTTCGATATCTCATATCGTATCAGAGTTGCCTGCTGATGTTACGAATCAGCTGATGACGTTATTTTGTTTGCAAATTACCAGGACAACATATCAAAATATACTTAATTCATCTTTGAATGGTTATAGTTGCAAGGAACGTTGCTGCTGAGGCACATAAATGGAATACAAATTATTCAACAAATCAAGGTGTGCTCAAAAGGGCATGCTAATTAAAACAAGTTTTGATTAGATTTCCTTTAGAAGCATAATCAGCCTTGCATACTCTCTTGAATTTTCGCAAAGAAAATAATATCATCAACAAATAGTTTAGGAAATGGTAGATAACCGGAAACTGAAACAGGTTAACAAAATATTTCATATGGTATTTTAGATTCTTGATGCAGCGGTATTCACTATCATCCATAAAATTTTCGCTGTCGATCAACTTTGAATGCTTGCTTTGAAAACTTTCACTTGGCAGAATTATCTAGCACTGGTCACAATGTTGCATGCAAACAATTTAAACTACAAATACCCTACTCAAACCTATTCATCGAGAAGTCAAGATGTGATGTCTGATGTTATTTTAAAAAGAGGACAACCTTTCAGAATATTTCCTTACCAAAAATACAATTTTATATGCAAAATAAAAACTTCAAAACTAAAAAAACAAATCTTCATATTATGCCATTCACTTGAAAGAAAATCGTTTCATGAATCTTTATAAGGAGATAACTTTACTTAACATTACCTGATTGGTATTCTAATATTTAGAAAGCACATAGATCGAGCATTTTGGAAGGGGGCAAGCACAATGTAATGAAGATAAAGAACTTGAAAACTCCTTCAAGTTACCCCTTAATCGTACCAATTGAATCACGGGTAACTCTGTAGCGTTTTTGGCAGGAGAATACTACGTACAACTGCTCTGGTAATTTTGTCACTGTAATTTTTTCAAACTTTCACTCATGCAGGGGTGGAAAATATTTTTCTCTTTCTGGGACCACAGTCAGAAATTGAAAAATTTTCTGTACGTCAAACAAGAAATAAAGGCAACTGTTAGTTGAAAAACTGACCATTTGGTATTATAAGCAGGAAAGTATGGTTTTGAGTGATGAAATTTTCAACATCAATGGAATATAGTCCATAATATGGCTCATGGGGAATTAGTTTATATATAATATGCAAGTTTATAATGATTGAACGTAACTATAATCAAAATATAATTGAACAGGTATCAAAATCATTAAAAAGTGTCAACATTCCACAACTCCTGCAATTCCTCCTTATTAATCTCAAAGTGTTTATAAAATTTGTTACATTAGAGTGATTAGAACTTATTTTCTCAAGGATTCCTAAGAATTCTCAGGTAAGAGAAACAGGTGCTACTGGCTTGTACAGTACCTGTTGCTGCACATATTAAATACTGTGATTCACTAATCATTGCTATTTCATTCACTGATATACTTTGTCTCATACTTTCATGTTGTTAATTCTTTCTTTCTAGAATTTTAGCATATTACATTGCACGTTCTTAGTTTTGAAGTGTTTCTTTCTGGAACCCAAAATATTTTCTGGGACCAATGGTCCCGTGGTCCGATACTTTTTCCACCCCTGCACTCATGCAGATTTAAGCGGATGTTGCAGAGAAAGAAATTTTGCATCGATTGATGAAGATTTAGCACTGTACGATTTCTTTCTGGGAAAAATTACTGGTTGCTGAGACCAATTTATTTCAAAGGATTCTCATGCACTTCTTTGTGATGTCACAACACAATTACACAGAATTTCAAAAAATAACCATAAACTTGAAAATTACATTAAAAATTAACTTACAACAACTAAAATGACAAAAATAGGTAGAGAAGTAGTAGCTGAGTAGTGTTTTCCTGCCAAAAATGTTACCGGACTACCACGACTCAGTTAAGACGAACAAGGATGCATGCCTCATATTGAATGTAAGTTTCCATTGGCAAATTTTCAAATAAACGTAGCTGCATGCAAATAATATATCAGATTTCTTTTTCTTAGACTACGTTCACACGACGCCGGCACATTTTACAAACGGTAGTGAAATTTGAGCTAGCATTTTCACGATGCCGGAACAATTTGAAAACGGTAGGAAATTCGACGGTAAAAAACTCGTTGCAAGATTTTGATGTCAAGGAAATGTACCTAAACCCTAAGAATCGATCAGTCTCGTTCCAAAAGCGTCTAAAAATGTTCTACTTTCATCATTTTCAAGTTTTTATACCTTGCTGTTTCCAAAATGTGCCGGTTAGAGTTCCGTTTTCAAAACCTACCGTTTTCAAAATCTGCCGGCAAAAAATGTGCCGTTTTCGTGTGAACGGGAGGCCTATCCGTAGAATTTTTCACCGTTTTCAAAATGTACCGGCATCGTTTGAACGCAGTCTAAGTTTCCATTGGCAAATTTCAGATAAACGTAGCTACACGCGAATAATACATTAGATTTATTTTCTTAGGTAAATTATCTGAAGATCATGACCAAGGTTGACGAAAATATTTGCACGAAGACCAGTTATTAATCGTAATTCCAAGTGTTACCTTATGAACAATTGTTTTTAGTTTTGACAAGTAGTTGTGACGACAGAAGTCAAACTTTTACACGTGTTTGTAATTGGATCGATGCTTTTCAGAACCAAATAAGAATTTTCTGCTTTCTACTTGGTTTCGTGCAAAGCCAAGTTTGATCGTTGGCAGTCATTAGCTTTATGCTACTGCACTTGCCAACGTTGAATAATTCATCAAAATTGTGATGTTGAAATTGCAGAGTAATAAAATGTTGAGAATGACGTACGGCAATAGTTTCAATAGATATATATATAACTTTATGTGTTAGTTAAACTAAAATGCCAGGAATTAAATGTACAAAACGTATCGGGCGTAACCCTTCATCAGTAGTCTACTGATGGGTCTACTGATGAAGGGTTACGCCCGATACGCTTAGTACATTTAATTCCTGGCATTTTAGTTTAACTAACTCGTAAAGTTATATATATTTATTGAAATTGCAGAATTGGCAGTTTCTTACATTTTAAGAAACTTTTTTCTACTCAAGGTTTCCAATGAGTTTCTTGTATCTTTGACGACGGAAGTGTAGCGTTGTTTAGTTTTGTTAGCGAAGCTCCAAGTTACTCATAAAGATCTAAAAACAATATGATTTGCAATCAAAACAGAGTCAAAGCAGCTCTTATCACTGTATAGTGTCGAAAAGTTTTTGAGTTCAAATTACAAAAGTTTCTTAGCTTCTTTAATTTAGGTAAGGTACTTTCCAAATTTTCGAAAAAATTGAGCCTACTGTTTCTCATGAGATGTTCCTTTTAACAAACAAAGTTTAAATGTTTCATCTAAAACTAAATCAAATCTAGCCATGGCCAATGACAATCTATAAGAAAATGTACCTTTTTAGAGCCAAGGATGGTGCCGCCATGGAGATATTCCCAAAGAGAACTGTGAATTACTGCTCGCTTCAGCATGAACGTCCATTTTTAAATTAGAATCTTTGTGGGGCACAGATGCCAAATGATCTACAAGAAGAAAAAGAAAACAAGGACTAACTGACTTTGTGTATAACATTGATTAACCTCCTTGTCAACAAATTCCGGAATTCCGGAAAAAATAGTAATTTTCTCTTCAAAAGCAGCAAATATTTTTCATATCCAGAAGAAATTTTAAATTCTTACAATACATGCTACTACTTACTCTATACATTGATACTATACGATTATACAATATTACAGGGACGATACTACATGAGGAGCAAAACAGCGTTACTGCCCCATGATCATTACTTGTAACGCGGACAATAAACACTGCAAAGGACTATAAACAAAAAGAAAAACAAGAAAATCACTATACGCTAAATACAACCACCATAGTTAATTACAATAAACGTATGCGGTATAAACACTACGGGAAAGGAGTCTCAGAAAGATCCTCTGCCTCCCCACCCCCCACCAAAGTAAATCAATTTGATCGGTGGGCTTAATGCAAAAATCAAGGGTTTTCATGAAAAGTTTATACCACTATCTTTACCGCAATCGTTTATTCAAACTAAGTATGTAGGTTTAACTTCTACTACATGTAACTACCTCCAATAAAAAGAAGAAAATAATAGCAAAATTTCCCTGTGTTTGCAGTGTTTGCATCCTCTACAGACAATTTCGTGAGTGATGAAATCATGGTTACAAAATACTTTGGCATAGAATTTCAAAAAGACCGGTTTCTAGAGCATAGATTACTTAAACATCACAATTTAACTTTTAACATTTTTGAACAAGAACTCTCAGAAAAGTCCATCTAAAACCTGGTTGTGAAGACAAATGGACAAATCTTGCTGAGTTCAAGAAACGAACCCATGTGTCAGAGACAGATGTGGAACCATGTAACTTTGAACATCAAATCTAACCCAAATGTTTTAGATTTAAAAACTTTCCAGTAAGATTTTAAGTAAAAAGGCATTTCGGATATTTCGTGAATAAGAACATTATATAAGAAACAATTTAAAAGTCTTGGTTCTGTAGTGCCTCTCTGCATATCAGCCCGCCCTGGAAATTACATGAATTTGTTTAAAATTCCGTTAAAATCTCGATTCTCGTGACCTACGTTGTATGCCTCAGGGAGCACGTGTTTTAAATACATAGAACTATGTTGCCCAAGGTACAGATTAAGCTAATGGTTATAATGTGTTAGCAGATATATTTAATTATTATTTTCATTTTAATGGATTTTTAAAAAACAACATTACATGCATATTTGTCATCAATAGTTTACTTTGAGCTTAGTGCATTGGTTTCTACGTCCTAAGGCTAACCATCATAATCATAATACAGAAAGCTGGCTCTTGGCAAGTTCTGAATGTTGGAAGGGTTAACCTCTCGCTACTTAGAACTGTCAGAATAAGCATGGGTCGTTAGACACCACAGTTATGTATGTTTCAGTGCATATGATGCTGCAGAGGAAAATTTATACATTTCTGCGGAGGAGGTATCGGAGTTACTTGGAAGGAAGGTCATTCGCCCTCCATCTCTTGCACTAACTCCTCCGTAGTAGCAAATAATTTCATCCTCCGCAGAAGAACGAGCGTCAATGAAATAACCATCCATGGAATAAGCATCCCCGTCAAAGATTTCTCCACTATTTAGCAACATTTCGAGGGACATTTCACTTCCAAACAAACTATCTCGTACACCGTTGGCAAAACCCCACATCATTCAGTTTTCAATAAAAAATCCATTAAAAATCCGTTAAAATTTCATTGTTCCGAAATAACTAGTACGCTTTTTCGAATGAGTGCACTGCCCTCGAACATCTGACGAAGACAGTTTGGCCTTCGTTACTATGAAACGTTTTTGGTATCTCTGTCCACGGTACTTTGAAACAGTTGTTGGTTTATATCTTCCAATATAACTGTTTTTCAGCTTAAAAACGTTAAAATTGCAGTAAAAATACGCAAAGAAGAGTTACCACTTTTTGAGTTTAGCCTAGCAAGAGCTTTGATTCTAGGGCATAAGATTTACAAAATGGAGCAGCTAAGTGGGCAAGTACCATGCAAAACCTAATAAACTGCAAAACCTAATAAGCTAAACTTTGGAATGATTTGAAAAGAGAAAGTAAGATGGCCAATACTTTTACCCAATTCAAATCGTCACTGAAAAATGACAAATCCTGTGCAGTGTCTCACCTTTCCTTTACTTTTAACGTATTTTATAGTTCCTATTTTTACTGCAATTTTGTAGCTTTTCTTTTGTAACAGGGCAGTTTGTAAATCAACGTTTTTATGACTTGAATACTTACCCTGTATAAATATTATAAAATGAAAAGGAAAGAAAACAAATTGTAGTCTTTGTGTATTTGGCAATTTGAGCATCTTCCTATACATGCTCTATAAAGATAAAAAAAATTTCCACCTCAAATTTCCTTCATTAAAAAGGTTCTTAAAAGACGCGGTTCATATTTGGGAGTTTCTGGAAACTGAATTATTTCAAAATCTTATGGGGCCTATCCGATACAAAGAGAAAGCAAAGGAATTCGAAAAGGAAAAGAAATTCGCTATTCGTCAAATAAATCTATGGCTAATAACTATCATTTTCTTGTCATTTTGTTCTATCAGGTCCAAGCATAAAAACTTCTAACACGTACTCAAACTTTAATTCGAAGCTTACTAAAGGTTTTAGAAAGTTCGATTTCTTGATTCGGTATCATTAGGTGTCCTTCAAAGTAGACATTTGCATCTTTAAATCATGTTTCTGAATCTGCAAGGAATTGTCCTACAATATTAGAAAATAGCCTCAGGGTTAACAAAGATTTGTTGTGGATTGGCAGTACCTTAAATCTTTCTGTTAATTATGAAAGTATTCATTATTTGATTTTTAACACTTCAAAAACAAGATTATCAAATCTCATATCAAATTCCTGTGGTGATGTCTGATTGCTCGCGCATTCCCGTGCATGATTACGTAAAAAGGCGAGGGATCAATAACCATTGAATATCATTGTGGTCATATGGTGAAGTATGTTAATGGCTTTGTAAAGTAATCTAGACGAAAAGTGGCTTCACGCCACATATTAATTTTCATAATGTTACCAGGCTAGATTCGTGCCACAGGTAGTCAACAATATTTTATAGTGCATTACAATTTCCAATTTATACTGGGTGTCCCAGAAGGATGTTTCCCGATCTGAGTTGATAACAATTACAAAATAAACCTATCATACAACGCCAAACTTAGATCTAAGTCTTTGTTTCATTTCTGTATCTGCTAGGATTGATTTTCTGTAATTATTTTCCTGAGAAACGGAATGCCTGCAATGCTCAAAAAAATATAAAAACGGTTTATCAATAAAATTGTCGAACCTGCACCTCAAAATCCACAGAAATTCTACTTTACTAACTGAATTCCAACAGTACGGAGATTGAACTCCATAAAGGGACCCGAGAAAATTCAAATTTGTCCGTTAGGTCCGTAAGAAGCACGATTTTGCTTTACGTTCGAAGAAGTACACTACACAAGACAAGGTCATGTGGCCCGCACTTAAGCGCACTGCCGAGTTTGAATACTAATTTGTGAAACTGACAAGCGGTTGTATGCCTTCACACCTGTGATGTAAAACATGGAAGGAATGGAGCATTTTTCACTTTTTCAAGGGTTTCTCGTGCATAAAATTTCGGAATGTTTATTTATGTTTGGAGGTCTTTTGATGATAAAAAAAATCAGACAAAAATATTTGGATCCAAGTTAGCCTTTAAGCAAGGGATTGCCGTTTAAATCGTTCAAAACGACAAGATGTTTGTTTGTCTGGAACTGTTCAAACGGGAAACTTCTCTTGGGACATCCGGTAGAATCTCTAAATGGAGACAGTGACAAAGTTATATCATGCATGCATCAATCTAAGAGCATCATGCATCAGATAAGGGTAGTATCAGAGGATGGACTAGAGCTGAAATGCCAACCCAAGTTTTCTAAGGTCATTGGCCTCAGCTCACTTCTGGAAACTCAATTTTCTCAAGTCACTTCGGGAAACGTCTTCTTTCCCTTGTCCACTTCACCTTTTCAGGCCTGGTGTCATTCTTGGCGTCAGATGCAAATGACACGAGGGGTGTAGCAGGGCCAATTACTATTGTTCTGCGACTCCCATCTTTAAGATCATAGATTTCATCAAAGTTGCCAGGGGAGATTCGTATCATAGAAAGAAGTTAACAACATGGTCACATATAGCTCCAAATGTTTCTATGACAGGCAGCAGATGGATCCCACATCAAAATCTTGAATCAAACCCCGGGGGCAACTTCTGCTCGAAAAAAGGCACCCCAAAAGATGGCACATCCACAAGGTTCTGTTCTTGGTCCCCTTCTTTTCCTAATTTATATTAATGATTTACCTCTCTCTTCCTCAAAACTAGCGTTTTACTTATTTGCAGATGATACTAACATCTATTGTGAATCTGAAAGTCTTGATCAGCTTCAAAGTGTGGTTAACAGGGAAATGAAAAAAGTGAAAATGTGGCTTGAGGTTAACAAATTGTCGCTCAACATTGATAAAACTAATTTCAAAATTTTTAAGTCACCTCAACGTTCTTTACCTAAAAATGTCAGCATCAAAATTGGAAAGTTTCCAATTAAGAGAACTTGTTATGTAAAATTTCTTGGTGTTCTTCTGGATGAAAATCTTTCTTGGAAGTATCACCTGACTGAACTATCCAAACAACTGGCTAGAACATGTGGTATGTTTTTCAAAGTAAGACACTTCTTGCCCATCAATATTTTAGTCTGTCTTTACAACTCTTTATTTTCGCCGTTTCTACAATATGGAATTTTAGTTTGGGGTCTTACCTATGAGACTCATATCAATCCAGTATTTTCGTTGCAGAAAAGGGTCATAAGGGCCATTTCATTTGAACACTTCTCCCACTACACCTCTTTTCTCTGATTTCAAGATTCTAAAGCTGTATGATCTATTTCAATTGAAACTGCTTTCTTTTGTATATGATTGTGTAAATAAAATCTCTCCTTCTTGTTTTCATTCTTTTTTTATTTAGTTCAATCCGTTCATCAACATAATACACGGCAAGCCACTAAAAATGATATTTTTCTAACTCAGAAAAATACTTGTCAATATGGTCTCCGATCAGTTCGTTACTTTGAAGCTAAGTGCTGGAATGACATTCCCATGGATATAAAACAATCACCCGCTACTATCAGTTTTTGTCGTAAACTCAAAGTCTTCCTCTTTGAAAATAATTATCAAAATTGATCTTAGTTGGCACAAAAAGGTCACCATCCGCCAAGTCATATAATTTCCTCGTAAGTCATCAAATTTATGTGAAATACTAATTAAAAACAGGGGGTGCTCTCTCCTCGATTAGTCTGACTACTGAGAGAGCTCCTCCTTTTAGTAATTCCCTCCATACAATTTATCTTTACTTTTTGTTTTGTTCAATGTATATTGTATTACTTTCATTATTATTTTACTGATGTGTCAATTTTCTGTATTTTATATTTGTATAGTTTAGTTATTTGTCTGTTTAGTACTTCATAAATTGTATGTAGTGGAATTTAAAATATATCTGAAACTGAAACTGAAACTGAATATGAAACTGTATCAGCATATATAGTAGCAACCTCCACTGGGAATCAAATGGAGTTAAAAAATGTCTTACTTCGATTGGAGTCATGAAATATATCTATATCTGTCCTGTGCCTCATTCCGACCAGTTGTCGTCTCGTGCCCTTGCTCTTTATCATGTTGATTGGGTAAAGCTAACAGCCTTTCTTGACGTTCAATCCTTTCTTCGTAATCATAATATTTCATTCAACGTGCTCCAGTTGTCCCTTATATCTGCCTTACTCCACACTCACGCTCACCTGAAAACTTGTTTTGAAATCTTTCACGGTTTCAAAATTTTTTCGTTGTAGACTTTTATCGGTAGATGGAAGTCCATATTGTGTCTGCAAAAGAAAGAACAATTTTCAGCATAGGCCGGTGGTGGTACATTTTCTGGAGGCTGTAAAATTGGCGAGTAGAGGCAAAGGAAAGCGATATACTGGGTGAGTCAGAAAAAGTATCCTCAGTTTGAAAAACCATACAGAGAAATCTATCCAGCCAATTCATAAAGTCACAATTCCATCATATTACTGAGGGAGGTTTCAATTTAATGTTTGAAATTTTCTCATAATATTAGGCGCATTAATTCCTCCTGAGATAAGGATTTAACAAAAGTCCCACTTCTCAATTTGTTAAAAACAGCTAAAAAACGTGTTGTTCTCTATCATGTAAGATTTTAATTTCTGATGCTCAGCATTGACGAGACACCATAGCTACATTCAACAGTCCCCTCCCCATCTATAAAAGGCAATAAATGAGCTTGAAAAAACATTGCTTTGCCATTTTGATGCCTGAAATGCTGATTCAATTGAGCTCCACACTAATAGTTTGAGCCAAGCGTCATGGAAGCTAGTTTACAGGAATTTCCACTTGAGATTACGATTGTCCGCTGTAAATTATGAATAAATTCCCAAAATTAAATCACCGCCACCACCACCATCACCATCATCATCATCATCATCATCATCATCATCATCGTCATCATCATCATCATCATCATCATCATCATCATCATCATCATCATCATCATCATCATCATCATCATCATCATCATCATCATCATCATCATCATCATCATCATCATCATCATCATCATCATCATCATCATCATCATCATCATCATCATCATCATCATCATCATCATCATCATCATCATCATCATCATCATCATCATCATCATCATCATCATCATCATCATCATCATCATCATCATCATCATCATCATCATCATCATCATCATCATCATCATCATCATCATCATCATCATCATCATCATCATCATCATCATCATCATCATCATCATCATCATCATCATCATCATCATCATCATCATCATCATCATCATCATCATCATCATCATCATCTATTTATTCATTTATAGTAGGTGGAAACAAAACAATAGCTACAGTTAATCTGATTAAGGCCTACAGATTACATATCTACAATTTTTCTAAATAAATATAAAAGCTAATCACAGGATTTACATAAAAATCTATCCTGTTATGACCCAAACCAGTAGTACAGCTGCCACTTATATCATCGATCTTATAGTTCGCGTTGTTGTACGATTTTCAAACACTGTTTACATTCTTTTAACTCGCCCGGTAGAGAACCTGAAAAGCAATATTGGCAGCCTGTGTTCTGCCTACATTTAATAAGCAACTGTTATCATTGTCACAGTTTTGATTCCTCGGGAGTTTCGAGACAGTTTAAAAGACTTTGGTCAATCAACATACTGTTCCTTGGTTATGCATCATGAAAATTTATGATGTGGGTTAAAGAGATAACTGTCTCAAAGGAAGCAGGTTCCAACATACTTTTCCACAGATACTGCGAAATATCTTCGTGGGGATTGGGAAGACAGGCGTGGGCATGCATGTATCAAAACTAAAATTGAGGTGAACAGTGTGGATTGTGTTAAAAAATATAATTCTGAAAATTCGACAGCTTCTAATTTCTTGTTGATCTGCACACATATTTTGTGCTTGTAGAGGCCAACTTAATTCCCAGGGTGTTCTTACGTCATACGCTGATCACTCTGGGGACGAGATAATGTACAACTTAATTACTCTTAGCGGACCTCACAGTTCACAAAGAATCAGTTCAATGTATCGGTCTACAGATAAATCAATTAATAAGAAGTAAGGTAGGTACACTAAAAAATTAATAAGAAAACACCATTGCTCTATGTCAGACGTTTCGATGTAAAATCTTCTTCAGTGGACACTGAAGAAGATTTTTCATCGAAGTGTCTGATATTAAAAAGTTGTTTTTAGAAGGTAAGACGCTAAGTCAATAAATCAGTGAGCGAGTCAAAAAATTAATAAATCAACAAATCAATGAACTGATACACCAACAAATCATTAGATAAATAAGTCAATAATTCCGTAAACAATCTATAGAGTCAATGATATTTAGAATCAAGTAATCCATAAGTAAATAAACCAATAAATGAGTAAATAAAAGCTTGATAAACAAATTAATCAGTCAATCGATCTATAAAACAGTCGATCAATTAATAACTAGATTTATAAATCCACTGATCAGTAAATCAACTAATTAACATATCAACTAATCAGTAAATCAACTAATCATTAAATCAACTATTTAGCAAATCCAAAAATCAGTCAATGAATAAATCAACTGATTGAAAAGTATTAAACCTCTTTAGAAATAAATGCTTGCCATGAAAACCCAGGCATAAGCTGCACTTTTTTACCATATTACTTCCCAACAACGTTAGGGTGCTGCCAAGATGCGGAATGAAACATCTTGGACCAAGAAAAACGGTGAATTAGAGCTCACCTGGGGTCAACTTTGGTATTCTGACTGTCAGACTTTTTGTAACATTTGGTAACAAGACTTTTCGTTTCGAAAGTCCAAATTGACCCTATCGTAAACAAAGGCTTCCTGTTATTTTCCTAAAAATGAACAAAATTCACTGTGTAAAGACGAGCATATCCATGAATGTTATCCATATCATTCCAATTGATGTTCTTTGCTGAACTGTCCCAAATCATCAAAACTTATTAAGGAGAGTGGACTGAAGCAGCAATGAATATATCACAGTAAAATAAATCAATAAGTCAGTAAAAGAGTATGGCAATCAATTAGTTGCTCAACAAGAATGTATGTAAAAAAATTGATGACAAAACACAAAAACATAATTGCTTAAATTAGAAAGTAAAGAAGCAAATGAAAATGAGCAACTAGCAAATGAATCAATGAAGTGCCAATTGGTGAATTAGCCAATACATAAATAAATCTGTAAATATGCCAATAAATGCAAACGTGAAGAAAGCAAAAAATTAACAAATTATTAAACTGATAATGAAACAAATTAATGTGTGAATAAATCAATGAACATCTATTCTCGCCTATTGTGCACTTAGACCCCAAATAATACAAATTCTCTCTGATAAATCGCTTCCTATGAAACAATAGATATAGTATTATGCTTAATTAAAATAAATGATCAGCCAATGATAATGAATGATCAGTCATAAATAGCATAGGGGTAGAATCTTTGTCGCTAAAATGGTAATATATCTTCTATTATATTGAATAAGTTGAAAAAACTTGATATGATTTACGACAATTCCAGCAAGTACATTTTTGATACATTATTATTTCAGATTTAAAGTGCTTTTCACATTTTAAGATGTAACATCATCAAATGGCAAAATCATAAACCAGAAAGCAACAGGCTTTTGCTTGCCATACAATAGACCATCATACAGTAAACCTTGAAGATTCTACTATTTTGTGTTACCAGTTTAGATGCTATGGTGCTTTAATGCTTCTGAAGGCCTTTGATGAATCCTTTCATGCCACAATGATACATATATCAACTCTGCTCTATGCATACCTTATCACATGAAAATAAACTGTGTGAGTGATTAAGCACAACAAAGAAATCACCTTTGATTAAGCATGGCTTAATTTTTACTGCTGCTTACAATAATGTAGCTTACAACAAGGCATGTGCTGTGAATCCCTCATCACTTGACCCCTACCAAGAACTTTCCCGTACGAAAATATAGGGCCTTGCAGAGCCAAAACCAGGCCATAACCAGGCCTTATTTCTCATTCTTGGCCATAATTTACCATTGCAAGAACGTTGCAAATTTTTTGCAAGGCTCTTGCAAAAACGTTAGCTTGGTGCAAGGCTTAGCTTTGGCCTTTATCAGGCCTTGCATTAGAGTCACAGCAGCGATATTCTTTGGCTATCAATGTTACGCTAATGCAACGCTCATGTTAGGTTTGTCGTCGACATATTTTGGCAAAACCGCTATTTTGTTTGTACTCAAATATCGTTCATGCCATGCTCTTGTTGGGGTTTTATTCTTGTTTATTAAGGCTATCCTCCTATGGGAATACTAAGATAAAAGTGTTTATTGTGCAAATACGATGGCTTTGAGTTTGAAGAAAAAGTACGAAGCACCACGTGTAAGACAAGAGTCCAGCTAAGGGTAAAGTTTCATCGAAAATTTTTCAAAGGTTCGCTACAAGAAACTTAAACGCGCCGAGATAAATAATGGCTGATGCATCTATTAGGTGAGTATAAAAGTTGTTTCAACGTCCAATCGCAAGTTTTGTAATTTTCTTCTCTCTGCAATCGTTAAGATGGAAACAAAGATCAGGGTATCCAAGATTGCAACAACCATCTTACTAACACTTTCGGTGAGAAATAATTTAGGACACACAAATAAAATGCTCTACATTTTCCTTTAAATGTAGAAAGGCTGTGCTATCTCCTTGCAGTGGCGGAGCCACGGGGGGGGGGGGGGGGGTTTGGGGGGTAAATACCGCCCCACTTTTTTGAAAACATGGTAATTTAGATTCGTCCAGAAACCTCATAAAAATCTTAGGGTAGGGGTAGGTCTGCCTTCAGCTTTTAATCTCGCTTTCTTACTCTAAAATATGAACTTATTGTTTTGAAATCTTTTTCTTTGTCATTCTAATTTTGTCTTTGTCATTTCACATTATTACATGACTCATTTAAACTTTGACAAGTTGTGATACCAGTTGTAATACAATTCAAAACCCTGTCTTAAGGTTTCTCGTATACACAAATGATTTCATCTGTCGTTTTTTATCCAAAAAAGGGTGTATCTCTGTCTTCAAAAGGGCGTATTTCTATCTTCAAAATGGGCGTTTCCCATAGTCTTAAAGGGCGTGGCCCCAAAAAATTTTCCGGTGGCTTCGCCCCCGGACCCTGATCCATCCTTACCCCCCCAATTCGCGGCGGCTGGCGCCGCCGCTGTCTCCTTGACAAACAGTTTGTTTGTTGTGGAGTTTAATATGCACAGCATTTGTAGTTTGTAACCGATTCGTTATGACATACGTTTCCCCGTCGTTCTTTATGAACATCATCCGAGATAGAAATACAGATCGAAATAAGGGTAATGCTATTGACAACAAGGTTTCCGAAGGCCAGGCAGGGGCACATGCTCGACAGCATGGAAAACTTTGTAAGCTTGAAATTGTTTCCCAACTCTACCTGAAAAGGATCGTCATATTTCTTACTTTGAAAATGTCGTCCATGTTATCAAATTAGGTCTGCGGAAAGTTCAAAAAGTGAAGATTGAACAAATCTTTTCGAAGTTTTCGAGTTTTCCGAGCTGTCCGAGTTTTCGTCTGGGACAGATTCTCAAACTGGAAGTGATCGAATTGTTTCCAGGCTGCTGCAAGATTGCTTTTGGCTTTATTTTGCCTTGCAAGCAACCACCTAAAATAAGCCAGGCCCCGATTGGGCCATACAAAGGCCTTTCAAATGCCAGGCTAAATGTATGGCCCGTTTTAGGTCCATGCATAGAGTGCTAGGCTGCCTTTTCAATTCAAATGTTAGACTCATGCCAGTGTGAATTATGGCTATGGTTGCAAGGCCCTGTATTTTCGTAAGGGTTAATAGAAATGTGCTTCAAACTGACCTATTCCTTGATAATTTAATGAGTGTAAAAATATTGATTAGAAAATCAAATTTACCCTGTCATGATTTTCAAATATCTTTCACATTAGTGTGGCTTAATTTTTGCCAATTTATCAGCATTCAGGTTTAATTGATGCCAGGCTAAATCTTGGCCTCCTTTTTTATGCACATGGCTTATTTCCATGTAATAAGGTACTTTTGTCAACTAATTTGCAACGAAATGCTTTCTCTGTCCTGATTAATGGAAATCAGCAGTGCAATTCATGAGTACAGTGGTACGACACGTTAAAAATTGAAAAATTCCAAAATAATTCATATTCATTCAAAACACTTTATTTACTGGGGTTTAATAAATACATTTAGATCAACTAAATGTTTAATTTTCTACTCGTTAAAACTCAAGTTTTTCATTCCTTAACAAACTTTCCTTTACTTAGTCCTAATGTAACCTTAAATTTTACAAGAAGTGTTTTCAGAATCGCAGAATCGCAGTTTAATTTTAGGTGACTTTTCAAACACTTTTGAGACTCATGAGCAAAAGAGATCCTGATGAAAGAGTATGAAATCAGGTGCAAGACTTTTCCAATGCAGAATAAGTAGCATGTTCAAGAAATATCCCTCTTTATCAATGACATCATAGGATTTAATACTGATCTCCTAGCTTTACAAAGAGTGCACAGGTTCCTTTTCCAAACAATACAATAAATGCTTTCATGGAATGAACTTTCAAAACTAAAACTGTTTAGTAATTAGTTATATTTTTTCATATTTTGATGACTGGAAAATTTAAAATCTTACAAAAAAGCTTGCCTGCATGGAATTTCTCAAAATAGTGTTATTTCACATGAAGATCTGAAGTGCGTGGAGCTTCTTCCACACAAGTGACAAAGTTAGCCTCTGATTTGGGCAACACAGGTCAAGATGTGCCACATACAGCAACTTTTCAACAATTTCAAAGTTAAGGCAGCAGGCCATCCAATGCCAATCACAACTTCACTTTCCTAATACAAATACTACCAACGAGTATCACTTAAAAATTGTTGTACAGTAATGTATGGTAGTTTTGATCATGTTCTATATTCATGTATTTTTGGGTATGAGAATAAGGACCAAAATGCCACTAGCACTCCTATAGCTATGGCCTGAACAGAGGAACCTGTCATTGGCAGTGGCATTTATTCAATTTGATAATTTGAAGCTTTTCACATGTATCAAAAAATCTCATTGCATGTTTTTCAATTGTACAAAGATCAATTGGGAATGTAAGTCTGCTGATATCTAGCCTACCCTGTCAACAGGCTTCAAAGTCCTGTTCACATGCTAGCTGATATCAGTAAGGCATATTCTCATTTTAATTGATGTGTGCATGTAACGCTAGTGAAAAAAACCCATTATCGTGTACTGTAAGGGTGTGTTTTGTTTACCCTTGCTATAATCCAATTCATAAGCTACTCTACTGAACTTAATTGAAGGAAAATGATTAAAGATACAAGAATGGTATGAAAATACTTGTATGTAAATCAACTAAATAAAAAGAAAACAACAAGGTTCCTTTCCATCGACCAGTTTGAAGGGTATTGAGCTTATCAACAAGATCTCTGGTGTGCAAGAGGAGATTTATTTTGCTCTCCGTTGTCTATTTTGGATAGTCTATTGAAAATTCCCAGTGTGCAAGTGCCATTCTTTGCACACCTGTCCACTGAAGAGCACAGTTTTAAAAGAGGTGAAATACAGGGCTTTGAACTGAATGGGCTTTGTGCCACAGATGCACAGAGAAAAACTCTACATAAGAGAAACATCTCTCAAAACAAAGCAGTTGAGTCTGCAAACAGGCTACTCTCATGCCTGGTGTGAATCTGAATGCTCATTTTGGAAGATCTTTGGCAAAGAGAAAGAACTCATCCACTTTTGGTGCAAACAGAAAAAGCACAGACCTTAAAAATGGGCAATTCAATGTCTCATCAAATTACACTATACTAGAAATCCAATCATTCTTTGGTGCATACTGGTGCACAAAATCATTACACTTAGAAATATTTGGTGCAGAGCAGAGTAGAGATACATGTTGGTCACATGCTATTTTGTAAGTTGGCACTTAGGAAGTCACACTGCTATATATGCCAGCATGAAATGTTTGTACTGCATGCACAATATCTTGCGCACACAGGAAGAAACAAATGTGGTTTTCAACCTGAGCACACAGTTGGCAATAAGCAAAGGATCTATTGTGTATCTATTGTTCTCATCTGTGAATTCTCCACACAATCTTATTAGGCCATCTCAACTTGCAGGCACAAGATGCAAAGCTTGCAGTCTGGGGCATATGCTGGTATGTTTTACAATTTCAATTTACTGCATTCATAGTTGGATTAGACTTTCTTTGTGCAATGCAGCACCTTTGGCAAAGTTGAATTCATCACATTTTGTTGCATTGTTGTACTCACTGTGGACTTGCCCAAGTCATCCTGGAAGAAATGAAGAGACAACCTGTCGCGAACAGTGAACAGCTGGATAACACAGCTGGATGGCCGGACGGTCTTTGGTACGGCAGATGGCACCTTTGATCATAATGATTGAACAATAGCAGACACGATACTGCTGTGTCCTGAAGGAAAATGACGGGGGCAAACCAACATTGAAACATGAATGGCTGTATGTCAAAATGAACAGATGTTTATATATTGGCACCACCATTTCCAAAACAGCCCCCCTGTGTAGACAGATACAATTGACCCTCTGGTTTTCAAATTCCTTGTGGTTAGGTCTTATTACAAACATTGGGTTACGTCAGGTCACATACGTCTTATGAATGATTAATGAGCAACTGTTCGTGACAAGTCGTTACTTTCCTTCTTGTATGACAACTTGGGCAAGTCTATACTTACTGCTACCTGGAACACATATAAAGGACAACGCATCATTCACTTAACATCATGTGAATGAATTGAAGCTTTTTATTTGGCTGGTGTAATTTGCAAAACACAGGTTGCATAAGGCAAGTTATGTTTTATGACCAAAGGCAGTATGGCTGAACCAAGGGGCAGTCCCCCTCAGAACGCTAACATTTCTGTGTCAGGGGGATTTCAAATTGTTGGTATGTAAGAACTTCTGTTCCTGTGAAAAGAGTATACCACAGGATTAGCAATCAATGTCATGAATTAAACCGCTTGGTTGCAAGTGATTAACGGACTCAGATTTTGACAACCATTGTTATCAAATCAATGGAGAATCAATGGGTAACATCTATTCATATTCAATATGCATACCTAACATGATGCAATTGTAATGGTATCCATAATAACCTTGTGTATTGTCACGAATATGTCATGTCATATGTCATGAATATGTCAAGAATATGTCAAGGGGAATTTTGTGGGAATTTCGCTCATTTGAAAGAGTGTCAAGAATTTTCCAGAACAGTGGATTTTCTATGTTTTTGATCGATTTTTCTTGAAAGCGAAAGGATTTTGACAGAGGAGTACGGCCTATGCTCAGAAGTGAGTGAAAAAAGATGAAGGTGCGAGCTGCGAGTAGACTTTAAAAAGCTGCCAGCGATGCTAAATCAACAAAAGATCTTTTGTTATCTACTGCAAGAACCTTTTATTTTCAAAAACGTGGACTTTGTGAACAAAATAATTAATCTGAAGTTTCTCTTAATTATCATGTTTTTTATATTTAGTAAGATGACATATACATCTTCTATTAAGACCCTTCCTCATCTCTCTCAACCATGTTTCTGTCGGACAAACCGTGTTTTGTACTGATGACAACTACAGTACTTTCCTGTTTTTTTCTTTTTTCTGTTTTTTTTGTCTTTTTTTCCTCTTATCGTTTTCTGTTATACCAGCACCTCTAAGGAGACCATTATGGAAATAAGGTCAGCTTGACTCTTTAATGCTATCCCTGCCACTGTAATTAGGGGTGTTTTCCATTTTACGTTTTTAACCTTAGAGGATTAGCAATTGACCAAAGGATTAGTTTGTATTGTATCTATTTTCTATATTTATTACAATAGCTTGTAAATATTTTTTATGTGGCAAATGATTCATACATAAGTACATATCAAATTTAATCCATGCTCCATAACATAAGCATAAGAAACTCTGACTTAACATTATATCTAGAACATCAAGAAGATGGTCCCACTATGGTCCCATGGTACAGCCAGGCCAGGTCGAAAACTCGGAGATCTCGGAGATGTCGGAGATCTCGGAGAATTATCTCCGAGTTATTCATCTCCGAGTTTTCGTGTTGGCCCTATATGCATAACTCGAAAACTCGGAGATGTTTGGAAATCTTTTCGAAACTTCTCTAAATTGTCTATTTCACACTGTTTAAGCCTTTATTCACTAACAGCATGTGAAAGGATTAGTTTCGTGTTGTAAAACCGGTATCTCCGAGTTATTCATCTCCGAGTTTTCGTGTTGGCCCTATATGCATAACTCGAAAACTCGGAGATGTTTGGAAATCTTTTCGAAACTTTTCTAAATTGACTCATTCACACTGTTTAAGCCTTTATTCACTAACAGCATGTAAAAGGATTAGTTTCGTGTTGTAAAACCGGTATCTCCGAGTTATTCATCTCCGAGTTTTCGTGTTGGCCCTATATGCATAACTCGAAAACTCGGAGATGTTTGGAAATCTTTTCGAAACTTTTCTAAATTGACTCATTCACACTGTTTAAGCCTTTATTCACTAACAGCATGTAAAAGGATTAGTTTCGTGTTGTAAAACCGGTATCTCCGAGTTATTCATCTCCGAGTTTTCGTGTTGGCCCTATATGCATAACTCGAAAACTCGGAGATGTTTGGAAATCTTTTCGAAACTTTTCTAAATTGACTCATTCACACTGTTTAAGCCTTTATTCACTAACAGCATGTAAAAGGATTAGTTTCGTGTTGTAAAACCGGTATCTCCGAGTTATTCATCTCCGAGTTTTCGTGTTGGCCCTATATGCATAACTTTATAACTATATGAGATGACTTGACGAACGCCGCCGCATGTTCTGACCTCTGTCGGTGTCTGTCACAAATCATCCGATGTGTCACATTACTTGACACCATGAAAATGACAATCATAAAAAGGTGAAACGGAATCACGGAACAACATCCCTGAAGATTATTTCAATAAAGTATATAAGTATAGCACAATAACAAATCACTCATTGTTGTCTATGTCCTACAAGTGCCAAAAGACAGAAATCTTTGTGGGTACTGTGGAAAGGGGTTTCCGATTCGCACTTTAAGAATAGTACTGTATGATATCGTCATCAACCATGAAGAGAGGTGGGAAAATCCAAGTCCATTTAATGATCCAGGGCAGCCAAAGTACTTGAAGTCGCCATTTGGGAAACACTCAACGAATTTCTATTGCGTAAGGAAGACTGCATTGTGAAGCGCTTCCATATATCTCCAGCGATTTGATAGTGATACCAGAGCACTTGAGATAGAGGAACAACTTGGTGCGCAAATTTAAACAAAGACGTGGCCATTCCTTCAAGAAATTTTTTCAAATGCGTTACCGAAACTTTATATCGTTCTATAAAAAGAACCTGCCCGATGCTACACATTCTTTAACATGCTACACATTCTTTATCATTCAGTTAAAATTAGTGGTCAAAATTGCAACCTTCTGACATCAAACACGTCTATCAAGTGCGTTATTGGTGAACTTGAAACAAATAAGATACTTGCTCTCTTGTGCTCTTAAAATTAAACAGAAAAAATAAAGCCTCTTTCTGGCATCATATTGTTTACCTCAGTTTGGCACAGCATCAATCAAATTTATGCTTGACACATATGCCTTGCTTTCTGCTGCCCTCATTACGGTATATGAAGATTATAAACGTTGCAGTAGATCTAGTTGTTATATTGCTGTTACAATTCAATCTCGTAATGCTGCTTCATTGCATATGTCATCCTATCTCCAATATCTGCATGTGCACCATTTTACTCGAATCTCTGACTGTCAAACTTGTGAAAAAAATGCTTAAACAGTGTGAATGAGTCAATTTAGAAAAGTTTCGAAAAGATTTCCAAATATCTCCGAGTTTTCGAGTTATGCATATAGGGCCAACACGAAAACTCGGAGATGAAAAACTCGGAGATACCGGTTTTACAACACGAAACTAATCCTTTTACATGCTGTTAGTGAATAAAGGCTTAAACAGTGTGAATGAGTCAATTTAGAAAAGTTTCGAAAAGATTTCCAAACATCTCCGAGTTTTCGAGTTATGCATATAGGGCCAACACGAAAACTCGGAGATGAATAACTCGGAGATACCGGTTTTACAACACGAAACTAATCCTTTTACATGCTGTTAGTGAATAAAGGCTTAAACAGTGTGAATGAGTCAATTTAGAAAAGTTTCGAAAAGATTTCCAAACATCTCCGAGTTTTCGAGTTATGCATATAGGGCCAACACGAAAACTCGGAGATGAATAACTCGGAGATAATTCTCCGAGATCTCCGACATCTCCGAGATCTCCGAGTTTTCGACCTGGCCGGTACAGCCATGGGGACAAATGCACTTTGGCAGACACAGCTTTCAAGGAAAACAGAGATTGAATTGAATTTCATTGCTGCAACTGACTTCTGATTGGTTTTCTGAACAATAGTGATAGAAATACTATCTATCGTCCGATTGGATAATGCAGAATTCGAACGTGATTCAACTAATTTGCCCTTGCTTGAGAGCGTCAAAATGACCTAAATATGGCCTAAAAATGGCATAGGAACTCGCAATCAGAATAGTCTTCTGGTTACCAATGTTTGGGGGCTGCCGCCCCCAACCAGGGTGCATTCCATGTAAAAATTACGCCGGAGGTACGCTGAGCCCTAAGCTTTCGTACGCCAGGTATTTCCAGAGAGAGAGAAGCTGTTAAAAATCTGTACTTGATGATTTTCAGAAACTCTCAGCACTTGCCCAAATTCTTCGTTTCTTATTAAAAGAACCTGCTGAAAGACTGAGGGCAACTTCACATTCATGCCAAGGTAGGAAGATTTTCAAATGCCGTCATGCCAAGAACCGATTGTATTGAAGAAATGACGCCGCTACGCCAATAAATAAGTCAGGTCTACGCCGAAGATCTTTGGGCCTAAGTGCATGGAATGCAGATATTGCACAGGGGAGGAATTCCACATCTCCCGAAAAACGAGTTTCGTTCACCGACGACTGACTTGTTTTCACACAAGACAAAGAGACAAGGGGCTAAAGAGGTGGATCATGAATGGTTATCTTTCCTGCTTTGGCAATCGTGATGACAGCAGGCTGTTTGCTTCCTCTCGCATCCTTCATATTATTTACTTAATGTAGAAAGTTTCCAAGATGATATTTCATTGGATTAGGTTTGGTTATTTTTTAAGTGATCTGAGACTAAGAATTTCTGCCAATACACGTATTTTTGAAGAAACTGCTGTCATTGTTGTCAACTTCCTCTGCAAGCATGGTTTACTTTAGCCTCGCAGGCCAGGTTTACTTCCTTCAGAAACGGCTTATATCCTAATCGAAACAGGTTCACTGATTTTAAACAATCCGTACCGGTTTACGGAAATCTTTCCACCGGTTCACTCAACCCTTATTGGCTCATCAGATTACAAAAGTGTCTATATCCAAACAATATGAAATGTCATGGCCATTCAAAATAAATCACATGTCACATGTGGAAACCATTGCGCAAGTTTCGAATGACGTGTCCCGAGAGAACCATGGCAAATAAAGCAGAATCAGTACAGCCATTATGACGTTTCTAATTGTTTTGGAGCGAATTATGAGGAGCCACAGTGTGTCATGCCTTTAAAGACATCTCACTGTTAGACTTGCACTGGCTTCAAGATCGCAAAAAAGGGTGACGCTTTTTAATCTTTCTGAATATTTCGGTAAATAACGTCATTCGCCCTTTGGCTTGGAAACCTGACTGATGCACGGAAACGGGTGAAACTGGTCTGAATCCGCCCCTGAGCACATTCAAAGCAACGTCTGAAAAGTCAAATCCAATTGGTCTCGGGGGAACATACTTAGGTTGTACTTTTACCACTACTCAATTCGAGATAGCTGCACGAAACCGGAAAACGCACAGGCTTCCAGAAATCATGGTTTTGATGGCACATTGATCAGTGACAAAATCCAAAGGATCTTGAGGAGAAATACTGTATTGATCATGTATTCCTTCCCTCTCCATTCGAGGTTAGAGTTCGCAATGCAAACATGGGAAGGAGGAGCGAAGAACAAAACGAAAGCACGAACGAAAGTCACGTCGGTGAACGAAACTCGTTTTTCGGGAGATGTGGAATTCCTCCCCTGTGCAAAATTCATGGAATGCACCCTGGGCCCCCAAGTCCCCGTAGAAAAACTTTGATCTTTATCCTACTGCTGACGCATTTTTTTCCATCAAATGGTCGAACACGGAGAAATGCAGAAAGTGTGTCCGCTGAAGTGCAAACTAGCCCAGCCATGCTGCACTTGGCCATAAAACATGACTTGCAACCTGCATTATGCAGATTACACCATTTTATGAGACAAAAAAAGACACAAACATATTTCAGCATATCGGCGATGATGGATTTTTCCTCGGATTTTGGAAGGGCAGAAAAACATTTCTACACTTTTGCACACCTCTCGCATACAAGTATCAAAATACGTACCTTATTAGCAAGAACTACTTCTTTAGAGGGAAGATTTCATGTTGTTTCTGACTTCGGCTCAAATTTAGGACCACACTGGCATCCATCTTTTATCTTTTATCCGAGTTTCGCGCCAATTTTCTGCTGTTTGGAATCGAGGCAGAAAACAAATAGCGGAAAAGTGTGACGTCACAAACATCAGGGTTTTGCTGTTGTTGATTTTGAGAAAAAGCTGACCATCGAACACATCGAACTATGGAATAGTTTATCATTTGGTTTCGGTCAGCTAAAAAAATTCCATTGCTCCTGTGCTACTGGTAACTAAACAAAATTGGCTGGGTTTTTGAGCTTATTGGGTGCATCAAAGAAAACGTTTTTTAACTAGGCTGCAATCTGGAGGTATCAAAATTGGCCATTCCAGTTTCAGCTATAATAGTTGTTGCATGTCACTTATGCAGAAAAGGATTTCTATATAAAATGGTCTCATTCTATTGCACAAGGATACTCTCAACAAATTCTTTCCCGTATTTTGTATCGGCTTCATTTTCTGTATACCTGTGCCGCTGCCCAGGGGAGGGGGCACTCAGCACATGCACATACGGGGAGGTAAGTCTGATATTTTTGGGTTAGAATATTGCCGAAAGTGATATTTTTGGGTCCAGATAAATGTGAAATTATGTTCATGATATTTTTTGATACAAAACATTGTTTAACTGATATTAAACAACTACTGCAGTATGGATCAAAGATATTATTTGAGGCCAAATTTGAATTCAGCAAGTTGTGCCCACGAAAGACCATGGATGATGATGGCTCTTTAATGATGGCCTTTCTGCACCCACTTGAGCCCTAACTGAAACCCTACGGATACATTAATATCGAGAACTTTCGGATGGAAAAGTTTCATAAAAAACTTCGGACAAAAAACTTGCGGACGCTTTTTCGAGAATTTCGGACAAACACGCCGTCAAAAACCAAGCATAATACGAATTTATATGTTAAAGATGATTGTGATTCTATCACAAGCCCTAAAATAAGTGTGGTTCTGACTCATTTTGTAGTTTTGTAAATTAAAACTTTGGTTCTTTAATTGGGGAAAGTGTGGATTTGAAAAAAGGCAAAATTTGTGGACATTGCAGGAGGGAGTAAGAAAATAAGATTCACAGATAATGTGATAATAGAAAATAGAGTTTAAATTATAAAATTGAAAGAAAGAGTAGTACCTTCCTCATGAAACCGAAACTAATCCCAATCCACCCAGCTGCGTTAAATGAGGCTGAAGATAAAGTGGCAAATTTGCAAAGCCCCTTCACGAGGAGAAGTAAACATAATCCTTGTTTTAGCCGCTCGTACAGTCTCAGTGCTAAGTAAGTTTTGTCGTTATGGTAAGATTCGTTGTTTATGCTGTATGTACACTTTCAAATAAAGCCACACCAAATTTTCAACCTTAAGTGCAGACCACACCCAACTTTCAAAAGTGTGCACTTTTTAAAATTTGTTATTTTAGGGCCTGTCATAAATATCAACTTACAGTAGGTACATGTTGATCTTCACATCTACAAGGACATTTGAATGGAATTTTCGTTTGATGCAATAGTAATACCAGCTGTAAACCAAATTAAAAGGTGCTGCCATAGGTGAACTATTTTCCGGGACTACTTTCAAGAAATGCTTCAAGGAACCAAACTTTTAGATAAAAATTCAAGAAACCTAAGTATTTCTGGCAAAACATTGATCAATTGACATCTTATGTTATGTTTCTTTGTGCTTTTCCATTTGCAATAAATGTAAAACTTTCGCACGAAAAACTTTCGGACTTCACCACATTTCGGACTACTAAACTTTCGGAGAAAATTTTGTCCGAAAGTTTGATCGTCCGAAAGTTATCGATTTTAATGTAGGTTACTTCTTGTGGGTCCACATCCTTCAAGAACAGGTCTTCTTGCTTGTTGCCATCATAACTTGTGTTGTCATTTTGCAGGCTGATGTTTCAAACAATTGGAATGATGTAGTCGAAGAGAAATCGCGACAACAAAAGAGGAGAAAAATGAATATTGATTTTGACAAGAATCTACGATTAAGATTACTTAACATCAGGGATCTGGCTGTCATTTAAGATTTGATGAAATTACACAGTTACGGCAATCGTTTTAAATTCCGAATTCAGACTCCAAGTAAATCAAACAAGCAATTATTTGCCAATATCATCAGCGTACGATAATTGTACACAATGCAAGTTTCCTCATATCGAACGTCGCTTGGGTGCATCACATACGGTTCACAGCAAACAGCTTTTCTAACAATTTGCAGAGCCGGACTCTCTGTTCTTAACATCAATGAACAAATGTTTTTCTTGCAGACTCTTTGAGATTAACTGGAACTGCTGAATTAAACGAAAGCCGCATAAATAATATTTACTGGTAGGCACTGCATTCTATTTTAATAGTATTGGTGTGTCTAGCAGCTCTTCTGGCAGCATTATTGCTTAAAGTCCAACTCTGTCTAACTGTTTGGAGTTCGTGTGTAGTATTGACTTTGAAAACTTTCTGGCAGTAACATAACTATATCGTTTCATCTACTAAGCCTACTTAATACATGTTAATGCTTGCTAACTTACTTCAGACGCATAAGGAATTAGCGCTATTGAGCTACTTAAAGCTATCTGAATAATTTATAACTTGTAGTTTAAATCCAACCCAGGACATGTAATCGCCTAATTTTCGGACTGGGCCATAAGTTTTCCAAAGTGAAGAACTTCATAGAGTCTTGAGAATTATCAAAAGTTGGAAAGAAATACCTTTACAGATTTCAAGCGGTTAGACTGAGCTGTTCTTCGCTTTCTCTCAGCTCCTGGGCATATATCAAAGCACAACTCATGTTCATTAAAATTTGAAAAATACAACAAAGGAATTTTTGAAAGCAAATGCTGCTGTTTTTAGGACTCCTTGTTAGATTTTAGGTTTTCTTGTTATGCGACTTTATCTTTAATAGCTATAGCATGACATTTTTTCATGGAATTCTCACTCGAGAGCATTTCTGCACGAAATCCAGTTCTTACTTGCATTCTATTTCAGCACCAGGGGATAAACGTAAATTTCTTATTTTCATTTAAGGATAAAACCTAAATTCTTAAAGCAACAAAATCTATCAAGAAAGCTAAATATTCTAAAAGCATCATTTGCAGAGTCACAAAGATTCCTTTTAAACAGACTATGAAACACGGCTTCATGAGCAAGAAAGTAATCAAGAAAGCCACACATGCAGCTTTATGTGTATCAACCAGTTTATGCCTTCTGTGAATGAAAAACCAAAATGTTGTCAGCCTGTCAGTCTTTGTTGAAGATCACGGCACCAATGAGGCAACAGTTGATAATACTTCCTCAGTTGACAAGAATGGTACCGGGTGTCAAAGAGTATGTATATTTTCTCGTGTCTAGCGATGAGGATCTAGCTTCCATTAATTGCTAATCAATTTCAAAATGTTCCTTGATACAGTAAAGTCCCGCCTTTAAGTAGCTCGTTTCACAAAAACAGCCTGATTGGTTTTTATGTTAAGATATACTTCTTCCTCAAAATAGGGTGTGTATACCATGGTATAAGAAACACTTTTACATTCCAAACGATTCCAAATAGCTATCAAAATTGTTAAGAAAGCGTTTTAAAAATATGTACTGTTGCATAAGGATATAATGGTTTGAGCCAGTACTGACAGTTTCTGGAAATTGTGACAATCTGGGCATAAAATTTTCATTCTTGTTTCTAGAGAACTGAGACCTATTGGGGACATATTCAAATAAACGCCATGAAATGGTACTGTGTACTATTGTAAGAGAAACTGAATATGAATGAACCAGGATAGTTTCTTGTAGAGTGGTATTTTATTCAGCGAAATCAGGCCTGAGTTTCTTATAATGCAGTTTCTTAAAGGCAGGACTTTACTGTAGTTAAGTTGAACACAGATACCTCATATTTTTATGTTTATTCCTAGAGTGTAGCAAGTTCAACGTTGAAAGTTCAATTTAAGGTCACGTCCAAGCCAGAGCTTTGGCATTTTGGCATAAGTATATTCTTGTGCAAAGCAAATAAATCAACAATGTCCTTAATAACAGTTGAACATAATTTAGATTATGTCATACATTGTGCCATTCTGTATATTTTTCTTCGATTTCTACGACTTTGTTTTTCTTCTCTGTTTGATGTTTCACCTTATCAGGTATTTCTCCCATGCTGTGTTTCGTTTTAGTTTAAAAGACCCTCGTGCACATATTTCCTTTGCTGAAGATGACTCTAGCCAGAGTCGAAACGTACTATGTCATAATTTTGTAAAAACTAAGTCTCTCGTTTCCTGGATGTGACGTTAATTTACTTTCAATTGGACTGTCAATTTTTCTTTCATCATCATGTAACTGAGGCTCTGGTACCCAGGGTACTGGACTGTCATAAGCTGATCATCATCATGTAACTGGATTGTAACTGGATTGTCTTTCCATCACGAAAGCAAAGATTAAGATGTCTTTTCTTATCGTCGTTCTCTTTCTAAGATTTATAACAAAGCGTTTTCCGGATTCATCATCAATTTCTTCAATTTAATTTTTGAATTTCGATGTGCTTCAAGAACTTGCTAGGCCAAAATTGCAAAGCTCTGGCGGGGAAAAATTGGAACTTTCAAGATAAATATTTCAGCTTATTGATGTTCAAGTTAAAAATCGAGAAATAAATTAAAATTGATTAGCTACTGACTGAAACAAATTCTCATCACTGAACCCAATCAAATCTGGATACTTTTTCTGGGACACCGGGTATACACCATTTCAATTAATAGCCTCGTTTTCGAAATTATTCAGAACCCTGTTATATGAATTTTAGAGGCAAAATTCGAACTTACCACCAAAACTTTAGTATAACCACACGCTTTCATGTTGATAGCGGTGGTAGTCTTTAATTCATGGCGATTTCAAGTTTGAAAATCTATAATTGTTCGGGATACTATCAGTGAAAGTCTTACGGGTTTTCCCCAGAAGAGCCAGACGCCGATCGAAGCGCTTTGGAGTCTGCGCAGTATCAATCTCAGGGTCATCGCCCTTCATCCTTCCTTTGTGAAATTGCGCATGCCCCAAAACGCTTCGCTCGTCCCATTGATCAGCGAGCCAATCAGAGTTAACGTCATTTCCTTTCTGATTTACAAAAGGGGGAATTCGCAGTATCCCGAACAAATAAGGGATTTGACCATGAAAATGAATTAAAGTTTCACCCCAAATGATTTTCACGGTCAAATCCCTTATAGCCTAAATCTTTGGACTTGACATCATCATAAAATCAATATCACAGTTGCCAGCACTTAGAAAACGAGAGAGTAGACTAAAGTCTGGGCGCTAAATCTGAATCTGGGCTCATATGAACAATAGGAAGAAATTTTGACAAATTTCCAAAACGAGGCTGCTTAATTGAAGTAGTGTATTTGAACTGCTTTATTTGACTCAGATTGATTTGGTAGCTATCAGAAGCTGATGTAAGAAGCTAAAACAACGAGAATTTTTTAAAGTGAACTGACATTCATCCTTATTAGTATCGTATTGTAGATCCTCTATCATGAAATAACTAAACATAAACTCTTCTGTGCAACTAATTTGATACTATGATTACACATTGCTCTAATGAAGAGTTGCCTACTTCAAAAAGATGCCCACAGATCTGAGTGGCCAAGATTCTGCTAACAAAGTAAAATTCCGCAATAGCTCAAAGCAATATTATTGGTCACATCAGTTACAGAAAGAGTAGAATGAAAAAACCATTGAACCAAATTTTGTCTTTTGTTGACTTTTTTATGTGATTTTAGTTGCAATGGCAAAGATTCAGTCAACTTGACAAAAAGAAAGCCAAACATTTCTGAGTTTCTTCCGACATGAAATGTATGTAATCTGCAAATCAGATCTACAATCTCGGGGGGGGGGGTAACTCAACCTATTATGTGACGGGGACGTGACGTGCCATTTTGCCAGAAAAATTGGTACCCATAATTCCGTAAATTCTGGTGGATTTTAGGGCCATAATTCCACAAATCGAATAAGTATCTGGGCCATAATTCCGGAAATTATGAAAAATTCTCTGAAAAGGACACCCATAATTCCGTGAAATGTCAAAAAGTTGTGTAAATGATACCCATAATTCCGTAATGGTTTGAAAAAAGTACCCCTAAAAATGGCACGTCCCCGTACCACGAACAGTACTGAGGTACCCCCCCCCCCCCGAGTCTACAATGGAACTATCTAGTCAAAAAATAGAATACCGAAACTCTTCAGTCCTAGGTTTGAGGGCTTCTACTTTGGGCTAGCGATGATTAAATCCTTTCGATGAGTCTCGAACTAAGCAAAAACACCAACTGAGTAGAGTATACCTTTAATCGCTTGGTCCTATGGCTGAGAGGAAGACATGAATAACGGAAAGAGACATGATGCAGTTAAAAGCAAAACTCTCATAATGATACCATTAGTTGGGTATGTGGTAGAAAAATCTTCTTGATTCGTGTAGTGCCCAAAGATAAACAGGCAGATACAGTAAAACAAAGGAACTTTGATGAGAATTGAAATAAGCACAAACGTGTGTAAAAATGTGATAAAAATGTTTCAATTCGCATCAAAGAGCTTATATTCTACTTTATTAACCTGTTTATCTAGGTGGTAGAAAGTTTACTTGAAAAGCAAGTAAAAAGTGGTGAAGTGGAATGCTAGAAACATGGAAGCCAAGACTCTTGTTTAAACCATTTTTAAACATGATGAATGTTCTACTGAACCATTTGGGGATGTAAAAGTAGTATTCCCAATACATGTTACTACTAAAACTAAATCAAACGCAAAAACAACATTAAACAACCATATATGCATTTATCACAAATTGAATAATGTCAACTTGACCAATTAATTTTCATTGGAAGGCCACAATATCCAACTGGCTTCTTTTTTAAATATGTAAAGGTCTTGAGTTCGCTCAAATTTTTCTCTTTTGATAAGTTTAAGGAAATGCTAAGGATGTGAAAAAATATACAAAAACATCGGTAGACTTTGTATTTCGTCCAAAGCAGATTTCCATCATAACTTCTCATAGCGTGTGAAAAGGATGACAGACATTCTTTTTTTAACATTCCTGCTTCGAAATCTTGGCTCGGGTCTCTTTTCATCCAAAAGTATTATTTGAAGCAATGCTTTACATGTATCCAAACATCTTTTTCAGAAATCTCGCCAAAGCAACTTAATTTTCGTTTCAAAAATGAAAACTCATCGATGATCGATCCAACTCGAGAGAGCAATTCACAACAAAGCAAAACTTAGAATCGGGTCAAAATGCTATTTGGGACTTTTTCGATGACACTGATTTGCCAAAAACAGCTGACTGTCTTTCCAACAACGTTGCTGTCATCTCTATTCAAAATACACTTTCTTATTCTGGTTACTTATTCTTTCCAGGTTACATATTCTGTCAAATGAATAAGTGACCTAATTCATGGCCTGACACAGCTCTCATGAATCAAGCCTTCTGCTGAATTGCACCCCAATGATGACATGTAAAACCCAAGGCAGGGGTCAAAATAAATGGTAAATCTTTGACATTGTCTAGTACTAGCTACGATGTTTAGACAAAATAACTGTCATTCGCATTTTATCTAAAAGAATAACTATTTGATAGTAGCTTTTACTTCTTGTGACTTATCATGCGTTTTGAATTTCATTCTACGAATGATTCACCGATTTCAGAAGATTCACCTTAGACCTAAAATGGGAGAAATACAATGATATACTATTTTGACAACAAACTGAAAGTTTTGCTAGTGCGAAGTTTGAGGATAACCCTGACGATCTAGATCATAATGTAATACACTCAACCTCGTTCCTAGGGTGTTCTTGATCGCTGATCACGAAGTCGAATGAGCACCCTTGTACACTTCGATCAAATGCGCCCAGAAAATAGGTGCATTAGCAGCCATTATGGATTTCACGGCTTGCTAGGTAACGCTAATCGACGGAAAATGGCTCTAGCGCTAATTCTGCAAAAACAAACACTTTGAGAAGTTTATCTTAAGGTATTTGAACAATAATCTGGGGTTGGCAATTATGTTTAAAGAGAAATAAGCTCGATTTGTTTGGAGCGAAAATGGGCCTAAGTTGCAAATTCGAGAAAATTTCGTCGCAGCCTCGAAAATTAAATGGGTAGTTATTCTCCAAATTTCGAAGATCAGTAGCGAATTATGGTTGAAATGGGTAAAGAATGTGGTTTTCCGTCAAATTTTGATATGCCGCGGCAGTTTACCCCAGGCAAAATGGAGTTAACACGCAAAAACGGAGTTACAGCCAATCAAATCGCCGAACGGCCTCTTGTATCCCAGAGTAGGGGTAGAGCAGCGAACTCACTCTGGGGACGACAATGGAATACACTGAAAGCTTAGCATCACGATAAATGGTTTCATCTTACCATTCATGTCTTTCATCTTTACACATATGTGTTAAGAATCTATTCAGTACGAGGGATTGACGTTTATTTCTTAAGTTTTCTCGTGTTTTTATAAGCGCTGGAAAGTAGGAAATTCGACTTTGCAAAACTTCCATGGTGACAAAATGCATGAAAAAGGGCTTGAAACACTTGATCAAATGGTGAGGAAACTCCTAGCACAATGCAAAGAAAGAAGTAATACTTTTCAGGAACTTTTGCAACCAAGAAATGCTCGTAGAGTTGAATAGACGATTACGCTAAAGATGGCGGCAATGAACTGTCTACCAAGATACACTGCGTTCTTGAATCGAATGCCTATAGGACCGTCAAAAATTCGTGATTCGATCACAACTCATCTTGGTAGAATGTTTCGCGCTGCCATCTTTAGCGTAGTCCTCTCTTTACCTACATTTTAACTGCTTATAACACAGAAGAAAAATTACAAAAATAGTTTGGTCTCACGGGTTTGTCAAGAACTCTTGCTGCTATAAATCTTCGAAAGCGGGAATTTTTCTTGCTAACCTGGTATGGAAAGGAAGTGAATTATGAATGAAAAGTAAATTCAAAAGTCTACTTACCATTACATCGAACGTTGAGCAAATTCTTCGCAAAATTTCAGCTGTCGTATTGGATCTCCATATAATTCAAATTTCTGACTTCCCATTAATTTGATGAATGAATCCTGAAAAGAAACATAAATAATTTCAACAAGATGCCCTGGGAACTGCTTCAAGAGTGAACTGAAGAAACTCCAAAGTAATGTTAATGTCACTTAGGAATTTACAAGTGTTGTACTGTTATAGACCCAATGCAATCTATAGAAAAAAGAGTAAGTGGCCGATTGAAATGCTTCAAACGTTGTCCTGCTACTAACAGCCTAGCCTAAATTATTAGTATTCTTCGCAACTTTTTTGGTACCGTAAATTTCCCGAATTAAGGATTTTGAGGGAAAGGGAATGCCTGAAATCCTCAAAAAGTCGTCCAAATCAGGGGATCAATTTACAGCAATTTCAGATCTTCAAAACAGCGAGGAACGTATTTTAGTGTAGCCTGGGAATAAGCCATTCAGTAGAAAGCTTCCAGAGAAAGTTTATAGTCCCTAGGTACTTAAAAATGTTCCTAGGCTGAACTAAAACACCTTCCTCATTGTTTTGAAGATCTACAATGGCTTTTAATCGATCCCTTGTTTCTGAAAACTTTTGAGGAAATCAGGCAGGCCGTTTTCCTCGAAATCCTTAATTCGGGATATTTACGGTGTCAAAAAAATTGTGAAAAATATTCGTAATCTAAGTTAGTCTTTTAGCGACAGAACAACGTTTAAAGTATTTCAATCGGCCACTTACTTTTCTCTCTACAACAGACGGCCTTTTGTCACTTTTCTTCTGGGTCACCTGGTAAAATGCTAAAAATAAAGTTGTCGTATCATCAGCATAAATGTATCATTAGTGTATATCGACTATGATTATTATCACTACCAACGTTGGAGCCCAATTCCCTTTGAGTGGGTGTTTGTATTTTGTTTTTCACACAATCCAGCAAAATGCTACAATACATATTACGATCTATACAATTTACAAGAACTACTCTACATTACTACTGAGACGAATACCCCGAGGAGCAAAAGGCTGTGTCTACTCAGAGGCAATTAACATGGTGATATAAAAGAAAGTGTACAACTTAAACTACACAATTAAAAACAACACATGATAGAAAATAAGTACGATTTAAAGGGCATATGTCGCGATAGCAGTTGGCAAATACAACAAAGAAGTTTGGAGTGGAATTCTATTGTTTCGTGACACTTTATTTATGCTTCGTGAATTCTTACTGCCGTAAAAATTCAGCCTCGATTCTGTGCTTTGTACTGAACAAAAGAGATAATTGTATTGCATTAGCCAATCAGGCTCACGACACATGCTCTTTAATACGTAAGTCTGCTTCGTATTAGGCGTCAGATCAAAATGATGGCAAAGAAAAGTAAACAGTGGAAATAATTATTTGAAAGTTTCTTGATCTGTGTAAATATCTCCTCACTATGATCCAGTTAAATGAAGAGAACACAAAACATCACAAAATCTGCGACATTTTGCATCTTCTTCCTTCAGCTGGATCACAGTACACTATGTACCTGCCATCTACTATGTATCAAACCTCTACTCGTAGTACAAGTATTTAGATTTTATTTGTTTAATTTTAATACGAAACAGACTGACGAGCGAAAGGGACAAATTACGGAAGGGGACCTTTGTGTGGTAAAAAAAATTTTGTCTTGATATGTAGTTAAAGTTGAATTGTACGTGCCAGCCATAGTGGGAACCAAATGTCCTTCCCTGCTGTGGTTGGCACATGGTAGTGTATATTGCTTGTAGTTATTCCGATTCTTAGTGCAATAAATAAAGTCACACCGATAAGAAATTTAAGGAAATGAAATATGGTTCTTTGTACACCATTACATGTTTACGAGTCACATTATGAGTCTTTTGTCTGAACGTACTACTGAAAACTTGACAGACACTTAGATAGGCGCGCTGCACATTCCAACGAGGGCACACATCTAACTTTCCGGCTTTTTCGGGTGCTCATTCGAAAGGGGATTCATTCAAGAGCGGAGAGGGCAATCATTCGAGAAAATACGGCATAATGACACCCACTGAAAAGGACAGGTTGGTATTTTCATGTTTCATTATCTATCATTACATTCAAAATTGATAACATGTCAAAAGAAATTTCAATATTTGACTTATCTTAATTTTGATTCATAGTGCCCGCCCTTAGATGACATCTGATGAAGGGTTACTATCGTCATAGTCGCAATGTATATATTTCAGCTTAACGGAAAGAAACAGTAATATGCTAATAGCTGCCAAGAAGCAAATAGTTTAGAAATTTCAAATAGAAGAAGCAAAAAGAAATTTCAAAGAAAGGGTATCAGAGAAAGTGCAAAAGTCATTGACTGCAGACATAAGATTACGATCCTGTATCTATAGCAAAAGTACGCTGCAAAATGTTGCAATGGGTGATTTAGAAGAATGACAAGGAACAACAAAGAGAAACTATCAGAGGAACTTCAACTGTCATTGGTTACCGACATAAAGATCTGATACTGTACTTAGTGTAACAATGTTGCCAAATGCTGTAATGAGTGCTTCAGAACAACGAGTAGAGAGAAGCGAACCAAATGGATAGCTGTATACTTTCCAAACAGAGCACTAACAAGAAACAAGAGAGTTGAAAACTTTGGGTGACATCAAACCATACTGTCATTGATCACAGAGAAGAAGGTTGAACAATATGAAGATGTTTCAAAATTTTCTGGAATCTCCCACAGCTTGCTTATGGAAGCACTGACAAAGGCTGGTAACTGTGATTTTGATAACTTTTGTGTGGTAGGTGTATCAAAAGGGCTCAAATCTCTCATATCTTTAAAAAGGTGAGTGTAAAAAGTCTGTCACATATTTCTTTGAATTGAACGCTATGAATTGAACTGCTTGGGAGAAACTTAGTGTACTTTCACGGGCTGTACGAAACGCTGATTTGGAAAAATATTTCCGTATTACATATCGAGTAATTTCTATCCTAATTCATCATTTCGTTCGTGATACATCGACTTGTTTTCCTTCTATGTGTGTGTCTCCTACGAAGGCACCATTTGAATCTCCGCGCGTGGCGGCAGATAGAAATGACGTGGCGGCGATAAATTAGAATAGAAATAACTCGATGTATAACACATAAATCTTTCTCCAAAGTCAGCGTTTCCTATGGCCCGTCGTACTTTGCTGTATATCAATCTGTTACTCTCCTCCACAGAGGTTCCCTTGTTCCGTTCGCAGTATCCTTTTGCGATTGTTTGTTTGTTTTCAATTTGTTTTGAGTGGGCTGGTCAGGATTTCTAGCAACTGAAAGCTAATTTAAGCCCACTGTGCATGCCGCATCCAGGCATGGGACCCCTAGTTTAACGTCCCTTCCGAAGGACGATGAGGTGAGTTGTGAGGTCAGGCCTCCGAGGTCACCCATCCGGAGTTTGACCTCACTCGATTAAGCTTAACTTCAGTCACCTGACGAAGGCTGTTTAAGCCGCTCGGCCACTCACCCCGTACAAATGATTGAGGAACCTCTGCATTGGAGAGTATCAATCTGCCGTGGAAATGATTCCATACCTTGATTTTCTTCAAGTGACAGTGCATTTATTTTCATTGAAGGACTTCATGGAAAAATTTGAAATATTAAATGATACAGTCTTCGAGAAAGCCATAGTTAAAGGGAATCGACATGGTTAAAAGCTGGCTCGGGCCAAGTTAAAAATACAATCTTTTGAATCTGATAGTTTCAACGCGTGTGGCTTCATTGTGGAGCCAAAGAAACAATGGATGCGTTGGCGTTTTCTTTAGGCTATTTATATTGGCTACGAGATATAGCTATATCTATTCCCTTTAATGACGGCCAACGATAAGGTGGCAAGCAGAAATCCGTCGCTCTTCTTGTATAGCATTTAGAAATTTGATGACGTCACTGTCTCAAATATAACAGATGCCGTTGTTTTGAAAATAATCAAGACATCAAAAAATTCCCACGGCCGATTAAAACAAAGTCAGCAAGGCTCCTCTCAAGCTATTTGAGTAAAAGAAAAATGTCACAAAATTTCCAACTACCTGTTTAAAGATCTGAGCACTATGATGTACAACACCGTTACCTTGTGATTGGCTTATTCTAAATTAGCGCTCAGTATTTATCCTCGTTTCTACCCTTTAAGTTTTCTGAATACATTCTTGATTCGTGTGATCAAGTGATTCACTTGATCAATCGGTTTCTGCAGTGAATGTAAATATCTTGAGGGTATACAAACAAACGGATTAAGGAATCATACTATGTTTACCGTGATCTAACTAGATTTGCGCAGTCTTAATTAGGATGTGATAATGATTTACACATAGCTTAACTTGTTGTTTCTGGCATTTGTTTAAGTATTTTGCTACGTATTATAAACAACGCGAAAAGAGCTGTAGATGGAAGACAGAATGATATAGGGTGGTGATGTAAAAAAAGTGGTGCAAAATTTTTGTCTCCAAAAGAGATGGAGTAAACTTCTAGTACCTCTTTCTTTGAGATAAATAGCTTAAAAGGAACTAGGGCTAGAAATTCTACCATGGCACTTTTTCACATCTTGATTATTCTCAAAATAATGGTATTTATCAATGAGGTCTTTATATCAAATGTCTAAAATCGTAAACAAGAGAGCGACAGATTTATGCTCATCAATCTATTTGAAACCTTCATAGACTATGGCTTTCTTGAAGACAGTAGATTTTTCCTCTACTAAACAATCAAGATTTTAAAAATTGTCTTTTCAGTCCCCTCCTAGACATAGGAACGCAAACCTGCACCAAAGTATACATTCAATGAAATTACATAAAGAAACACATTGCTTTGTATCACTGAAAGTAATGTTACATTTTCCAATATTGGGCAAAGCATTCGTGCAGCAGAATATAATCAGTGGATTTCTAAATCCATAAATCCCCCAAAAAAGTTTCTCTCTATGCAATCATGCCATGCCTGCAGAAAATTTGATCAACGTACTTTGGCCGTTTTTAGTGTTTTCGATAGCAAAAGCTGTGAGCAACTCGTTGATAGCTCTACAAGTAGATGGGTAAAATTGCCAAAATCCTATAATCTAATTTAGGCCTTTTGCTAAAGATGAAGTCAATAATCATCAAAATCGGTGCAGCGCACTATTTACCGTCGCCTGTCAAAAGTGCATAGTTTCTCTTGGTGCTCCCAGCGTTCGAAATAGAAAGGAGCACCATTAGCTTAGCAGATGTCAGTATAATGCAACTCACTATAAGGCTCTGAACAAAACACTGATTTCCAACATTACTGGATATGCTGTTAGTGGTGCTCTCACAGACCCAAGAATTGAAAGAATCAATTCACGCTAATCCAAAATTGCTAATTCAAATTAATTCTAAATTGCCAAAAGTTACAACATGCTGTTAGTGCAAGAATCTCATAGACCAAAGTACTGAAAGAATCGATTCAAACTAATTTTTGATCCAAGATAAATTCACCCTCTTTGTGTTCAGACGCGAGATGACACAAATGGCTCACCGGTCTGACTCACGGATTCCCTCTACTTTCAAATATAATAAATAATATTTCACAATAACAAGAAAAGTTTAATCCAAGCCATACAGAAATATCCATGGGATTGACATTACTCTTTTGCAGACCGTGTGATCATTTGAACATTCAAGCTGATATGAACAGTAGGATGATAGGTTGTAAAAACCGGACCCTAGGACCATAGCATCTTTGAGGCCCCTAGGAATCTTCAGCACTGAAATGAAAAGTATCATCAACGTCACAGAGTCATTATCAAGCTACCAAGTAGACTAATGACGATGAGTCTCTTGTTTCCCTGTCCTCTTTGACTTGATGATGGCACTTCGGTCAAGGTTTAACGCAGGGATACAATGGACTTATCGTCATCAGTCTGGGTATCAAATAGGAGGCTGCGTATCTTACGCTTCCCTTCTTCCATCCCATGACTTGCCGCTCGTTCAAACCAACGCCTGCAATCAGAGAGTTTCTACCGTTATACGAACTACTATTTTGAGTATCCCTTGTCGTACAATCTTTAAAATTCCTTGCATGATTCCTGGCGTCCCTGGCGTTGGTTTGTACGAGCGGAAGAAAGGATTGAAGAGGGGAAGCTTCCAGTATGCCACCTCTTGTTTGATAGCTTGATGGCATTGGGCTATTATTTGTCAGAGATGATGATCTTCTGGTGTCAGGGACCCTTTTCATCTTCAGTAATCAAAGGTTCTCAGAGTCACAGGGGTCCCACGGTCCGGTTTTTACAACATACCTAGTAGAACTGCAATCAACTGTCTGATTAGTCATCCAGGTTTGAATTCATCAAACTTTGAATTTCACTTCAAAGACACGCCGCTGAATGAATTTGCTCTATCTTTATTCAGGATTATTTGCGTAGGAATAACACATTTAATACAAACGACTAGCAAACGCGAAAACTCAATCATTTGCCAAGGAAGTCACGTGATCTTGTGTAACTGTTGCAGATGTAAAGTTGGCAGAAAGAATATCAAAGAGACCGCTACTAAATTATTCCTTTGGCGGCACGTTAAGAAGAAACAAGAGATGGTGCCTTATTCAACAAAGTCTTCATATATGTAAAATCACTGTAACAATATTTGTATAGGTTTTTATAACGCATACAAATAGATAGTACGAATGAATAATGAGGCTGTATAAAGATAGTTTGCGCAAGGCTTCAAATTTTGCGCTAAAGCAAACTAAGATTCAATGAAACGTGGATGAAAAATTAGCTTCCCTCAAACAAAAATGATTTAATATTCTTTTAAAGGACAAAAACCTCTTGGCAACTTTTGTAAACAATAAGCTAGAGTTTTATGGTGATTACTGCAACCACTGCAAGAATAAAAGGAATAAATGAATTATAATCTTCATGCAGAACTGTAAGGCCCTTTTAAGACAACAGAAGTTTTTGTTTCTTATCAATTCCTACATAAGACAAACATCTTAGGCAATTATCAAGAAACGAAATTATGAAGACCCAGCTCCACTAATTACCATACGGCTACCAACCTTACTCAAAACACTACAAGTGAATAAATGAGTGGTAAGCTTCACACAGAACGCCAAATTCCTGTGAATAAGAACTTTAGCGTATCATTATATATGGTATCACCATATCGCAGACAACTGCAAGTACGTCTCTGATCAAAATCAGCGGGTGCGTCTACCGGGTGAGTCAAAAAAAAGCCCGGTGTTTGAAAGGCTACTGTTACCTGAGTATGTAAGCAATTATATTTTACAATACCTGATTGAATAGCTAACATGTTCAATTATTTTTCGAAATTTTCCTGGCTGAAATTGGTAACTTCATTCTGATTCTGTAAGCGATTTTCTAAAATGAATCCCTTCGACAAACCTTAAAAAACGTGCTAAAATTACAAGCAAAAGTCCCTCATGTGTTTACCTCACAGCGATGACTTTCAGCATATCCTTTAGCACGTGCTTTCCTCTTAGCGGGTTGGAAAGTCTTCCCCCTAGTGTGAATGACTTATTCAGGAGGATTCCATTCTCCCATGAGGACAAAATACATGAACACATCCAAGAGTCACTATTGCTAGGAAGAAAAACAAAGGAAAATCTTGCTTGCAGTTTCCACTCGTTTTTGCAGGTTTTCGAAAGCGGCTTTCTGCAGAAAATCTACTTTTTCGACGGGAAGGAATGGCCGACTAAAGCCGGGTAAATTACTGAACTTAATTTGATATATCGGGGATAAAACAAGACAGTTTTCAATATCATTGCTTTGGTATTCAGGGAGCAGGATTTTTTCAAACGCCGGGCGATTTTATTGATTCATCCGGTAGAAAATGTTTCGCGCCATGCAAAATTGCGCCATGAATGCAAAAGTATAATAATACTAAAAATTCCCAAGAGTATGGTCACATGACTTGAAATGGGTAAAACAAACCTTAGCCGATTAGGTTTAGCACAAGCCTAAGCTAAGAATACTAGCAAACCATCAACCATGACATATATTAAGCATTCTGACAGCATTTTGGATAGGACGTTCAATTCTGATAGCATTTTATGGCATTATCTCATTGCAAACAAATCCATACTGGGTGAGTCGAAAAAAAGTTGGCGTATTTGGCGGATATTGCATAAAATGTATGTAGCCGAAGTTCAAACAACGGTGTAAGTCAAAGGGTAAAGGTCAAAGGGAAAACCTGCTTGTCAAAGGGTAAAGGTAAAAGTCTGTCAGTCAAAGGCAAACCTAGGGTATGTTTGATTGGTACCAATTCTGAAAACGGTAGGCTTGGAAGACTCGGAATTTGTGTTTGATTGACTACCAAATTCCGAAAACGGCAGGTTTGGAAGGTTTGGAAGGCCTGCTGAACCTTCTGTTCCAAAAGGCAGAAGGTTTGGCAGACTTTGGAGAGATTCTCGATTTCATTTGCAGAACTCTGAAAGCGAGGCGACTTTGCTCGCGTTGCTACGGTAATGGGCAACCTTAATCTTTGTTGCCAAGCACTAGACTCGTCTTCATGTTTTTCAACTGAAAACCTCGTCTTCACCAGGGTAAATCTGAAACCTCTGCTGTTTTGAAGAATTTTGTGTTTGATTGGGAACTGTGTTTCCAAGTCCACCGTTTTCAGAATTTGGTAGGTTTGGAATTACCCATCAAACATACCCTTAGATTTAAAACTCTGCTTGGCAAAATCACTCATCTTTTGGACCAAGAATTCAGGAAAATGATGGTAGGGTTTTGTATAGGGACGAGAATTCCACGCTCCATTCTGGTCCATAATTCATTTGCTGTTGAAATTAAAATTTAATACAATTATCAATTTCACTAAATTTCAACGGCAAGTAGATTAAGGACCAGAATCAAACGTGGAATTTTCATTCCTAAACAAATCCATTATCAGCACTTCCCTAATTTTTGGGTCTAAACAATGAGTGATTTCACCAAACAAAAATTTTTGCATCTAAGTTAGCCTTTGACAGACAGATTGGCACTTCAGTTTTGAATATCAACCGCGTAATTTTTATTCAATAGCCCGCCAAACTTGTTACCTTGTTCTACTCACCCGGTAGAGAGCTTTCATGACAGAACTATTCTTGTGGAGCAGCACCAGCTCAAAGGTGCCGGACCCCGCAATGTAAACAAACTTCTTGCGAAAAGACGATTTTGCAGTATTTTTGATAGGCCATATCACAGAGATGTTCCAATACTTTTCCCTATATGAAGGAGTTATTTTGAAGATGCAATCTTGAATTTCGTAGAAAAACAAACGAAACACTCATACATTGTGCGATTCACCTCATCCACTAAAATCCGTTCAGAGCACAATGGGCAGGTGTGGGCAACAATATGTGACCCGAGGGACATGTCAGCCACGACACGTACTAAGTATCATATCATAAAAAATTGATACAGATATTTCTTGGCGGTAATCAGCTCTTTACCCTCTTCTGCAAGAGCTGCAGTGTCTAAGCATGGACACCTCCAGCCATGACATGTATTGAGTATTATTGCAGCATTATTGGATCACAAAACAAACATTTCCAGAGATTTCCCGCCAGTGTTTTACTTGTTCAGTTAGGAAGAAAAGCACTAGCTTACCCATGGACACCTCCCAGCCATGACATGCACTAAGTATTATGACAGTATCCTCTAATCATAAGCAAATTATTACAGAGATTTCTTGGCAGCAATGTGCTTGTTAAGCTCTTCTACAAGAGCTGCACTCACTATGCACAGATACATCTCGACCATGACATTAACTAAGTAGTATGACAGCATTATCGGATCACAAAGAATCATTACAAGAGATTTCCTGGCAGTGTATGTTTTTTCTGTTCAGTAGGCAAGAGCACCACTAGCCAAAGCCAATAGCGTCTGCCAGCCATGACGTGTACTAAGTATTATGACAGCATTATCTGATCATAAACAATTAATCCAGAGATTTCTTGGCATCTTAGCAATCCTCTCTTAATCCACGGACTTACCGTTAACCAACACTTCTGGTCAGTTGGAAAAGGCAAACAGTGCTCAAGTACTTAGAAGGATCATACTTAAGCCCTGTTGAAAAACTTACAAAAGCTTTACTAAGCCATGACTTCCAAGTTATCATTAGGGTCTTAAACTATTCTTTGAAATAATCTTAGCTCTTTTCTAAAGTCTCCTACGAGCTCAGCTGTGTTCATTATTGTCATAATCAGCATCATAACCATAATGATAATAATTTTAGCTGAATGCACAAGACATGCTATAACTATCTTTTATGACCGCAATCAAAATAATAAAAATAATTCAACAATAAATTTAACAGTAACGGCAGTCTGGCGAAGACAGAGTCAAGCGGTGATGTTTTCTACCTAAAACCCCATGCTACAAGAACCAATCTGAATAAAATTGTCAGAATGAATTTTATTAGTACCATCTTAAGGTTGTTCATTATACGAGACTGTTTTGCGATATTTGTAATGGCTTTTACTGAAAAAAGACAGCGGTTACGAATATGCAAAAGACCGCAAAAGTACCGTGTCCAAATACCGCAAACGGTTCTGAAAAAAGACCAAGGCAAAAACAGTCAGCAGCAAATTCTGGGCACTATAAGAACGTCAACGATTTAACATGATACTGTCTAAGCCTTGTAACTAATACCACATTTGGACCTAAATTGTATGAAAGTATTGCCTTGATGCCCACATATTGAATGAACTGATGAAATAGTGTGGAGCGATAGAAGCTCGAAATAAGTTTCCTTCTGCCTAATACCTCAACTTAGATGCAAAAGTCTTAGATTTATGAACTCAGAAAGGTAAGTCAGTACAATCTTTAAAAAATTATACAACTCCTAATTTTGTTTCATTTGGGGCATACAGCCAAATAGAAAAGATGTTAGTAATGAGAGGAAACGACGCAGAACATCTCGTGGAAATAGAACAAATTGATTGGAAACAAAGGAAGAAGATGCTTTAAAAATATAATGTCATCTGGCTGCAATGAGAGAGGCCGACAGATATGAAATTGCAGGAGCTGGCCTTTTCAAATTGCCCTCTCGTTGCATATCGTAGCTATCATGTACATTGCAAAGGCTATTACAATAAAAAGAATCAAAATTGCATTTCTAGGAAGATACATAGTAACAACTTGAACAAAAAATAAACTGTCAAAGTTCCTACTTATAGACTTGATCAAGTGCAGGGACATCCTTTCATAAAGAAATTTAAGACATGTGCTCGAATTATAGCTATGATTAAAAGCACTTCTTGAATCAAGAAAGATGTTGTTTGTGAGAAAGGGACCTGGATTTGCATGTCTTTGATCGTCTTGACCGTAGCGCAGACATATATGAGTGGATGACAAAGAAGGTATAAAGACCTGTAACATGACAAGCTTATCATCTGTTTATCCAAATAATCAATTTTTGTGCCTATAAACATGCCATTCTTCAATAAACTGGTTAACGACAGAATCATCATAAGATCAAACAATGATATAGGCCCAAATTTGAAATCGCGGATAGTGCTGAAGCCCTCTGAATCCTTTCTCAAACAAGACAAATCTCCGAGATCTGTGCCAACTTGACATATGTCATACCGAGCTCTATTTGCCGTTATTTGCTCTTCCTTACAACCAGACTTATTAAATCTAGGTTTATTTTACCAAGAATTTAATTAAAAACTTTGTAGTTCATCAAAACAGATGAAAGGAAGCCGAAGGCAACCCAAGAGCAAACATGGGTATGATACCAAACATAAGACAAAGCAAAATGGCTTTGTTCACACATCGGTGTTCTCTTGGTAACATGACTACCGTCTTCATATAATACAATATTAACTATATATCAAAGGTTACAAGAGAGTTCACGAATCACTAATAAACATTCGCGCGATCAGGGCAAAATAGCGCTTTCTCCTGTATACATGATATGTAGTCGTATACATTTATTCTATTGCGCATCCTTTAGGGGGATAAGGCTCAATTTCATACGTGTTTCTTATTTGCTCAAATTCGATTCATCTGCCTTTCATTTTGCACCGCACATTACTCAGCGGATTCCATAAAAAAGGCTCATGGTTTCGAACGGGTACGGCAAGCCAACATTCCTGTCTAGGATATCTAACCTAAAACTGGGAAACAATGGGTAAATAGATGACTGGTGCCAAGGACCTTGGAATGAGCAGCTAGGTCATTTGACGTCAGCGCTGGGAAAGTCGAAAGTAAGAGACAGAGAGGTTAGAATTACGAGAGAACCAATTAACATTAACCGAGCATTAGGAGAGGTAGCTCTCTTTTAGTGTTTTGACTTCTTAGAACGTCCAATTAGCTATTACTGAAGCAGAGCATGAAATACCACTCCCTATAGCCGGGCTCGATACCAGCCATGATCTTTGTAGGCAGCAAAAAGAACCAACACTTTCAGACAACAAAAACAGCAACACACAAGGTGTCCCAAAAAATGCTTGCTGTTTGAATGGTTACTGTGAAGGAGCCATGAATCCAATTTTCCTGTTGATCAGATCTATGAACAGAAGAGGCTTAAACTTAGAGTTTGGCAACGAGTTTGAGTAAATCTGAAAATAAGTTGCTGATTTATGGCGCAAGAAAGTCAAACCTACTAGTTGCCTCAATATCAGAGGAGTTGCTGTTCTCCATCATTGTTAAAACAAAGAAGTTCAGTGTAAAAATGAGCCTAGCCCAGTTTTTAGGTTTTTCGTAAAAGAATCAGGAAGCCATGGGCAAGATTTTGTGAAAACCAATTAGCAAAACATATCTAGGGTTGTTAAAAATGGTTGTTTGCAGTAACAGTGCTGCAGGCCATGGAATGCGTCCATCGGTTATTTTTGTTTCTCCAAAGTCATAAATCGATTTAAACTAACAATATTGCTTTCCAAAGGCTTCATGTAAATATCCTTGAGTCTTTTGGCCATTCATCACTCCCAGATGTGTTTCATGGTAAAATGTAAAGATAAGGTCAAATTATTGCTGGTTTTGAGGCAACCGTTAATCTTTACTTTCTTCCTCCAAAAATCAGCAACTACTTGTCAGATTTACTCAAACTCGGTGCCAAACTCCAAGTTGAAGTCTCTTCCATGCATAAAATCTGAAAAACAGCAAAATTGGACTTATGGCTCCTTCACAGTAGACGTTCAAATAGCGCACATGTTCTTTGGGACATACCATAGATTACAAGCATGCATGAAGTGACTCATATACTCCTGCCTAATCTGGATTTTAGAATTATTATGCAATCGCTGCAACATTCAAAAACTGAACGTTGCAACATCCAAATTAGTGAACATGAGGAAAAAATATGCTGATGTTTCGAAATTTATGCTGGCATTCGTCATCGAACGTTAATCAATTCATATTCTATGCATCGTTTCCCTATAAAGCCTTCTTAAGTGGGCCTGTAAATCACAAAAAATCCGACAACTAGAGTGAAAGTTCCCACAAATTGCCGTCTGCAGGAGGCGCTCCACCCCCATGGCCCCCAACAGGCTTAGGCCATGGTTGAGTATAAAACGCCTATCCCCACTGGCATCCAAACAAGGTGATTTTAATCAGGCTTGATCAAAGAGGAGAGACCGAGGGCATGTGATATCCAGGTTTGCCTTCATGGGGTTTCAATTCTCAACTTTCTTTGAAAAAGCAGCAATGATAAATACTATGCTTACCTATCGCCAGTGAAGAAACAGATGATGCATCATAGGAAGTAAGAAGTGGAAAAAGAGCTCGCGAGCGCTTGCAACTTCGGGGGATAGAGCATTCTGATATTCAATTACCAAAACATATTTGAATGAAAAATACTCTTGTAACATTTCGCTGTACTTGAAACGCACACAGGTGAAATGACCGGAGTTATGTAAAGCCATCTAAAGGATTAAGAACCAATAAAGCAAGATAGCAGCATAAAATTCACCGCACCAACATACAAAATGACCTTTCTACACATCGTTCAACAAATCCCATCCAACTGTAACAAAACGTAAAACAGTAACATAACTGCACTGCTAAAAATGTCATTGCGCAGTCGACGTTCACAAATCACAATGCACTTGAAAACATGCTGCATTCACAATGACGTTTTTGAGCAGTAATCGTCTATATTGGATTTCTTTATATCAAGACTAAAAACTACAATATAGAATGTTATATTACACTGTGCCATTCATAATGAAAAAAGACATAAAGTCACCGGGTCTTCACTATGGATGGCACTTACAAATCTAATTAACTTTTGTATACAAAAAACAAAGAACAAAACTACGAAACCAAGATACAATACGCACAAACGACAACAAAACAACTGAGCCAAGGCAGATTACTGGTCAAAGAAATTTGAGCTATTCAACTCGTAGCCGTAAAAACGAGAGAAAAATATTGCAGTGCATGGTTTATCCCAGTGTATTGGATTTGAAGGAATCGCTGGAAAATAAAAACAAAAGAAAAAACAAATAAATGTGTAAAAATATAATCAGGTGAATGGATGAAAAATGTCTCGTGAGCACGGCAAGTACTCGGTTTCAATATCTATTTAGATAGTACTTTGTACTTTTGGTTTTTGAAGTGTCTTTTATTGCTTCCGTTGCGGAAATCCCTACCATGGCCTGTCAAATAATCACTAAAATAAAGTCTAAGGCTAATGTACAGGAAAGTACAGACTCATCCAGTCTTCTGGGAACACCTAAAAATTTATTGTAACTTTAACCAAAAAGGTAACCAAGGATATATCACGTGCTTAGCTTGCTGGACTAACTGTTCGCATCACTAATCCATTTAGCGTTATCTGTTAAGAACAAATTTAAGATTGATCGTACATATTGGTCAATACAGTGGCATAGTTTATTATCATTATAATTATTATTATTATTATTACACAGAGAAAACAAGACTTGTTTGTTTGAAAATTTTCGATCTAACGTAGATCTTCATCAGTCAAATAATGTTCGAAGAAATGCTCTACAATCTAACGCTATCAAATACGAATGTAAACTTCCATTAATGAAAGAGTCTAAAGTTCCTATAATGAAAAAGAGAATGGAGTACATTTATTATTATTATTATTATTATTATTATTATTATTATTTTTACTATTATTATTATTACTTCTTTGATTTAGAGCTGGCTGTTCGAAATAGCTAAAGATAAAAGCTAATTAAGGCCAACTATTTATAAAAGGTGTATACAAAAGAAATACTTAATAATTACAAAAACCTAATCCATATATAAAAGTTTTGCAAATCCTACAGTTGCAATGTTTGCATTTTGTTGTCTTAGGCCCTGTTTATATGGGGAAAAACACCTCACCTGCCAGACCCGGGGCTGACAGGCGAGGTAAATTTCAGTGACTGTTTATATGAGATTTTTCACCTCACCTGTCAGCTCCGGGCCTGAGGGGCGAGGTGGATTAAGGTCTCTTCCGTGAAATCAGAAAGAACTGACCAATGAGAATCAACGAAAAATTTCATTTCACCTCACCATACCGGTGGTATTTCGTTTATATGGAAAAATTTCACTTCACCCAGGTGAGATTCCACCTCTTGTGAGGTGGGATTTCACTATACCGGTGGTGTTGCGTTCATCATGTAAACGCGAAATGAAAATACAAAGGATTCTATTGGAAGGTGGAATCTCGCCTCTCAGCCCCGGGTCTGGCAAGTGAGGTGTTTTTCCTCATATAAACAGGGCCTTAAGATGTTTTTTAAAAACAGTCAAAGAGACTGAAGTTTTCACTTCTATGGGTAATTTTGCCCATATTCTTTGACCCATGAACCTTACGGTATCTGTACCATAGCATGTGGTTCTCACTTTTGGTAGGTTTAAATTGCTCGACCTTCTTAGTTGATACGGCATTGCCTTTTCCTCAAAAATTTCCATCATAAACGAAGGATTCAAGTGATTCCTTGTTTTGTAAAGTTCAACCATAAGCAACTGTAGGTTCTTCTGATGTATAGATACCGAATTATCATTTTCTAACAATTTCTCGTAAGGAGAAGTGTTGTCATCACTAAGATATACCAAATCTTGTATCAAACATTATAGCCTTAGTATTGCCCTCGGAAATAGTTATTAGCCGCAGGCTTAATAAATACTTCCAAATAAAACGGATAACTTACTTAAGAGGAGCGGCTGTAAAGTTCTTCTACCGTAGACAGGGCTTGGATATTGCGATAAAAATGACAAACAGAAAACGAAAAAAGCCTTGAGAAAAATCTCTAAGACAGGTAGAACGGTCTTAAAGTAGAAAACGACCGGAAATGAAAGAATAAAGCACTATGTACCACAAAACGGTAGAAATTAGTAAATGAACAATGGAACAGTCTTATCAAAAACTAATTACTCCTGGGAAAAATCCAAAAAGACGAAATCATGTACGATGCGACACGATATTTTCGCACTTAATAATGAATGATAAAGATATCTATGAACAAAGAGCATCTCCCCATGCCATGTCACAAATCAAGAGAAGACAGTAAACGAAAGCAAGGAATCTCCACATCAAAAACTCATTATTCCTGGGAAACTCCTTAAAAATAAAACATTAACAGGATGTGTCATGGTGAGAAATGATAGATGAAAGAAAATGAGGTTCATAAGTCAACGTCATATGCTATGCGTCAAAAAACCTTCGAAGAGTGCAACTGAGGAAAGAAGGATTCTTGTTACAAGCTAGTTATTCCTGGGAACGCTCTTTAAAAGTACGAAATACACAGGATGCGAAACAATGCAAAAAGTCTTATCAAAGATCTTGCAATAGAGTTTATGAATCACGTGTAAAACCTCTATCCATCATGCTACGTGTCACGAAATATCAATACCCGAGGTTCGTAAAAAATGACGGATTATTTGACGGTGAACTTATTTCAATTTCTCCGGATCTATGGGTATACTTCGGCTTTTCCCGGATTTATGAGCAAGCTTTGTGAATTTATGGGTGGTACTTTTGGCATCTGAATGGCACAACCCAGAACCATCGAGACCCAAGTAGCCCTCGCCGGGGGAGGGGTGTGGGGGTTAGATGATGAGAAATTTGATGAAAGAAAATATGATTATGATTAGGAATCAAATGTAAACATTTCCCGATGTTGTGTGTCACAAAACACTTGAATTTCATAAAGGAACAATGGAAGCTTCTTATTTGAAACCAGCCATTCCTTGCAAAACTTTAAAAATAAGAAATAAACACGATGCAACGGGCTGAGAAATGTTTGATGAAAAAAAATATGATTATGATTAGGAATCAAATGTAAACATTTCCCAATGCTGTGTGTCACAAAACACTTGAATTTCGTAAAGGAACAATGGAAGCTTCTTATTTGAAACCAGCCATTCCTTGCAAAACTTTAAAAATAAGAAATAAACACCATGCAACGGGCTGAGAAATGTTTGATGAAAAAAAATATGATTATGATTAGTAATCAAATGTAAACATTTCCCGATGCTGTGTGTCACAAAACACTTGAATTTCGTAAAGGAACAATGGAAGCTTCTCATTTGAAACCAGCCATTCCTTGCAAAACTTTAAAAATAAGAAATAAACACGATGCAACGGGCTGAGAAATGTTTGATGAAAAAAAATGATTATGATTAGTAATCAAATGTAAACATTTCCCGATGCTGTGTGTCACAAAACACTCGAATTTCGTAAAGGAACTATGGAAGCTTCTTATTTGAAACCAGTCATTCCTTGCAAAACTTTAAAAATAAGAAATAAACACGATGCAACGGGCTGAGAAATGTTTGATGAAAGAAAATATGATTATGATTAGGAATCAAATGTAAACATTTCCCGATGCTGTGTGTCACAAAACACTTGAATTTCGTAAAGGAACAATGGAAGCTTCTTAGTTGAAACCAGCCATTCCTTGCAAAACTTTAAAAATAAGAAATAAACACCATGCAACGGGCTGAGAAATGTTTGATGAAAAAAAATATGATTATGATTAGTAATCAAATGTAAACATTTCCCGATGCTGTGTGTCACAAAACACTTGAATTTCGTAAAGGAACAATGGAAGCTTCTTATTTGAAACCAGCCATTCCTTGCAAAACTTTAAAAATAAGAAATAAACACGATGCAACGGGCTGAGAAATGTTTGATGAAAAAAAATGATTATGATTAGTAATCAAATGTAAACATTTCCCGATGCTGTGTGTCACAAAACACTCGAATTTCGTAAAGGAACTATGGAAGCTTCTTATTTGAAACCAGTCATTCCTTGCAAAACTTTAAAAATAAGAAATAAACACGATGCAACGGGCTGAGAAATGTTTGATGAAAGAAAATATGATTATGATTAGGAATCAAATGTAAACATTTCCCGATGCTGTGTGTCACAAAACACTTGAATTTGGTAAAGGAACAATGGAAGCTTCTTATTTGAAACCAGCCATTCCTTGCAAAACTTTAAAAATAAGAAATAAACACGATGCAACGGGCTGAGAAATGTTTGATGAAAAAACATATGATTATGATTAGTAATCAAATGTAAACATTTCCCGATGCTGTGTGTCACAAAACACTCGAATTTCGTAAAGGAACAATGGAAGCTTCTTATTTGAAACCAGTCATTCCTTGCAAAGCTTTAAAAACAAGAAATCAACGCGATGCAACGGGCTGAGAGATGTTTGATGAAAAAAAGTCTCTTATGAATTGAGTATAAAGAAAGCCGATACAACAAGTACTTGTCCATTCAGCATCCCACACATTACCGAAGATTAAAGTATGATATCCATCTAACCACTGTGATTTGCTATGCTCTTAAAATGTCGCCTGTATTGACTTCATAAGTAGGTGTGGCTCCAGTTATTCACGATATTAAGATTATTTTCGCGTATCAGCTGCTAGAGAAGGGTCTTGACGTGGATAATACACGTATTAGAAAAAAGAAAAAAATACGTGCAGTGGATTGAACCAAGATAACGGCAGCCTCAATTGAAACGCTGCGAATGACGGGATTAGTTTCATCCTTTCACAAACTTTTAAACGCACGTGTGAACAGCTATGGAAGCTTCTGAATCCAGTCCCACGCTCGCCTCCTGAGACATCACAGACACTCCTCAGTGACAACAGGCTCCAAGCATAGTTGGATTTGGGGATGGGGGTAAAATTTTTCCAAATAATTTCGTTTGATACTTGGCGACATCCCAAGCATGGTGTGATCCTCTGAATCTGCAGCTAGAACAATCAGGCGAACAGGGTTCGATACAAGGTAGAGTCCCACCACTTGAGTGTCACTCGATTAGGTCTTCTCTGCATCTGCAATTCCAGCGTGTGACACTTAAAACGGCACCTTCGCTTTCACATCATTAACCATACGTCAATATTGAAAAAAGGTGGAAGACTATAAGTTTATCAAACACATAATAGCAACACATTTTGACTCGTACTTGTGTGCCTCTCTCACAAAGCAACTTCTTGACGATGAAAAATGCAACCGTATGTACTGTTCAATCTATCCTTAGTCACACTGTCAGAGCATGGGTGGCTAGAAACCACAGCTGTGCTTTACAGCCACAGCTTCATGTTTTTGCAGAGGAAAAATTTATGTACTAATATGGATGAGGTAGCATAAGAGATTCAAAACCTCCTCCGCAGATAGGTACAAATTTTCCTCCGCAGAAATATACAAGCTGAAGCTCAATTACAGTGCCTAATTACCCATGGTCAGGGTAATACATCAATGAAACTTTTGTGATTCCCATTCTCATTCATATGACATGAAGCGAAAGGCTTTATGCTGAGTTCAAAACTTTTTCATGCTACAAATGTTTCACTAACCTCTAAGGTATCGTCGTCAGCATTTTCAAGTATTTCAAATGCTTTCCGAAGAACAGCTTCGCCAACGCCACGAATGCATTCCCTAAAGAAAACAAGGCTACTGTAAAAAAATCTACTTTTCATTCATGTATTGCAGACTATAACGTTGTCGTTGATTTACATGCCAAAAAAAGAAATGTAAAGACAGGCGGCCGTGCAATCGAATTTCGAGTTGACTTTCACTGCCCATATACAAAATTTGTGCTCCAAGGTAAATAGAAAGATAAATGCCTTCTCAAGGCTAAATACTTATATCTCAAGACCACAGGCCATGTTGGTGTGTAATGCCGTAATACTGTCCAATTTCAACTACTGCCCGTTGATCTGGTTTTTTTCTACGAAAGCTGCTAATAACGAAATAAACCGTACACACAAACGTGCACTAAGGATCCTCTTCAAGGATTATGACTCTTCCTTTGGTGAGTTACTGGAGAAAAGTGAAAGCGTGAAAATACATGTTCAAAATCTCCAGAAACTGATGATCGAAATTTACAAAACAATGAACAACATGAACCCCTCATATATTTGGGAATTCCACGAAAAAAAGGTTGTGAAATACGACCTACGAACAAAAAAATTATGTCGATTGCCAAAAACGCGAACAACAAAATTTGGAATTGAGTCACTATCCTTCAGAGGCAGCCTCCTTTGGAACACACTTTGTGACCAGATAAAAGCATTCCCAAATGTTGCAGCTTTCAAAAGAGCAATCAAGCACTGGCTTGGCGATAAGTGTAATTGCCGGATTTGTAAATAGCCAGAATTGTAAATTTGTATATTTTCTGTTAAAAGCTGTATTTTTTGTAAATAGTTGGTTTAAATTAGTAATTATATTACTATATGTAAATAGACCAACTTTAAATAAGATTATTCATATTCATATTCATATTGGATGATGTTTGAAACAAGAATCATTTTTGGGACACCAGATATTTCCTATTGCGTATGGCTCTTGAAAAGCCATATCGATCGGATCATCTTCACTTGAATTTTCATTGAAGTGAAAACGAAGACACGCATACCAGCGTAGCATATGCAGAACTTACATTAAGGACCAATGATCTCAAGTCGAACATTTTGCTAAATACTAGACTTATGCCTTCCTTGTTTCCCAGCGTTCTTTGATTTGTGATCACTTGGTCAAATGGGACTCATAGCATTAAGTTGAAAAAGAGGCAAACTTTAGGCCCTTACCAAGTGGTTCCATACTCAATCAAATTGCTACGAGTTGATTTTCAACCAATAAGGAGGCACTACTTAAACAGTTGTAGTTGATGTATACAAAAACGGTTGATATGAACCAGGAGGGTTCTCGTAGCTGCAATGGGTCTATTTTGTTTATGCAGTGAAAGATTATTTCTCGCAAGGTACATATTTTGCGATTAGTAGGTCAGGAAAACATTTGTTCCACTAAAAGTTTGCTTTTCAATGTTCAAGCGCTTTAGACCAGACTTTCAAGCGATTTTGTGGATTATATCAGAACGACCGCTTGTTTAGGCCTTTATGAGAAGGTGTGCCCACTTTTTAGAGTAATGTTACGAGTCCCTTTGATTTGGTGGTATCAACAAATCAAAAAGAAAGCAAGGGACGAAAGGGCATCAGTCTGTCAAGTACTCGATAACATACACAAATTTCCACATTACCTTCCAGAAATATTCTTGCAGCCAGTGTTCACATACTCAGAAACAATTCAAAAGGCGTTAAAGTTTCTAAACGCTTCTATGCATGAAAACTTTACCATCTGAGTAGCCTCGAGAGAGATCCCTTCCAAGGTTACTATTATTGCTGTAAAAAGTCTATTGCCAAAGCACTTGCAGATATTTTTGCGAAATGTACTTCTCAAGAAAGAAATGATATTTTCTGAGACTGCCAAAACTTCAGAACTGGATTTCAAAAAGCCCCCATCCCCGAAAAAAGTTTTTTCTTGGTAACTTGGAAGGTTGGGTGTTGCATATCAAGAGGAGCCCCTCAAAGGCTTAGGGAGCACTTTTACTTTCGGAGTGACCGTAACTTTGAGCCTCACTAGCTCCCTGCAACAGATCCTCCAATTCGGCAACACTTGATATTTTGTTCCTTGGGCCTTAAACTCTTGATTTATCGCTTATCTATCCAAACACTTCCTTACCTCAGATTGCTCGATGACGTCATTTTACGCAGTTTCTGCTCTGTCTTTCGGAGTGCACTTTTCGCATACTTAAGCATCTTGAACAGGCTAATGATCATTTAATGAATTTAAAACAAAGTTGTTGAACATACCTCCTTAATCGCTCTATTCGGTCATTCAGTCTTCCTGAGACAGTTGAAGACAGCAACTTGTGTTCGCTTTCTTGAAAATAAAAATAGTGAAGAAAATTCAAAACAAGTCTGCTTACACTTTTGCAATATAATTCTCTTCTTTCAACACATAAAAAACCAGGTGAATGAAAATATTATTTCCTTGATCATCATAGATGGATGATCGATAACCGACGAAAAACTGTCTGATTTTCTTATCACTTTTGATGAATAGTAGAAAATAAATCCACTTTCTATTCTGTATCACCTCTACATTATTCTTATCAATTCAACACAATATCATCAGATACATGACCTAATCTGACTAGGACTAATGGAAGTAAGAATCTAATACAACAGAATTGAAGAAAGAAAATGAATTAACGAAGTAATATCAATTGTATCACTTCTATGTAAGGTTGCTCGTGTCCTTCAATAAACTTTTCTATCATCATTGACTCGAGCTTTTAATTGAAATGACAAGGTTGAACTTAATTTAACAGATTGAATTTAAGCACAAAACAGCAGCAACATTTCCGTTTATTTGCAGTAATTGTAACGGGTGTTTTGTAAAAAAGTACTCCCATTTGCACCGCGATAGTAGAAGTACGTACAACAGTTTCCATGATAATGTTTGGGTGCTTCATTGATCATCTGCAGAGAGGTGGAGGAGGTCTTCTTTCTGAGATGCCCGTTCAAGTTGCTTTTCTTTTTTTTTTGTTAATAAATTATCTGTACACATATCTTGAAATTATTGTAAGTGGCTGTCGTAGTTGGAACTCGCTGACATTATGTCCTTTCCAGCTATGGCAGCCATAGAAAATTTACATAAGTTGTGGTTTTGCATTTTATGTGGAAAAAAACCGACAAGGTAATGTCTATATGCTTTGAAATATTCATGTTTGGCAAAAGCTATTGCTTAAAGTAAGGTATTCTAAGCTACGATTTATTCCTCTTTCATACAAGAATGAAGAAGAACACATCTAAGAAATCATCATTCCTTTCTACACAATCGGGCCTGACGAAAATTTTAATTTCAGGAACAGTACGTTAGTCAAGATTTAGTGATATTTCAACAAGCTTAGTTTCTTTGAATCATCAGGAGCTTTCTATATGTTTCAATATCCACTTTCAAGAGGAATAATCGAGTTATCATAAAGATCCGACGATCAAGATGCTTAGACACTTCAAATGAATGAATGAATGAATGAATGAATGAATGAATGAATGAATGAATGAATGAATGAATGAATGAATGAATGAATGAATGAATGAATGAATGAATAACGACATATATAAATCACTGTTTGCAAAATCATGTTGGAAAAATCATCTGACATATTTGAAAACGTTTCAGTCTATGTTCTGCATAGACCTATTGCACTTCGTTGTTTGATTTTTGAAAGAGGATAAAAGCAAAACATCAAGAACTCTAAGATATTTTAGAAATGCATGGCTATGTTCTTATGTTGTATGAAAGAAAAAATATATATATCTGAGTCTACCTGCAAATTTTCGAAATGTTACAAGGTTGTTCTTGACTCTGGCTATTTAAATTTCTAATGATGATAAAACAAATAATATGTAAATATGTTCTCCGATGAAAGCTACCTATAAACATAACATCTGTATCAGATTGAACAGCAGTCTACTTAAAGATTGTGACGTAGCACGTAAACATGAGGGGGGGGGGTCTTCGGCCCTTTGTCTCCTGCTCGGGAACAACAATCGTTTTTTCTAGGAAAATCAAGTAAAAGCAATGTTTGTTAGCTGCTCTTTTCTTGGGGAAGTATTCACCGAAACGCAAATTGAGAAAAATCTCAACCACCGATTTCAGGTCTCAATGAGACGAAACATTTGAAATTTTACTGATGGGCTATATGGTCTGGATAAATCTTCATAAAAAAGCTAACTCGACCGTCAGAACAGTTTTGTATTCCCAGAAAATAAAATTAATATATAAATATATATATATACATATGAAGGCTTTGGCCGAAACGTTTACAAGAATGTGTTTTTTCTGAGTTTATATATCTATTTCTATTACACATTGAGATTGAGCTTATGAGTATATACATATATTTATTTGATGGTTCCAAGGGTCTTCCTCAACTGACAAAATGAGTCTCAGTTTCGAATGTTAAACTGAACTGTCTGAGCAGTTTCGCTTGATATACAAATGCTTGACTGAAGAGAATATTAGGGCTCTCGCCATAAATCATGGTTCTTACCAACGTCTACAGACGAATCTGGCGTTCCTTCGGGTGACGATGTCGATGAATGGCCCGACAGTGGCCTCCTGTCCATGTTTAGAGTCGCTTGCATTGTACCAATTAGGTCAGTTATGTCTGCACCACTTTGATCAACACTACAAAACAGTTAAAACCAATATATCAATCGCGTGTACATGCAGCTGCAATGCTAAATTATCTGTTTGTAATAGACGATTCCTGAAAAGATGGCGAGCCTCATTTCACGCAGTGCAAGATAGAAATATGCTCCCCCCCTAGCAACGCATAGCTACCACAATTTACGACTGCAGTATAAAATCTTGAGCCTACCGTTTTCAGAAGACTTCGAAGACTTCAGGTGCCCAAAAGGATACGCTCCCACAAGAGCGTAGATTTCACGAAAAAGTTGCCACGGCCTAAATCAATCGTGGCTGCGGCCAAGATATTATGCTGCAGTTGTAAGGCCTGTTGGTTGCTATGCCTTGCTAGGGGGCATATTCCTATCATGCATTGCGTGAAATGAGGTCCGCCATCTAGTCAGGAATCATCTATGGATTACAATTTATAGCCTAAAACATACCGGGTATCCAGAAAATGTCCTACGTTTTCAAAAATCATCAAAACCCCTTTATCAAACCTTTCATGGAAAATGTATTTGATCTCTTTTGTTAATGATCCAAACATATTGAAAATGATAAAACTATGTTCATTATCTTAAGGGTACGAAATAAAGCATTGAAAGCCCTTATTTTGAGCTATACTCTCCGAGAAATGTCGATAATCTTGTCTAAATTGCGATTTTTCATTATCATTCAAGCCTTCAATAATAGTTTGCGTTTCCTTCTGACATTTACGACCAACCTGGCCGCTTAAAGGGAATGTAAGCATATAAGCATCCCTTTAAGCCTGGTTTCCATATTACAGCCGTGGGTACCGTGAGGTTGCCTGCGGTTACTTTCATCCATTTGCCATCCTCCATCGTCCTGGCATCGCAGGCAATTTTTTTACAATGGAAACGTTTTCTTACGTTGCCGCAGGCAGGTGTTTGAGGTACCGTTAGACAACCGGTAGACTACCGTAAGGGCCGGGAAAGTTGAACACGTTCAACTTATTCCCGGCTGTTATGGCAGTTTAACTTTACATTCATTCATTTCATTTTCATTCATTTTTACTTATTTAGGCACAGTAGCCCTGTCAGTCCATGAGAACTGCTTCTCAGGGGGCCATGGCAAAAACATTTACAACTAGGAAGATAGATACTACGATATAGGAATGGTCATCATAGTTTGTTTTTGATTCTTCTCTTAAAGGTACTTCAAACACATGCCTAAGCAATAGTAAGAAAACGTTTCCATTAGAAATAATTTTCTGCGATGCCAGGACGATGGAGGATGGCAAATGGATAAAAGTAACCGCCAGCAATCTTACGGCATCTACGGACGCCAGGTTTTAACATGCAAAAACAAATCAGTCTGATAATCATCGGTCTTGTCGCAGTGTACTTCAATATAAGACAGCCCTAAAATGAGCTAAATTTACTTTATTTTAAAACCAATCACAAATCAGTTATGCTTGGAAATAATTTGATTTTTGATCTACTTGACAAAAAATCTAAAATTGAACTAACAATCAGATTTTGATGACTTTTCAAACAGGAGTACTTTTTGGCACACAGATGAGGCCTGGTTTTTAGAGTGATAATGTGAAGTCTACCGGGTGAGTCAAAAAAGGCCTGGCGTTTGAAAGGCTACTGCTCCCTGAGTATATAAGCAATGATATTTTGCAATAGCTAATTGAATAGTTAACATGCTCAATTATTTTTAGCATTTTTCCTGGCTAAAATCGGTCGCTCCGTTCTGATTCTGTAAGGGATTTTGTATAAAAATCCCCTTCGAAAAACCTTAAAAACGTTCTAGAATCACGAGCAAGCTTCCCTGATTGATACATTTCCCTCACACCGATGACATCAGTACGTTTTAGCACGTGCTATCCTCTCAGAGGATTGAGAAAGTCTTCGCAATAGTATGAATAACTTATTCAGGGGGATTCCATCCTCCCAAGAGGACAAAATACATGAACTGTCAAGTGTCATCATAGTTAGGAAGGAGAGTAAAGGGAAACGTTGCTTCTAAATTTCATTTGTTTCTGAAGGTTTTCGAAATGGGGTTTCTGCAGAAAATCTCTCATTTCGACGGGAAAGAAGGGCCTACAAAAGTGAGGTAAATTGCTGAACCTAATTGGACATATCCGGAACAAAAAAAATAGTTTTCATTGTCATTGCTTTGATAGTCAGGGAGCAGTATGTGTCAAACGCAGAGCCTTTTTATTGACTCACCCGATAGCGAATTGACATGGCACAACTGAATGCGGGGAAACGAAGGACATATAATATATAGGTCTTTAACACCAGATAAACCATATAGGGCGGCACAAAATAATGTCTTGTAATGATAATAATCATACCCAGTTGGAGAACTTAATCCATCACTTGAAGATCTTGGTTTTCTGCTTGCATGATCTTCATTGCCACTATCATCTTCTGACACAGATGACTATGTAAGAAAAAACTCCAGATTATGAGCTGATACCAAGTATAAAGTGTTGCTGCTTGTAAATCATCAATATTTCATTGTTCTAGAGTGAAAACCAGCGAATACGAATCATCAGCCTTGCGAGGGATCCTATTTCTAGGGGCTCAGAATTTAAAAGCTAACGAAAAAACCGCATACTAGAGCAGAAACCTACAGAAAAATTACATGCTGTATGCATCTAGCACCAGAAACGTACTTCCTTTACGTTGTTGATGCAAAATTTCGCAAAGTTCGGAAAATTTTCCTCCAAACATTCAGTGAGAAGGATCAAAAAATTGTGGTTATCATAAGCATGGATCCTAAACTACATTTGGCCCAGTTTTGTTAAACATCAAATTAATTTAAGGGGTGATAAGTTTCAATGTTGGACTTTACATGCACAAGAACTTTGTCACAGGAAACCCCTTGTCCTGATCCATAGGTTTTTAAGGAACTGACCAATCAAACTCCATGTATAGGGTATCCCAAAAACATGTACGCTGTTTGAATGGCTACTGAGGAGAAGCCATAAATCGAGCTCTTCCATTTTCAAATTTTTGAATAGACGAGGTCTCCACTTAGAGTTTGGCACCGAGCCTGAGCAAATCTGACAAGTGGTTGCTGATTTATTGAGAGAGAATGCCAAAATTAATAGTTGTTTCGCAACCTGAGGATTACATCCCCGTACTTTACCTTATAGCTTGAATTTCATCATAAAATCGACGAAAACTTAGCAGTTATGTCAGGAAACACATTTGGGAGTAACTAATGACCAAATGACTCAAAGCAGCCTGCTAAACGCAATATTGGTGGTTTAAAACGACTTTATCATTTTTGAGAAGCAAAATAACTGACGTAAGCATGTCATGGCCTGCTGAACTTGTGTTCCAAATCATCATTTCCAGCAACTCTAAACATGTTCCATATTCTTGGTTGTCACCAAATCCAATTAATGACTATCTGCTTCACTTATGAACATAAGAAAACCGGGCCAGGTATGTTTTTCAATTAACTTCTTTGAATTTTAACATAGTAGAGAATAATGAATCTTCTAGTTTTGCGGCAGCCAATGGTTTTGACTTTCTTACTCCATACATCCGCAACTACTTATCAGATTTACTCAAATTCGGTTTCAAACTTTGATTTGAAGTCCCTTCTATCAAAACCATGAGAACTAAAAAAAATTGGAGTTAAGGCTGCCCCGCAGCAGCCACTCAAACAGCGCACGTGTTTTTGTGCCACCCCATATTTCAATCTCTGCTCTTTGAATTAGATTCTTTGCAGAAACGAGTAACGAGCAGAATTTCACAAACGATAACTTCATTCGCATATCTCAATTTCCTTCCCTTAAAAGACATATATTGCATCAACAATTGACTATACAACAAAGAACTTTGGAGTAGAATTTCATTGTTTCGTGACTTTTAATTCAGCTTTATAAATCCTTACTGTCGTAAAAATTCAGTCTCGATCTTGTGCTTTTTTCAAACAAAAGAGATGATTGTATTGCTTTAGCAAATTTGGTTCACGACACATGGCCTTTAAATACGACATCTTTGCGGGATTAGGCACACAAGAATACTTTTTATTCCACAGTCCTCCAAACTTGTTAAGTTTCTTTCATTCACCGCAGAAGTTTGATCAAATCATGTTTTCGCTAATTTTACCTGGCTTCCCAATGGACCATCTACAGAGTCACCTTCGCGTCTCTTCTGATCTGGCACACGTTTCTTTGGGCGAGCCACTTGGCCAGGACTTCGAGATGCTGAAGCTACAAGAAACGATAAATGTACTATCAAATCAAAGCGCACAATGCAGCAGTATTTGGACCATTCCCGTGGCTCTCTCGAGAGAGAACCAGCTTCCTAGGGTCCCGAGTGAAAAATTAAAACAGAATAACATTTCACATGATGAGCCAGCAAGGCTCGCTGTTTGAAAAACCACTGGACTGCCAAAACACTACCAATGTTTGCATTTTCTTTTCGAGACTTTTCAAAAAATATTAAATCAATTTTAGTAAAGCTGATTGTCTTTTCCATATTTTTGAGTAAATGATGGCAGAACACCCGTTTAACCGATGCCTTCCATTTTTTCATCGAATTCCTGCAGAACAGTTAGAAATTCGTTAGTAGATCACAATTCATCAAGGTAAAAGTTCTTAGCCACCTTCAGGGTAAATCGTCTGTTGGGGCTATTCTGAGGCTTTCTTAGCAAACTGCTCTTAACGATAGCGGAACCTACACATTATTTTTTCGTAGCGTAAATCTTTCTGTTTTTCAAAATTCTTGACATGATTATTCAAGAAAAGAGTTCTTCCAGAAAAGAGTGGAGTTTCGTAATCAGGCAGTAATCGAAAGCTGCTAGGCATCAGGGCTACAGGCAAGAATTCACTATTCCTTATAAAATCTGGCCATCAAAAACAACTACTTTTCAAGCCGCTACAATACTTCAAAATGATTCTTCGGTAGGACCAAGATTTTTATTTGATATAACTGAAAAATGGCATGATTCTATTTGATATAACTGAAAAAATGAACTTTCAAAGATACGTTGCAAAAACAAATATTGGTGGGTACTCAAACTCTGGACTTTGTCCTTACCTGAAGACGATTTACCAGAAGATTTTTTAACCAAAGCTGGATGTGGTAATCCTTCCTCTTTGATCTTTTGTCTCCTTTTCTGTCTCGCTGAAATATTGGGTACACCGACAGAGGCCTGAAGAAAAATTAAACATTACAATGTGCAAAAATTGTCAATTAAACACTCGCTATTGTCGAATAAGAGACCTTTCAGCTATTCTAAAAAAGAGTAAGAATCGAACGAAAATTTCATATATTCGAAGAATTTTTGAATGTGCACAATGGTGTTGAAGGCTCTAACGTCACTCAATCGAACCTCGTGTACAAAAATATATAAAAATATCGCTCGATCCAGGCTCTTTCGTTGAATGGCTAAACGGTCTATTGTTGATAGCTGCTAAAAATGCAGTAAAGGAATGGTTACAAAATATGTGCATTATTTTCGAATGATGCTGCAATATTTTGCAATGACGTTATGAAATTTCAACGCCCTCATATTGCTTGACTGATTGTTTGAGTGAATGAAGTAAAACAGGTTCGAGGCAGCAACATTAATGCCTGCCTTTTGAGCAGTAAGGAGAAGATAGTAGAGCGATACTTTGGACAAAGATAATCAGTCTAGGATGACTTTATGTCGGATTACCACCATCCAATCTCCCTTGATCATCCAGCACACATCCGCCCTTCTGACTGCCTCTGTTCAAAATTCGTTATTACGAGTAACAGATGCTACAATCGTGGCCAAAAGGTTACTGGACAGCTACTGAAGAAGAAATAAATACAACCTCTTTACAGTTTTAGCCCTCTGTTGCTTTCCAAACCCCTCCCCCCGGTGTCAATGTTGTAGTTTTCCATGACCAGATGGTTTATGAACTGATTTAACGTACAATCTCTTACAACAACATTGACATGGGGGAAGGGGGGGGCCTTTTTCTAGTGAATATTGAGGTTCTGATCAATCGTCCAATAACTTTTGGCCACGATTGTCTGAATGTAGAGATATTGATGCTATGCTAGGAACTGCTCCTCTTACACCGAAAATACGGATGATACCATGATGAAAGCCATGTTAGTTTGTTAAGTAGTCTCCAGAGTTACACTTTGAGCAAAGGGGCTTACGATATATCCACTAACGACGGGATTGAACGGCGTAAGAAGAAATTTCTAGTTCCTTGAGTCAATGCACAATCTTTGAGTTCATTCATTAAATAACAGTGCAGAACCACATGTACATTCCAAGTTGCCCCCATTGCTTTACATGATTAGTTATAGCTAACAATCATACCTAGACTTGCTCCTAACAGTTTCAGGACAACTTTTCAAGCGACACTTTGCTACCTTTGTCAGGCTGTCCACGAGTTACCACGAGTTACCATAACGAGTTACCATTTTTTCTACAGACTTCAGTATGGGAAGCGACGAGTTACCATTTCTTTTTTTATAAATAATATACTATATTATTTAAAAAAAAGAATGGTAACTCGTGGTAACTCGTTGAAGTCCATACTGAAGCCTACAAGTAAAATGGTAACTCGATTTGGCAACTCGTGGCAACTCGTGGCACGGATCTTATAGAGATCACAAAGTCCTTATATACAGCGGGCATCCGCGAATAATTGGCATTGTTTCAATATTGGCCGTTGCTTACAAGCTATTAAGCATTGTTTTTCCATCTCTGATGCTTGAATTTTGCCTTTTTTGTGAATTCTGCATGTGCAGTCTTTTATCAGCGGAGAATTTCCGAGGATATGCTTTCTTTCTACAATCGTTGTCTTCAAAGGCAAAGTTTGCTTTTGCGTCAAGATGCTATGACGTCAGATCGATTTTTAAAATGAATAAAATTTTCAAAATTTTTGAAATTCTTGCAAAAGCCACCAATTCATTGATAATTGGGCATATTTTGTGGCTCATATGAACAGTTGTGAGGCAATATCTATTTTCACTTCTGGAGACAATCGTGGCCAAAAGGTTACTGGACAGCTACTGAAGAAGAAATAAATACAACCTCTTTACAGTTTTAGCCCTCTGTTGCTTTCCAAACCCCTCCCCCCGGTGTCAATGTTGTAGTTTTCCATGACCAGATGGTTTATGAACTGATTTAACGTACAATCTCTTACAACAACATTGACATGGGGGAAGGGGGGGCCTTTTTCTAGTGAATATTGAGGTTCTGATCAATCGTCCAATAACTTTTGGCCACGATTGTAGTTTCCATTTAAGTGGTTGCAGCATATTATAAATAAAATTTGTTAGTATACCTTTGGCAATTCAACTTGTGCTGGGGATTCTTCACTAAAAGACAAAATCCGACAGGTGAACATGGTCAGGGCAACGGTTGAAAATATCTACAGGGTATGGCAGGTTAAAGAAGTTCCCAACTTTGATTGATTCTGGAGAAATGTCAAGGAAAAAGTGTGCGTAAATTTGGAGCATTGGATTAAAGACTACGCACATAGCAGCAAGAAATGAAATAGTTGTTGCTATTATTCGAACCAAATTCTTAGCAAATCAAAGTTTTATCTCCTGGATGTTTCCCATCAAGGAATGTTGGCTGCCAGCACTGCTGTAAGGAGTTAAAACTGTGATTTGCTACGAATTTCGTTCGAATATCGAACGTCGGTACCCTCTGATGTGGACAGGATCAGGGAGCGCCGCTGGATGGTGGGGCCAAGCCTCGGCAGATTCCAAACCGTCGCAGGAATAAGTTTTACCTCATGTTTGTGTCCAATCATTTCAGGGAGGAAAATGAAGGGAAATGCATAGAGTATATACAAAGTTTAAAAGCTGGGGAACAATTTGATGCAAAGAACTGGGCGTTAAATGCAAAATTCGCCGAGATCGAGTGAAGAAAAACCTGTTGTCAGACTTGGGCAATTAAATAAGCTGCGGCCCTTGTAACTAAATAATATAGACTATATATACAACATAAACAGCCAATAATGTTGCTTTATTGCAGTACAGCAACAGCAACAGAATATGCGATGTTGTCATAGCGGCAGGATGTTGCAATGATTATAGGATCACAGAAATGATATTAGGAATGACACAGAGAAATATAATCAACAATTCAGTGGTGGTATGAATTTCAATTTTCTTCAGTGCAAAGAAATAGCACTGTTGTCTTTATGTTGCGGTTAGGAAACAGCAAGAGCATAAATTGCTGGTTTCTGGATCCATAATACAGAATAATGGATTTTTGGATCCAAGAAATGTAGGGCAGGATCAATTAGATGTTAGATGGACTATAGGAACTAGACTAAGTCATAATCAATGAAGGAGATGTTCTTCCACAAGGAGATACCGGAGCAGAAATCAAGATACTTGACAAACAGATTTGGATCTTGATTGAAGAAAAACAGAGAGCAAAAAACACTAATTCTGTCAAGATTAGCCTAGAAAGAACATTGTTAAGTATTACCCTCTGTCGATGGGATCAGTTAGACTTCTGTTTCTCTTCTCCCAGTTTGGCGATGTTGGTGTCTCTTCTGGACCTGGAGGTAATGGACGCGGATTTCGAACAGGGGTAGGCTAGAATAACAATAAAGAATGACAATAAACAATGAAGAATGACAATTACGCTACCACAAAACAGTAAAGTAACCTCTCTCGGGTGCAGATTCCTCTTGAAATTTTCTGTTATCAAGATTACAACTGTGTTTTTAATGCAATAAAAGAGCAACTAATAGCTGTATGTGCGTTCTTCCAAATGGCACCGTCCTCAAAAATATTACACAAGATGCTTAAAGGAGAACTCACACGCAAAATTAAGTTGGGCTTAAATCGTTCATTATGATGAGGTAGTTATGGAATCGAAAAAATTTTTGATCTACCTTTTACCGTTTTTGAGATATAAACTAACAAAGTTGAAAAACGACAATTTTTCCGAAAATTTGCGACGTGAGGCGAAAACAGTGATCAGTGGGCGAGAATTTGTGACGTCAATGATGACATGTTTGTAAGCGCATTATACTGCTCCATACGAATTCTTACCAAAGCGCTGCTGACAAATCTTCATTTCAAACATCAATAACACGGCGTTCTTGCATTTGAAACTGAAAATTGAGTTTCTCGATGGATTCACATTCAGAGTCTGAGTTTGGTGCTCAAATATGAAAACAAATGCAAATATACAGCCGTTTATGTTTGAGCCATTGCTAACAGCAGCTGCAGAGGTAGCCTCAACTTACGATTTCGACACAGACATAGACATCAACAAAGTGGAAATACAGATTGGTGAGTTGTTAATCCAGAAATAAACATATGCGTGTTAAAGTTCTAGTTCTCATTACTTGCTTTAATTCGTCGAAGAAGCTTCACTTTGGGCCAAGCACAAGTTCCCGTGGTTGGGCAAGTCCAAAGTTTCCGTAGCATTATTTCCCGGGAAATTTTCACAGCGAAATTCTCTTTGGTGACTTTATTTTATCTTTACACTGGAACCAGGCAAGGAAATGAACCTAGCTGCAAGTTTAGTTCTCATTATTTTTGTGATTAATCAAAACAGCTTCAAACTGAGTACCCTGAGTAGAGTTTCCCAAGGAATTTAATAGGCCATGCCAGGAATGCAAGTGAGCTCACAAGAAGCAAAATGAAATAAAATTCAGGCAATATACAGAAAAGTTTTTGGAGGCCATTGCTGAATGCAAGCAGTAATGGAATAAAGGGTATTATCCTTGTGCATTGAAATAAACTATCTTAGCGAAACGATATTGAATTTATTGCTAACCCCATAATTTCTGGTATGATAGGGTACAATCATCAGTCATGTCAGGTTTTATGAGAACAACAATTGGTCATAAGCATATGGAAGTTTCCCTGCATCTGAATTCTGTTTCACTCAACATGTTTGAATACGGAAAGCTAATGGTAGGAACGTAGGAAGTTGTAGTTTTTCACGATGGTTGAACAGCGCACTGCTGTTTTTGAAAATTTATTACTTTGGAACACAGATATACGGGATTATTCTGTAAGTCTTTCCTGTCGATTTTAAAATCTACCTCAAGCAAGGTCGGACTTAGGTTCTCTGACCGAGTTTAGGCAGCCACACGGTACTAGCAGCAAGGATAGGTACACGAGAGCATGCAAATAAATTCAATCAATTTTACTAAGAAATGTTAACATCTCCTTTTGATTCCTGACTCCAAAACTGCGAAAGATCAGTGGGCCTAAAATGTTCGCCCGCTATGCTCAAAAGCCAGCCTTTCAACAGATCTACGTTTGTTGGAAAACGAGTAAGAGACTCCGTTTTTCGTGCAATTACTGTATGAGATCTGCATAGAAGTAGTTTGTATGTCTATTGCACAAGTCAACCACAAAATGCGAAATATTTGTTGCATTTTCAACCTGCTTGATGCTTGTGTGTGCTGCCTAACCATTGTCTATGGCCTAACAAACATGTCACCTTTGACGTCACCCGATCATTTTTATGACGCATGCCGAGAATTTTGTTTTCACTTCGGAGATTTCCCGAGGAGTAGGAATGACGTCATTGACACATAAACGTGTAAATAACGGGAAAATGAGGGCATAAATGAGAAAAATGGTTTCAGATTTGAGATCACAAGCGAATTCTGAACAGAATGAGCCCAACTTATTTTTGCGTGTCAGTTCTCCTTTAATGCGTTTGTTATAGCGACGTAACAGCCAGCTTGCAGAGTCTGCAGCTCTTCTCAAAATGAATACATTTTAAGTCACCGCACAGATAAAATGGGGATTTATGGGGACCTCAAACCAGTGGAACCCAAGCAAACGTTTTCCTTCAAGCAACTTGAGTTAGAGGGAATATTGGGTATGCATCAGTAGTGAAGGAAACATCAGACCTTCAAAGGAGCTGGGTCACAAAAAGTAAACAAACTTCTTTCGAAACGACGATTTTATAGTTTTTCTCATAATAAAACATACTTCAAAGTGCTACTTTGAAGATGGATTCTTGAATTTCATTGAGAAACAAAAAAAACACCCATCCCTATTAAGATTGCAAGAAATAGGTGGATTTTTAGATGTAACTTGTTGAGGATCACCTAACCAATCAAACTTTGTGGAGAACACAATGAGCACGTGCGGACAAAAATATAGATTATAGATATAACAGGTTTATTTACGGTTACGTGACCTAGCCACTTTAAATGCACACCACCAGTTATAGTATTTTACTTACATTGTCAAAAGGACTATTCGAGTGAGCACCAGATTGTTTTCTTGCTTTATGACTTGATCTCTTCCCATGTCGCTCATCTTTCTCATCAGCTGATCGAACTCTCTCAATCTTTCCTTTTACTGATTTTTTCTCTTCCTGTTTCCCTCTCATTTCTTTCCTCTCTTTAGGTTCAGTATCAGGTTCCTTTTCTCTTGGTACAGGTGACCGTTTTCTTTCACGTGCTTTCGAATCTTTCGAACTTCTTCTTCGGTCTCGCGGGGATTGACCTATTCCCTTTTCACTTGGTTTAAGTTTTTCTACGACAGGGTCACTCAAAACCGGTTCATCTCTTTGCTCTTCATCTTCAGCGACAACGTATATATCTTTCCTATCTTCATTCATGATGTCCAAATCAATACCAGATGCGGTTGCAATCGCCTCCGGATTCACTTCTGTTGATCCCGAATATCCGGAATCAGAGGGATGTGCAGCTTTTGAATCTGAAATTTCAGGTTTTGGCTTTTCTTGTTTTTCCTTCACCTGCTTTCTAGGAAATAGTTGGACAAAATTTCAAAATGATAACAAACATTATAGAGCATAACGTTCAAGTTTGAAGCTAGGAGAAACATTTCTCGGCTTGTCATGTCGTATAAACCAAAGCATCATAAACAGATCAATAAAGTCCTGACGAGGCAAACATATCCTTCGATTAGCAAGTTAACGTTAACATGCACATAAAACAAAGAATCAAATGACTTCCTCCATTAAACAGCCATTAATAATACTCAATATAACGCATATAACAGGATAAGGCTCTTTCCTGTTACGATGGATTAAGCCTGGAAAAGAATTCTATTAATCCTTCAAGGGAATAGACATAGCTATATCTCGTAGCAACTATAAATAGCCTAAAGAAAACGCTTACGCATCCATTCTTTCTTTGGCTCCACAATGAAGCCACACGTGTTGAAATTATGAATTTCAATGGATTATATTTTTAACTTGGCCCGGGCCAGCTTTTAACTCTGTCGATTCCCTGTAATAGATTTTGATTCACATCCTAAAATGAATGCTTAATCGATGTCAAATCAGGTATCTTGTTGAGGAGACAAGATATGCTTTGTCCGAGGAAATTTAGGTGTCCCCGGGGTTGTTTTCGGATATTGACGAGAACGCTTTGTCCGAGGAAACTAGCATATCCCCCCGTGCAGTGGGTTAAAGCTCATGCGCAGTAGCGTTTTGGAGTTAAAGCTCTGACGGGCGCATGAGCTTTAACCCACTGTACGGGGGGATATGCTAGTTTCCTCGGACAAAGCGTTCTCGTCAATATCCGAAAACAACCCCATGTACATGGCCGACAAAATCTTTCCAAAATAGGATAAAAGCATGGTACTCACTTTGTCTTTGTTCCTTCGAGAAACAACGCAATATGCTTCTTGACGAAAGGATGTCGTAAAATCTTGGATGCACTTGGCCTCTCAGAGGGATTATAAGATAGCATGGATTTGATAATACCATTCAGTTCTTCGCTATATTGTTTGGGCATTGGAGGAGTCTGAGGAAAAATGATGCAATATATAAGTTACGTCACGATTGTAAAAAATGTCGCAAAAAGGGTGCATGCAAACCAAAGAAATGATTACTGTAAGTATCAGTTCACATTTTGTTCAGCATACTCGGAAAACAGTTCACTTAAGGCCAACCTCCAATGCATCAGTTTTGGTCGGCGACCTTCGCGCTTGCCTAATGTGCATGCTCTCTAAATATAGCGCGTGCGCACAAGGCTAGAGCGCTAGTCACCGTCCGAAACTGCTGCAAATGGAGGAAGGCCTTTATTGAATTTAGGATCCACCTTCTTTTGATATCTTCCACCCAAAAAATGAACAATGTCCTTCTTGGTACCGTGAACATCTAATGGGAACTTCAATCAAGAAAAAGTTGGCTGTGGGGTAGCAATTAACGTTTTCTCCCTTTACTATTGTCATTGTAGTGTTGTAAATTAAAAACATATGTAATGAGTCTTAAGTGCATTCTCTTGTACAAGTTTCAACAAAGTAAACCCCAAAACAATATTATTGGGATGGAAAGAGCATTCTGGTTTCGGTAGATTCATGATTGATTCTTCCAGCTATGAAGAAATAGCTCTCTGGACACTTAGATGTGATAATGCAGCATCTTGAATTTTTAGCTTGTCTCCTATGAGCGATTCTCCCGTAAAGAAAACATGACCCTCCGATTTTCGAGGTCCTAAGCATCCATCCACTTTAAGCACTTGCAGCAGTAAAGAATCAATGTTTGAAAATACTGGAATTTGGGTAATTTTTGTATCAATGGAAAACGTTGAAAAAGTACGATGATAATGAGTATCGGACTCAAGACATCCTGCTATTTAGGCTGATACAAATACAACTTTGGAGCAATTTGTGGTATCCTCTGAATTCTAGACTTTTGACATCCTTTGAATTCTCCTAGATTACACCCAAGTTCGATGCTCGGTCTCATCACACTTTTGTCGTCTTACCAACTGCCGACAAATGATCAAAATTGATGTTAAAATTTCTACGAAATAATTGGAGTCAATTTCAAACACAAGGGATCAAATTCGAAATATTCTGACAATAAATAAATAAATAACATACCTTTCCTTTCAGAATTTTGTACACTAAGGCATTCATATCTCTAGCATTAAAGGCGTGTTTCAGTGTTGTCATCTCGTAAACGCAGCATCCAAGGGCCCATACATCCGACTGAAAGAGAATAACAACAAACGGATGGTTTCTATGGAGAAATTAAATCGAACACCATGTGCTAAAAAATGGATTTAACATCAGGACGAAAACGCAGGCTCACCATAAATTGGAGGGCAAGAACGACAACAAACAAGATCATGATAGAACCGGGTGAATCAGACAAACGCCAATATTTTGCAATATCTCATTGAACAACCAAAATGTTCACTTATTCTTAGAATTTAATTTTCCTTGGTTGAACTCGATCACTATGGAACGCGTCATGACCTACTGTCTTTGCAAGGCAGTTTTCATCAAGGACTTGTATATTCTTAGATTCTCTTTAATGAATTATCTAAACCAAATTTTCAGATCTTTCCACGATCCATCAGCAGTGTTTGAAGATTGACATGAATCTCCCTTATAAGGGACAGCAAAATGGGTGGTTGTATACTAACTAACAAGGACAGATTTTGTAATACAATAGCAACAGTTGCTATAATTGATGTCTCAATTCATAGCCATTCGTGCCTATAGACAAAGGAAATTCTCTAAACCGGTAAATCAAAACAAACACGGCCATGCAAAAGTTGACCCTGAAACCATTAGGGCAAACTCTCACCTTGTGGAAGCAAAGAGTCGTTTTTAAGAGAAGTTGTAGATTTTGTCTCGCTGATTTTGTTTATTTGATTCGGGAGCTGCATCGTAATTGTTTTATTTGAGCCTAAAATACCCGAGAATTATAACGCTTTCTGCTCGGCTTCTGAATCAAATGAACAAAATTCACGAGACCGAACTTGAGATTTACCCTTCTAAGCACATAACTTGTATTGCAAAAGGCAAGAGTTTGTCCTACTGGATTCGGGAGAAGCTTTGTGGCCGTGTTTGTTTTGATTTACCGGTTGAGAGAATTTCTTTTGTCTGCCGTCACTAACCGCTTTGAATGTGCGATGTCCATTAAAGCAACTGTTGCTATTATATTACAAAATCTATCCTTGTTTTGTATACTAGTTTCTCGACGACCACGATATTCTAAAATTTTACTCTTACTTCTTACCCTGTGATTATATGGCTTGTTTGAAAATAGTTCAGGAGACATGTAGTAAGGAGTTCCAATCAACGTCGTGGCCATATCCGATGTGCTTTCAAGTACCCTTGCGATTCCCAGATCACCAACCTTCATAAAAGACACTCGGTGAAAACAGTAACTAAGATTAGATATAAGTTTGAAACGACCCAGTTTCATATCTACCTTAAGTAAACTTCAAACAGCAAGTAAGAAACCACGAATGAATACTGACAAAAAGGTACGTCCACGCCATGGTTTTTCTTTCAAAACAAGTATTCAGAAAACTAAATCTTTATCATTGTTAGGACGTATGCATAATACCCCATTCAGTAAAAACTAGTGAATTGAAGCATATCTCAGTGACAGAGCAGATACTGCGCGCCCATCCGTGAAAACTGACTGGTTTCGTTGAGCCCATCTAGCTCCCTGCGACAGACCCCCAAGTTAGGCCACACTTGATATTTTCTTCCTTGGGCATTAAAATCTTTATTCATCATAGCAAAAAGCTCATACTTCCAAATACTCCCTTGTATCAGATTGCTTGAGGACGTCATTTTATGCAGTTTCTGTTCTGCCTGTATCAATAAGAATCTCTACACCAAGGTAAGACACAGAAGCGCTGACGATCACTGTAATTGCTGAAATTCTGGAATGTGGTTTCAATTACACATCCCTATTGCTGACTGGAAAGTCACTCGTGTTGCTGAGGTTGTATTAAGGAGTTTACGAAACAAAACAGCAAATGACACGCAATGCAATGTTTGTTTGCTCTAAAACATCAGCTTCAATTCATCCTTTCTTTGTATGAATCTGCTTCCCTTTGGAGACTACGAAGTTCTCCATTTCTACTTCCAAATCCCATCCCTTTAGTTCTGTACTTCGGATCTAGCCCTCTAACGTAATGTTTATTTTAAACAATGGTATCCAAGAGAAAAGAGGGTGTCCAGACATCAAACTGATGAAGGAAGTTCATCTCGACCAATATAATACGGTAGCGTAAAGGAAACAATACTTAGCTTGCAGGGCACAAGATGAAGTTTTGACAGGCATTGCCGTACTCTTCTGGGAAACTCTCTTTTTTCAACATCGGCTGTCGCTCGTATAGCTACGATTGCCGATAGAAAATGACATGGTCTCCCTTAACTTGTCTGTGTCACTCAAATTGCGATGATGTTCTTCATTGTTGGGAGCGATACGAGCAATGAAATGGAACAAAGTCCAAAAAAGTCACGGCTATGCGACTGAGTCGGTGGAAGGTTTGCTTCTTAATGTCTCATTTGAAGAAGGTTGGTAATTTTTATAACAATCCTGAGAAAATTTTGGGTTATTCTAGCCACAGCAACTGGTTCAGAAACAATAGGATTAAACAAGGCAAGGAGTTCGAACAAAATTGCTATATAGATTCAAAGAAATGAACAAGGTCTCCATAGGAAGGTCTCATCTTTTCCTGGGCTCTGAAATGGAAGCCTGCATTCAAATATTCAATGACTACTTTAAAAGCCAAAAATATTGCACGTTGATAATTTTGGACATTTCAGACGTCCGAAGACTTTATTGTCTAAGATTTAATGAGTTCGAAATGTTTAGCGTCCGCAATATGGGAGAGTTTGTTTTGTTTTCAATTTGTTTTGAGTGAGCTTGTCAGGATTTCTAGCTACTGAAAGCTAATTTAGGCCCACTGTGCATGCCGCATCCAGGCATGGGACCCCTAGTTTAACGTCCCTTCCGAAGGACGACGAGGTGAGTTGCAAGGTCAGTCCTCAGAGGTCACCCATCCGAAATCTGACCTCACTCGACCAAGCTTAACTTCAGTCACCTGACTAAGACTGTATAAGCCACTCGGCCACTCACCCCGCAAGGAGAGTGCTCATTAAAGAAAATATTATAATTTCGAAACTACATGCATCTTAGCCATGATTATCATCATTCTCAACAATAATCATTTGAGGAAATTTCTGATCAAGCACTCATAAAATGAACTACGGTCATCAAGTGAATGACATTTTAGTATATGATGAAATGGTCGACCGAAATTTCTGCAGAAAACGTCTGAAATTCAATGAAGATCCGAGAATTCTTTCCAGAAGATACTTTCTCCGAAGTTTATTCGTCTGACAATTTTGGTTTTGAATGTATGTTTAGCAGCATCCATTGAAATTTTAAATCAATACATCCAATAGGCAGGGGTATGATGTCTGCTTACCTTTATGATTTTACTCTTTGTTAAAAAGATATTTTGCGTCTTTAAGTCTCTGTGTAAGATGTTGCGATCATGCATATACTGAAAAACAAATATCAACGGTCAACTACAAATGTATGTAAAGAATTTCTTTCATGTGATATTAAAAGATCTTCAAAGAAAAGTTCTTCATTATGTTATTCATTCGTTATTCAATTTACTCTGTGAAACACTAAAATTGTTTGGGATACTGAGAATTACCCCTTTTGTAAATCACAAAGGAAAAGACGTTAACTCTGATTGGCTCGTTGATCTATGGGACGAGCGAAGTGTTTTGGGGCCTGCGCAATTTCACAAAGGAAGGATGATGGGCGATGACCATGGCGATGACCCTGAGATCGATACTGCGCAGACTCCAAAGCGCTTCAGCGGGCATCTGGCTCTTCTGGAGAAAATTCAAAGACTTCATTCGCAGTATCCCAAACAAAAAAGAACAATACGATAGGGAACAATAAACTATGACAAGCCCACAGCCACTACATGGAAAGAAACAAAACCAGCAAGGTGAATCATGAAAATCAGCACATGTATTCTAGCACAACTTACGAGCAATAGCAACGAACGAGCACAATAGACGATTGTGCTAAAGACGGCGGCGAGGAATTGTTTACCAAGATGCATTGCGTTCAAGTCGCGAATCCTTAATGACCCTATAGGAATTCGATTAAAAAACACAGTGCATCTTGGTAAAAAATTCCTCACCACCATCTTTAGCGCAATCGTCTATTTACAAGCTGCACAAAAAACAAGGCACTCTTTCAGGCACATATTTTTGTAACATAAAATATAGTATAGAAATAGCAGATGCAAGAAACGAAAAAAGGTCTATGAACTTGGCACACTGAGGCCTTTCAAACCTATGTTATCATCAGAGTGTACTATGTGTACTATATCAGAGTGTACTATATCACTCTGATGATAACATAGGTTTGAAAGGCCTCAGTGTGCCAAGTTCATAGACCTTTTTTCGTTTCTTGCATCTGCTATTTCTATACTATATTTTATCGTACAACGTTTACCAAATATTTTTGTAACATAGGTTTTGGATTGTCGAAAGACAAACGATACCTGGAATGTCAGAATGTTGCCCAAAATGCAAAGTTTGATATCTTAAAGCACTTAAAGGTAAAAGAATGCACATTCAAAATATCTTTGCAAAAAATTATCAAAATGTGCAGTTATCAAACAGATAATCAAAATTATCACTGCTTATTTCAATATCCATCGCAAAGAGCATTATTTCAATGACTCTTAAAATCTAAAAAAACCAACAACTTTCGCCAAGAAAGTCTCAAAATGGTCCAAGAACTGTCCAATATATACAATATTTTTCTGACATATTTCTGAGAATGATTCTGAGCTTTCATTCATGGCTTGCTATTGAACATCTACCATTTACCGGAAACATTTTCTACTTGTTCAATACGTGCTAGTTTAATAGCTCAAAGTTGATTTGGTGAATATTCTGTTTGGCTAGACGTATTCATGTAGCAAATTTTACTGATGGAATTTTTATTTGGTCCTACCATGTAGACTGCAATTGAATAAACATGAAAAACAAAATTCTATTTAACTTGAATAAACATGAAACATTCTTACCTGCAAGGCCATAGCAATCTGCACAAACCATTCAACAATTTGTCTTTCACCCAAATGCTCACTCTTCTTTGACTGTTCTTTCAATTTTGTGTACAAATCTCCTCCTTCACAGTAACCCATAACGATGTGCAGGAATCCTTCACTATTTTGAAATGATTCCTTGTATGATACAATGTTTGGATGCTTTAGCTTTGCAAGAATTTGAACCTGAGAAAAATGGTGAAATACAATCATTTCTATTCATTTAAAATTCTTCATCCACAGCAGCCCTATCAGTTTGCCAACTGAATTTCAGGGGCAATGCCACATTACAAAAATCTACTGATCTAAAATGAATTAATTACTGTGATATACTTGACATAAGAGGGACCCTGCTTGGCCTCACAGCCAACATCATTCCAGATCTTTGTTCAACAAAAGGCAAATGCTTACTCTCATTTCTCTGAAAAATTTAATCATTTCTCTGGCAAAAATTCACTGCTTTGGTTTGCAATAGTGCAGCATCAAAAGAATTTAATCAGATGTATTCATTAAAATTGAAAACTTTTGGACAATCAAACTATTGGACAATTTTTTTCTGAAAGCTTAACAGTCTGGAAGTTTCAAATTTATTAGAAGTACCATCAGAAAAAATTTCTTCCCATGCAACTGTTACAAAAATGTCATACAATGTTATCAGCGATCCAACTTTCAAAGTGAGTTTCTATGTTGTAGCTGGCAAATGTTTTTGAATTGATAGAGGTACCTCTTCTTTTCATCAGAAATCTTGAAAACTGCTCCATTTCCTTTGTCACATAAACACTCTTGGCCCACCTATATAGTGAGCCAAGCTGCACACATAGTTTACATATTTTGGTATTATGCAAACATTATTTGTCTGGAAGTTTTTTGTCCAAAATTCTTGAAAAAGCATCTGATTTTTATCCAAAGTTGTTTTTCCAAACCTTATCCAATTGAAAATTTTAGATTTTAATGCAACGCCCATAATTGATGCAAAAAGCAAGGTCTAAGGGCAATTTGGTTCAGTCTGAGGACTCTAAATTTTTACCACAGCTGCTATCTTTTGAGCATCTTTCAAAGATGTTGGAAGGAACAAAATTGACTTTTTGAGTCCGAATTCTGAAAACAGTGACTTTGATTGATCAAAATCATTCCAGAAAACGTTTTGGCTTTGGGGAGATTCTTTGCTTATCATTTTGGGATGCTCTGAAAATGATAATGATCCAAAGATTGGAAAACATTCTGTTATTGAATATTTCCAAGAGATAGAGCCTTTGTTCATGAATAAAAAGATTGCAATACAGTACATCAACAAAATAAAGAAGGGTTTAATCCCATAGGGTTCAAAATACTGTGACAGTTCTCAGACTGTGCACTCTATGGGAATTTTTATCTTCAGCCGCTATCATCTTTGGTTGTATTATCTTTGGTAATCTATCACAGGTGACTGACAAATTTCTTGGCAATTCCTTATGTCCAAGGTGATTTTTATCTGTGACCCCAAATGCCTGAAACAAGGCCCTAAATGCCTCAGAGGAAAGGCCCTAAATTTGGGGTTGGAGCTAAGAGAAGTTAACAAATGCTGTTTGAATGTGTACAGTAAATGGTAATTTACCTCTTGCTGGGCAAAAGTTCTTTCTTTATCCGATGCTTCATGAAGGTCAATTTTCTTGATCACATACTAAGTAACGAAGAAGAGATTATAGTTTGATAAAATGTATGAACAGGTTTTTCAATAGCAATTTTCCAGTGTTTTCTTGGATTTGGCTTTCAAGAGTTTCTTAGCACTTCTCAAACAAAGTACTAGAGTTTCTTTGTGTCTTCACCATTCAAGTACTAGTTTCTTATAACCCAGCTTCTTATCAAAGTAAAACGTGTGTATGCAAATGAAAAGTTACAACAAATCTCAAAACTTATTTCAGCCCTTTGCATTATCAATCAAAGCTTGACTCATTCCACTTCATCCAGTGTACTTCCAAACATGCATTTCAAATCATTAACTTTTTATACAAATGAATGGTATTGTAAGACAATCGAAGGCTCTTGAGCAAGAAACAGTTTTGTGCACAATACCTGTGCTCTTTGTGGTACTGCAAGGTATACTGTATACTGTAAGGTAAACATGGGGAGGACCCACAATGAGTCTTGCACATTGTGAAAGAGAAGCAGATTGCTTTACCTGTTTCTTATCCCTTTTATGCCTTGCAAGAGACACTTGTCCATAGCTCCCTTTCCCAATAACTTTCCCAAGGACATAATTTTCAAGCGGCATGGCTTCCTTGTCAAAGGCTGCTGAGCATCATTGCTACAGTATGCAAGTGTGTTTCATTCTATGAAAAACAAGTGGAAGAGCTTTATCTCTAACCATACATTTGACAAAAGAACATTTACAGCACTTCAGGAGAAGTTCTTCATGCTTCTAAACAAGTTGGCAACCTGACATACAGTAAGGTAAGTGTTTGAATATATAAGCTCTTAGAAATGGAAAAATCAAGAGTTTAAGGCCCAAGGAAGAAAATATCAAGTGTTTCCAGATTTCAGCATTGTTACATGGAGCTACCTTGGTAGCTTAAGGTTACAAACCTTTATGCATGCATGCAGAGTTTCTGCTCTGTTACAGCAATGCTGTTGAAGTCTGTCTCAAGTACTCTGTTGTGTGATGGGACTTGTAATGATTCAAAATTGCTATAAACATTAAAAGCTTCATTTGCTGCTATTAGTGAGAATGTTCACTTGACATCTCAGTAATTTGAGACAAATTATACATTTTCCAAACTGGACAAAAATTCTCCACAATATCTTTTGGTAAGATATAGTTGTGGACAAAAGTCTGGTTAGAGTTTGTCCTTAATCACTGAATGTGTTACAGTGCAGTGTTGTAATCCTATGACTCTGCAGCCAGAACAGTCAGAGGCACAGAGTTTGATACTCAGCAGCAGGGGTGGCGCCAGAAATTTTCCAACAGAGGGGCTAGAGCTTCCGACAGGGGGCTAAAATGACTGAAAATGGTGTTTTTGTGCGTTATTTCGCCAAATTTCCTGGACGAGAACCCAAAGTTTCCTCCAACAGGGGGGCTAGATGCCTCTGATGGTGGAGCTGTAGCCCCCTAGCCCTCCCCTGGCGCCACCCCTGCTCAAGCATAGAGCCCCACCACCATGACAAGATGTTGCAACTTAATTAGCACAGCTAATTTTGTCATCCCAGCACTTGGCACAAAAAACCACAACTGCACCATCACCTTTAATCAATTGATTGTCAATCAAGCCTTACTTTGGGGTGTGGACCAATTGTTTATTACTCTAATGAAGCTTTCCCCTTATTTTTAAAGTTTAATTTACTAGTAGTGTTTATGTTATCTTGTATGTATTGCAAATTCAGTTTCAGTTTCAGTTTCAGTTTATTCATTCATCAATCAATCCTAAATACAATTCTACACATTACATTACAACCTAAATACATACAAACATACCATACTACACAAAAATAAATTAATTAAACTAAGATACACTACAAGACTAAAAATTAAATTAACAACAGTAATGAAAATAGACGGAAAGAAAGAAATTACTTTACATGATTGTATTTAAGATTGATTGATTAAGGAGGAGCTCTCTAAGTAGGTAAACTAATCGAGAGAGAGCCCCCCCCCCATAAAAAACAAAGAAACTAAAAAATAGATTTTTAATAAAAACAAGAAGAACGAAAAAAAGAACAAATACAAATTTTTACTAGATAGCAACCAGAAACCAGATGAGCCCCAATCATATAAATCATATATGATTAACTAGAGTTTTAGTTTGTGAATAAGAATCAAGGAAGTAACTTTTCAATTTTGAACGAAAAACAGCAATAGAGCTAGCAACGCGTATGAACAGTGGAAGCGTATTCCAAAGTTTAGAACCAAAGTACTGAATGGTTTGTAAACCATACAAGGTAGTATTTTTGATAGACTTGAAAAGATCACCCCTAGTAGCCTGGCGAGTCCCAATTCTATGAACAGATGAATTTAGTTGAAAGTAATCATGAAAGCAAGAAGGAGCTAGCTTATTGACAGATTTATAAACAAAGGTTAATATGTTCAAGTGCAGAATATCCATTATTTTCAAGGCTTTTAATGAGTGAAAAATTGGTGTGCTAGGAGAAAAGAAAGGTTCAAATTTAATGCTGCGAAGAACTTTCTTTTGGAGATTTAAGAGAGGGTTTAGATAGGATTCGTAAATCATTCCCCAAGCTGAAATACCATAGTTGAGGAAAGACAGGAAAAGTGAATTATAGAGAGAAATAAGAGTAGGCAAGGGAGCATAATGCCGCACTTTGAAGAAAATGCCAGCAGTTCTTGAAAGTTTTTTGCAGAGCTCAGTTGTGTGGTACTTCCAAGTCAGATGTTCGTCCATGAGAACTCCTAGAAACTTTACATGCGAGGACCTTTGGATGCTCTGTTTACCAAGTTTAAGATTGGTGAATTCAGGAAGTTTCTTCCCAGGGGAATGAAATAGTACATAGTTTGTCTTTTCAATGTTTAGTGCAAGCTTATTTGAATCAAGCCAAAGCTTAACTTTTTTAAGTTCTCTATTAACTTTTTTGGTGAGCAGTTGAAGATTATCAGAGTCACAGTAGATGTTGGTATCATCAGCAAAAAGGAAGAAAGATAAGAACTGTGATGAATTTGGTAGATCATTGATGTAGATTAAAAATAACAGTGGTCCAAGCACTGATCCTTGGGGAACGCCACACGATACGTTAGAGAGAGCAAATGGTCAGTTGAGATATAGTTGTGCAGAACTATATCTGGGATTTTTTTGATAAACAGTCCCAACAGAGATACAAAGGACTGAGTAAACTTAGGCCCTCTTTCTTTCTTTCTCTTTGACTCTCTTTGAAGGCTCCTGGACCTGGACAATGTCCAACGCTGAAGCTCACGTACACAAACTGATCAACTTTTTTCAGTTAACAACTCACCTTAAACAACACCTCACTGACCTTCATCTCAGTTTTCCCTTGCAAAAGCTAGTTATCTGACTCTGCCTACAACGAGTGAAAGAACTGGAATGTACTTTGTGCTCTGATCTGCGAAAGTATTGCGTTGACAATGTTGAAGTGCAGCTTCTTGAATTGAAATCAGGTTTCACTCTGCGAACATCAAAAGGAAGATGTCCATTGAATTGAATGAAACGGAGGAAAATTCCTGCGCAGTAAAATGCTACCATTTATTGGCCTCGGTCTCAGGAAGAGGTAATTACAATAGTTTTTGGCGGTTGATTCAAGACACATTTCGAATTCGAATAAAAACAGCACAAAAAAGCAGAAGAAAGCAGAATGAAGTTAGCCACGATCGCCCAGTTTTGCTTGTTTTATCAATTACTTCTTCATGGAAATGATGGTGGTAAAGCTGCAGTAAATGATGACAACGGTGAAGAAGTTTTAGGCCTGACAACGGATGGAGCTAAAAAGCGCGGTGAAGCAAAGCTGGAAGAGTATGAATCAAACAACAGTCCTTGTTGGACTGAAGCAGTTTCAGAGTTGAAAACAAGATGCAGCGAGATGACCGACCTTGAGCAAAGTATCTTGGCAATGAAGTTTGCAAACTGCCATTTTGAGAAGTCGGGAATGAAAGTTTATGACTGTACACATAAAGATAATTTCAAGAGGTGCACAAATGCAATGAAAAATGATAGTTTCATTGCGTTTTTAACGTACACAGAATTTTTTACACATGTTAAAGATATATGTTATTATCTTCAAAGTGTTATTTGGAGGAAACAGACTGCCCAAACTATTTCAAGACTGGCAAAAATTGCTCGAGAAACCGTTGAAAATCTTGATACATCTTTAAAGAATCAGGATTTGGTTTTAAAAGGACAGAACATATCATTAAAAAACCAGGAAGAAATCTTGCAAAATGAAAAGAACCTTAAAGTTACATTACAAAATTCAACAACTACTGCAAAAGCTGCTTTTGAAGAAATGAAGCAAAAAGCTGATGAACAAAAAGCTATTTTCAGTCAAACATTTGATGGTGTCTTCTCTGGCATTGACAAACTTGCTCAGCTGCAGACAATGTTACTTGGAGAATTCATTGGATTGCAGTCTCTTGCATTTTATATTGCTGCATTGATCACATGCTATTTTGTGACAAGCTCACCAAGGACAATAGGCGCAAGGCTGGCACTTTTTACAGCCTTTTCACTTTTGGTTGTTGCTGAAAAATTGATAGTAGACTGGTCTTTTAAAAGAAAATCACACTTTGATTCACCTGCTGTAAGTATTCTACATATGCTAATTCAGTGGAAGTATGGGTAAATAAATTCAATCAAAACTTATATATTCTTGAGATTTCTTAAAATAGAATTTCTTGAAAAAGTCACTTCTAAAGCACAAAACTGCAGGTTCTGTAAATCTACATATTGTTGTTACAGTAAATGTTGTGTCAAAAAAGAATCCACCTTTGAAAGACCACAGCTTCCTGGATATCAGCACAATGATATTGGCAAATATGCCAGGGTCAGGGTGCGTTTTATGCACTTAGGCCAGAAGATCTTTGGCATAGACTTTACTTCTTCTCTTCTTGTCAGCCAGTTGCATCATTTTTTTCAATAAATCGGCTCTTGGCATGACAGCGTTTGAAAATCTGCCTACTTTGGAACAAAATGTGAAGTTGTCCTTGATCTTTTAACAGTTTCTTTTGATGGTATTTCTTTTACAAGAAACTACAAACTTGGGCCAGTACTGGAAGCTTTTTAAATCATCAGATTTTGAGCAGTTGGATCTTTTAGCACCTTCTCTCTGGCATATGAAAGCTTGGGGCTCGGCGTACCTTCAGCATAGGTTTTACATTGAATGGACCCTGGCAAATATGTCATTCAATGATGGTGGACATGTTCAAATATTATGTAAGAGTTACCTGCCTGAAATTGGCCTTCTGTTCTGAAATGCAGGAGAGATCCAGGAAGCCTCTCCAACAAACCTCCAAAATCTGCATAAAATCATGAATATGGTATGTCTATACCTTATAGCAAAAACTTGTACATGGTTTAGCATATTTTATCCCCTTTGAGGAGGAAAATGTCATCCCTGGGGTCAAAACAACATTATTCCAAATGATTATCTTCTCAAGAAGATAATTGGAATGTCTTGATCTCATTGATATAAGACAAAAATTTCAGGAACTTTTGGTTGTTCTTTTTTAGCCTGTTTTGAAGATTTCTTGAAGGGCTTCCTGAAGAGAATTCCTGGTGATTTCACAACAGAGTGGCCTATTTCAGTCATTTAAATTTTGAGATCTATTTGTACATGTGTCCTGTTATGATATCCCCAATATTTTCATCTTGATATTCAGGGTACAGCGATTTTTAAATGGGGGAGGGGGACCAGAGGGGGTTATAAATAATCCATATTTGCCATATCAAAAGCCATTTTAATCTCCTGATCATGTTTTGGAAGTATCAATTAGCTCTGAGTATCATGATTATCCTAACTATGCCACATGACACTCTCCTCAAAAGAAATGTTCTCCATGGCACATTTCTCTTTTGAAAGGTGTCTCTTTACTCCAAGCATCCTCTTCTTCAGGAATGGTTGCATGAAAAAGTTTGGTTTGCAAGGAAAATATTCATTGCTGTTTCAGTGTTTATTCTTGGCTATGTGGCTACAAGATACAAAGACCTGAACCAGATTAACAATGTGATGCTCAAAGAGATCCAGCAAAGAATTTTGGAAATTCATGAAATAGAAAAGGCAAGAAAGAAAAGGGATTGCATTGATGGCCCAAATAAAAAACTATATATTTCAAACACTGCTGGCAAAACTAAATTTATTGGACAGTCTAAGCAATTCATTTCTTTGGAGTAAGTACAGTAACTTTATTTTTTGGTCCAGCTAGAATTTAGAATGGCTTATCATTTCAAGATAAATTGATTGATTGATTGATTGATTGATTGATTAATTGATTGATTGATTGATTGAGTGAGTGAGTGAGTGAGTGAGTGATAGGTAGATTGATTGATTGGTTGTCAAACCATACAAGAATGGAGTGAAACATATTGACTGAATGATAATTTGGTACTAGTAAATGAACTCAGGCAAAGCTTACATATTTCATGCATACATTCATTATATAAGTGATAAGAAATCTTAATCAAGCAGAGTAGAGATTGATACAGTGAGCTGGAAAGAATGTGTAAATCCTGTGTGACGTTAGGGAGTGTGATTTGTATCAAAATCATCTTTTTGATTTTCCATTTCATGTTTGTTATTTTCGTGCTATTTCAGATGTTTTCATGACATGTCATATTAATTCATAAAATGTCATTTTCGTTACCATTCATTATGTCATTTTGTTTTGTTGTTATATTTTTGTTTTCATTAGATTCATTACAGGTTATATTACCAACTAACAAAAGAAAAACACAAACAGTTAGTAAAGTTCCTATATGTATAACTAGATATCTTCACAAAAATGCATGATTTTGTTTCCACAGAAATTCATCTGCTTCATTATTCTTCAGTTGATATATCTAGGATTCATTATCTCCTTCCCAAATCATAATTGCAGCATTCTAAAGAAATTTTCACTTGGTTATGAGAACTTCACTTTCTGCAGCAACTTACTTCAGGTGGAATTCAAAATTTTGATAACTGTTTCATCCTATTTTTTAGCAATATGGCAGTTTCACGTTCTTCAAGTCCTCGGAAGAAGCAACCCTCGCCATTTGACCAGTTTGTCGACATCTTCAACCAGTCATTCCAATCGAAGGAAACTGAAATGCTACCAAATACAAATTTAAGCACAGCAAAAAAGAAGTCGAGAAAGAACTTGAGTCGCGAGAAGAGAAAGCTCTTTTCAGATGATGAGAACACAGACGAAGGAAGATCAAGCAAGCAGAAAAACACAAAAGAAAAAGAAAAGAGAAAGAAGTTTTCGGACAATGAGAATATAGATGAAGGAAAATCAAGTAAGAGGAAAAATGTGAAAGAAAAAGAGACAAGAACGGTCACTTCAGATGATGAGAACAAGGGCGAAGGAAAGTCAATCAAGAAGAAAAACATGACAGAAAAGGAAAAGAGAAAACTCATTTCGGATGGTGAGAACACAGACGAAACAAAATCAAGCAAGAACAGAGCAGAAAATGAAAATCAAACGAGAACGCTCTTTTCGGACGATGAGAACACAGAGGAAGGAAAGTCAAGCAAAAAAAGCAAGGCTGCTTCAAAAAAACATTCTGTGAAACGAACTCCAATAACTAAAAGGAAATCAGATGCATTGGATGAGGTCAAAACAAATACTCCTGAGGTAAATATAAAACATTTAATGGTATCCCCTCTTTTATATTCCAGTTGCCCCGAACATTCAGCCTAAAAAAGTAGAATTTATAGAAAAAACAGTTCATCTACCGTTGTATTATACCGCTTACAGCAATCGAAGTGAAAAAAATATATAAGACTTCAACTGCAGATGTGTTGAGTATTCTTCTGTTGTCGCTGTCCCGAGTCGAAGAAATTAGCATTTTTCTTGAGAAATAGTGGATCTTAACTCTATTTGTTTGGCAGCAAATGAAGCTTGTAAGTGGAGAGTTTAATTATTCAAAATGCTAACCGCATAGCAAAATCTAAGTGAAAGTTACTCCGTTTTGATGCGAATAATGTTGTATTGTTTTTAGGCCCAAATACTGGTCAGATAAAGGGATTGTCGTGTCCGATCTCCTGGGACGTTGTGAGATCACGAAGTCTAATGCAATGCCAGTCTTCTTTATAAGCCTCTCTTTTTCTCTGAAAGAAATTTATCCTACTTCAGAAACCAGCTATAGCGAGTGGTTGTTGCTGTATTAAAAAGTTTAGAAATCATGTTGGCATATTCTTGCTTTGTTTCAAGACCTTCCTTTTCGTGTGCAGGAAAGTCAATTTGCTGCTTAATCTGATAAGAAAATGACGTGGGAAATTGATTTTAGTTTCTTCAACATTTATGGAATCAATTTAATGGTATAAAGCTTTGAATCATAAGATACGAAAATGTACTAGAATTTCTCGGCTAACGATAGGGGGAAAACAGTCATAATGGAAAAGAAAATTGATCCCTACCGTTCATACCATTTCCTTCATAGATTTGCTTTTACAGAAGTTCCAATCCTGCTGCGCAAGTTCTTCGAACCAAAGAGATCACTCAAAAATTAGGCCATCTGAGGTTTTCAAATCCATTTTATGGCACCATCATACCTCTTACATGTGAAGTTTCTTTTCTGATCTGACTCAAAGTCAAAATCACAATCAAGAGTTTGTAATAAGGAAACTCCTCCGAGCTTGTTAAACTTAGTCAGCTACCACATGACAATCTGTAGCGAATACCGCTGCCTATAAGGCATCTCTAGAATTTGCTAACGGTTCTTACAAAATGATGTTGTAGATACAAAGATAAAAGTTCAATAGTTACGAGTATGACTAACTACCTTTTATGCTCTGAGCAAAATACCTGAAAAAGAAACATGTGAAGGAATGAATAGGCGCAAGCTGGGTGCGTAACTGTTGGTGTGGAAATTCTCTAATATTTGCCACTCGGGTGCCAATCTGTCATATAGACTTGAAGGCGAATTTCTTCGCAATGTCAGCTACAATTTTCGTCGTTGATTCTTGCTTTGTAAATAAAGTAACATATTCTATCTCTCAGGCAACTCAAAATCACGACGTTTCAATAATTTCACGGTACAATCTACGAGCTCGCAGCATAACGCCAGTTAATAGCCCAAGTAGCAGTGGAGTTGCAGCTTCAAGTTCTGTCAGTCGATCTAAGAAGAATAAAACACCACAAGTAAAAAGCCCACCACTGAAGTCTGAACATGGAAAAGGACTCTTTAGTTCTGACGAAGACGGGACATGAATCAACTTTCAGGAAAGAAAAGTTTCTTGAAGATGAGACGTGATTACATTTCGATTATGAAAAGTTTTCTTGAGATTGGTAATGTTTTTCATGATTCTGGTTGCGACGTAAGTTTCAATTATGTCTTACTTTATGCCTAGGTTGAGGGGCAAGTCACTCCCTAGAAATCCTGTACACTCCATTAAAAACTGTTTGTTTTCGTAAAATTTCCCAACAACTTCAATTAACTTCTGAAGGAGTGAGCCTTCTCCCTACATACAGGCCTCAAAACTCCGCCGCATGCACAGTGAACTCAGGAAAACTCCGCTGTTGAGCCTTCCTTTTTTGTGCAAGCTTAATGGATCTACGATTCAGCCTTGTTTTTCTGTTTTCCGTCATCATTAGGTTGGGCTGCAGATAAATTTGATCAGGGATTTGAGATCTTTTTAGAAGGACTTTGAGATTACTTTTTTTGTAAAGTACCTTGTAAATGGGCAACGATTCTACTGATTCTCGCAAATTAACTTTTCTCATCTAATTTGACATGTTCGCCACATAAATATTACCAGTTGGTAAGAGCCTGATGAACAGTTTGAAAACTGCAGGCCTTCAAACGTTTAACCATTTTTTCTGAATCATCTGGTACGAAATATATTAAAGGCAATATATCATAAAGCTAATTAATCTTTTTTCATTCCTGTCGAATTTCATCCAATGAATTAGCTGGAGGTTATGAAATTGACATCTAACTACGCAAGTCTTGCTCGATTTAAAACTTTTTCATCGTGGTAAAGGTTTACTGCCTTTAAGACCCCGTTTACACAGCACCGGTAAAATTTTGGATCCGTGACAGGTTCTTTCTAATCAGTAACATGTTTGTACCTTCCATCTGTAAAGAGATTTTGCTGAAGCAATGTAAGCACTTTTCAACCGTAAAAACGTTGTAATGGATCAATACTTTACCGGCAAAGTGTAAAGATAGTCTAAATTTTGTGTATTCTTGATTCAACAGACGATTTCGCCATAGAGCGCATCGGAGATTTTTTACATTTTTACCATGATTGTTTGCATCTCTTGGGAATTTTAAAATCAAATAAAAAAATTGTCGAAGCGTCAAGTATCATGGTAAAACATTTTCTGACGCCATCTTTAGCGCAATCGCCTTTTTCATTGTTATTTGTATATAGTCCAAGGTTAAACCAGCTAAAAGAGGGCAGACTAAGACTGCGTTCACACGATGCCGGCACATTTTGAAAACGGTGAAAAATATGACGGATAGGCCACCCGTTCACACGAAAACGGCACATTTTTTGCCGGCACATTTTGAAAACGGTAGATTTTGACAATGGATTTGTGAAAACGGCATCGTGTGAACGCTAGCTCAAATTTTGCTACCGTCACATTTTTCACCGTTTTCAAAAGTGCCGGCATCGTGTGAACGCAGTCTAAGAAGCAGGCATGGGTTTGGGCCCGGTTCACACGAGAACGGAATGGAATGGAACAGGGCGATATGGACATGGTCCAAAAAGACAAAATAATCTTAGGAGGTATTGACAAGAGAACGACGAGAGAAGTGTTCCGTTCCGTTCCGAATAATGGACGGCTCTGAAAAGTGAGCCATTTAACGGAACAAAGCGGAACGACTTAGCTGTCGAGTCAAAACTTTTTTCGATCTTTCCGTTCCATTTTGTAGACTTTTTTGTGCATTTCATACCTGAAGTAATATTCCAAACAATAAGGTTTGTTTACGCACAAAGATGGGAAACTTAATGATGCACTTAGAAAATTTTTATCTCTAGGGATGAAAATGTCAATAATTCATATCGATTTACTGCTGTGTGAACTCCCCTTTAAAAATTGTGTTCCCTTCCGTGCTTGTGTGAAACGGAGCGCCTTGGTCTGTTGTGCTTTTCATCCAGTGCTGACTACTGAGTAAGTAAAAAAAAGTTAACAGGTTTTGTGGGCAGCGGAATAAAATTGCATAGCTGAAATTCAAAATTGATACTTTATTCAAGGGCTAACTTGGGTGTGAAAATTTTGTTTGATAAAATCACTCCTCTTTTAGACCCAGAGATTGGAAATCAGAATTTAAATTCCAATAGCAAGCAAATCATGGACCAGGAACGTGGAATTCTCGTTTCCATAGAAATCCCTTACCAGCATTTTCTTAATTTCACGGTACTGAGTTTACCAAGCAAAATTTTCACATCTGAGGTAGTCAGTGACTGGTAGATCAACATTTCAGTTTTGAATATCGGCCAAAAACTGTTCATTCCAAACCCCACCAAACATGTTGACTTTTCATACTCACCCGGTGGATAGTTTCGCCCACAAGGGCTTCTTAGAGCAACATTGTTATTTGTAAGATATGTGCAAATACTAATTTTTTGGGTTATAAACTTCAAATTGAAGTATTTTTAGCAAGATGAGACCTCCCTGTTCAATTTTAACTGCTGAGATGAAATGTTGTAAATACACTGATTTTGTTTGGTCTAGCGATATGAATTTATTTTCAATCAATTTCTAATCACTCTCAAAACTTCCCTTTAATGTGAACTTGAAAGGAAATACCTCTTTGGTGAGTATTGGTGCTTTGAGAGCAGCAATATTAATTTTTGAAAGCTTAAATTTGCTTCCATTTCGAAACCAGAGCTTTGGCCTAAGCAAATTCTTGAAACGCATCAAGGCTATCGTTAATTTATTCAGTGTTATTCAAGAACTTGCTAAGGCCAAAGCGCCAAAGCTCTGGTTTGGGCTTGGACATAAATAGACCCAATCGGCTATGGTTTGTTTACCCTCTTCAAGTCATTTGACTATAAAAGTCTACTATAACTAAGCGGTGAGCGGTGAGATCAAACGAAAAACGCTAATCCATACGTCACTGAGATTTCCTTCTTCCCGTCCGGGTAGGGTTCCTGTAAACCGTGGAACGACATAACGACTAATAACGACATAACGACTAATAACGAGCTATCAAATTACAGTATCGAGGTATCTGTCCAAACGGGTGTATCAACCAGACCACCATGAGTACGGAATGGACTGATCATTGGATCTAGGAGATAGCGGAGCTCGCGAATTTTCTGTTCCTTTGAAAAGCAAAGTAAGAAAGAAGCAAGCTCATCAATTTTTTTCCTCTGTGTCCCTTGTTTCGTGTAAATGTGTAAGTAGAAGATGGAAAGAATGGTTCCCTGTTTCCAAATCCTTTTTCCTGAAGCTTTTTTAATTTGTAGTTTTCTTCTTCTGGGCCACTTTAAACAGTTTTAATGTGACCCTTTGGATCGTCTACTCTATAGACTTGCCCCAATTCTATTTCGTCAATCAAAAAAATTGGGAAAAGAAAAATCGGGAAAGGGACCTTTCAGATAGACTCATTACAGATGACAGAACTTTTTTTTGGACACCCGGTATTAGTTATGTTATGTTGCCAAATACTCTATTGGTTACGGTAACTATTATGGAGCCATTAAACTGTTATGTTATTTTGCCAAGAACTCTCAAGAACTCTCTCTCTCTCTCTCTCTCTCTCTCTCTCTCTCTCTCTCTCTCTCTCTCTCTCTCTCTCTCTCTCTCTCTCTCTCTCTCTCTCTCTCTCTCTCTCTCTCTCTCTCTCTCTCTCTCTCTCTCTCTCTCTCTCTCTCTCTCTCTCTCTCTCTCTCTCTCTCTCTCTCTCTCTCTCTCTCTCTCTCTCTCTCTCTCTCTCTCTCTCTCTCTCTCTCTCTCTCCTCTCTCTCTCTCTCTCTCTCTCTCTCCTCTCTCTCTCCTCTCTCTCTCTCTCTCTCTCTCTCTCTCTCTCTCTCTCTCTTATGGTAAAACTATTACTAGGAAGCCAAGGAATGTTGCCTATACCCGTACCTGCAAAAGTCGTTGTTGTATTACGGAAATGATTTACAGCATTACAGACCAAACCAAGTCACCTTTGGATCTAATAGCCTTCGATCTTTAGGACCTCAAATATGGAATGGACTGCCGAATGAAATAAAATCTGCCGAAAATTTGAATAGTTTTAAACACCTAATAAAAAAGTGGGATGGCACCAATTGTAAATGCAATGCTTGCCAGCATGTGACAGAAAACTAATCTCTCTTTGTATCATGTAAATATCTTTATGTACATACCTGTATTATTTATTTTTCACTTTAATTTATCGATTTAGATTAGTTCGATATGTACATATGCATATAGAGAGCTAAATAATAATTATCGATGTTAAATAAGATGACAAACAAACAAATTGTTGTGTCAGGAAAAACTTGTAAGGAGACAGGGAACCATTCTTTCCATCTTCTACTTACACATTTACACGAAACAAGGGATACAGAGGAAAGAATTGATAAGCTTGCTTGTTTCTACCCTGGGTACCAGAGCCTCAAAATTTAGATGAAAGGAAATTCTTTTTATTATTTTTTGGCTCTGGTACCCAGGGTAGCTTGTTTCTTACTTTGCTTTCCAAAGAAACAGGAAATTCGCGAGCTCCGCTATCTCCTAGATCCAATGATAAGTCCATTCCGTACTCATGGTGGTCCGGTTGATACACCCACTTGGACAGACAATTCGATACTGTAATTCGATAGCTCGTTATTAGTCGTTATGTCGTTATTAGTCGTTATGTCGTTCCACGGTTTACAGGAACCCCGTCCGGGTAGCCCCTGCATTTACGCGTCAAAAAATCCGCGAAAATACCTAAGTTCCACAAGTCTGCTTCTTTTCGCCCAAAAACGCCAGGCAGCGAGGCCGGGAGCGAAAAAGCCTTCTTGCGGTTTCACTTGGATATCTGCAGAGCTAGCCCTGTGGACAAAATCCCTCGCCCTGTGGAAACCGCATCGTCCGCTACGAGTCTTAACAGTGAACTTTTTTTGCGAAAAACTTCGTTCTTCGAGTCCTTGAGAACATAGATTGTTTTGAACAAGAGAACGTCATTGTAGCAAGATCAACTATCAACAGGCTTGTGAAAACAGAACGGATTTCCGTCCATTTTTCGAAAAACTAGACTGACCCAAAGCATGCTTGCCAGCTCTTTCAGCGAAGGAAACTATCCTCATAACTGTTTACTTTCACCGTTTTTAAAGATTTAAGTTTACTTGAAATCTATAGATAACAGCGAAGAATGTACCTGTATTATTACTCTGAGTGCTGCTGAAATCCCAGTTCGAAAATATAAACCAAACAGCTTTTACTGGGCCTTTACGATGTTGCTATAGTTAGAAATTACACGACGGGGTGAATTTAGCTTCTCCAGATTTCGTGACTGAAAGTCGATACCCTAAATCATAATCTTGTATGTAACCATAGCTATTTGCCTTACTTTTGTTCAGTGTTGCTTATAAGTAATCTGAGTTTCATGTGGAACACACTAACAACCCGCGAAATTCAAACCACGTCTTTCAAAGCAAACTGTCCACTTTCCCATTAATTAAATTTGTACAAGCTTCTTACATGAATCGAGTTTCTCATACAAGTTTCCCATTTGAGTCAAGTTTCTTATATTTATATGATTATATGAGGGTACCAATTCTCAACAGAATTAGGGTGAGGTGTCTTAAAAGTAGTAGTTTTTATCTTGTGGGCTCTAACAACAACAAAGGATTGACCAGGAAATCGAAGAATCGTAAAAAAGAGAAAGGTGGAATAACGGCCAGTAAATAACAAAATTAGCATTAAAAGTAACGCAGAAAACCAATTCTTTCAAAGGAACCTGTTCGCTTTCCCATTAGATATTGTACAGATTTCCTTTGTTTCTTATGAGGGTACCATTTCTCAAAAGAATTAGTATGAGGTGTCTTAAAAGTAGTAGTTTCTATTTTGTGGGTTCTAACAAAAGGATTGACCAGGAAATCGAAGAATCGTATAAAAGAGAACAGTGGAATGCCGGAAAGTAAATAAGAAAAGTAACATTAAGAGTATCGCAGAAAACCACTTCTTTTAAAGGAACCTGTTCGTTTCCCATTAAATATTGTACAAATTTTCTTTGTTTCTTATATGAATATGGGGGTACCATTTCTCAAAAGAATTAGTGTGAGGTGTCTTAATAAAAGTAGTAGTTTCTATAATGCGGGTTCTAACAGCAGTAAAGGATTGACCAGGAAATCGAAGAATCGTATAAAAGAGAACAGTGGAATACCGGACAGTAAATAAGTAAAGTAACATTAAGAGTATCGCAGGATAGAACCTTCATTGGGAAGAAGTTTAAGAATGCAATGATTTTTTTGCATGGGTAAATACTGAAGTCACCAGTATGTACCATTCCGGAAAAAATTCTGGGCACGTCAGTCTGCAAGGCGCTTTTCAATTAAAAATCGTTTTGGTCACTATGACTTTTGGTCTCAATCACATCAGTTGGATGGATATTTCAATGCCTTCATTACAGGCTGCTCGGCACTGAGGAAGTGGCGCGCGAAGCGCGCCACTTGATCAGTGGTAGCCGCCGCAGGTGGCCAGGCGCCGAAGGCGCCGAGCCCTCCGCAGGAGCTAGGAATTGCAAACCCGCGCGAAGCGCGGGTTTGGACTCCTAGTATTACACTACTTTTTGCATTCATGGCACAACTTTACATGGCACGAAATATGTTAGCCAAATCAAGTGTTATCAAGAGACTTATGTGCTGATCACACGACTTGAAATGGGTGTAAAAAAACCTTAGCTGATTTTGTCTATTGGAGTTTTGAAGATTACTATTTCCGCTGAGGGGCAATTCACTGATTTTTTTTCGTACACCTCCCTTGAAATCACAAAAAAATCACATACAAAATCACAAAATCACAAGCAAAATCACATAACAGAAAGCACCAAAAATCACAAATCATTGGAAAATTACTGGAAAATCACACGAAAAAATCATTAGAAATCACTAAAAGCACAAACAATCACAGAAAAAAAATCATGTGATTTCAAAATCACAAAAATCACGTACGCTATTTGAGAAGTGATTTGCCCCTCGATTTCCGCTCGCAACGAAGCAATTACAACAAACTAGGTACCCATGTTCAAGTTAACTTTCGAAGGCAATCTCGTCCCCAGAGTGAGTTCGCTGCCCTACCTCTTCGCTGTTCATTCGGCTTCGTGATCAGCGTATGACGTAAGAACACCCTGGGAACGAGGTTGTTTCGAGAGATGTTTCGAGAGAGATTAGCCATTGATTGAAACTAAATTCAACTAGATCCAGCCAAAAATGTATATTTTTCTAGGGACGCCCGGTAGTCTTGAAGACGTTATTTTGTGTCGTAGAGTACTTCTTAGCATGGAAGCACATTGCTGATTGGATATGCATTGAGAATACGTTGTATTTCTTCCCAAGTTCTCTGCCGGAAATCTCCAATTCAAAACTTTAAAGGGAATCGACATAGTTAAAAGCTGGCCCGGGCCAGGTTAAAAATATAATCTATTGAATTTGATAACTTCGACACGTGCGGCTTTATTGTGGAGCCAAGGAAACAATGAGACAATGTGTAGGCGTTTTCTATAGCCTATTTATAGTGACTAAGAGATATAGCTATGTCTATTCCCTTTAAAATGCATTGCACGATCGGTTGATGCATCTTTTATTTGATTTATGGCTTTAAAGGAACTTCATGTACTTTGCTGCAATACCACATTCACACTTGCAAACAAACCTGTTATCTCTATGATCTATATTGTTGCTCACACGTTGCGATTTGTTAGGCAAAGATTTTTGTGGATGGGGTGAATCCGCAAGAAAGTTACTTTCAAAAATCCACCAAGATCTCTGCAATCGTAGAGTGTTTCGTTTGTTTCTCTGCGAAGCTCAAGGGCCCATCTTCTAAATAACACCTTCATTTTGAGAAAAATAGTGGAAGATCTCTGTGATCTTTCAAAAATACTGCAAAATGGTCCTTTTGAAAGAAGTTTGTCTACATTACGTGACCCAGCTCCTTTAAACCAAATTAGGCAATCGACATAGGCCTTCTGATCAGGGCCGAGGAGAGGGGGGTTAGGGGGGTCAGAAACCTGGGGCCCATAGCCATAAGGGGCCCATGAATGATAACTGAGTTTCTTCGAAATAAGGCTCAAATGAGGGTCTCTAGACCACGGCCAGTGCTAGTAGGGGGCCCATCGATCAATAATTTCTTCATTATAATGCTTCAATCATAATGCTTCAAAAATCAAGAAGAGACCGAAAGCAATAGTTACAACGTTTTCTTATAAGCGGTAAAAGTTAAATACATCTTGTAAACCATTGAATTTTACCAGATGAGCTAGGAAAAATTCCCGAACATTCATAAAACCAAGAATGTTAAAAAGATTTGAAGGATTCAGATTCTTGTTAAAAGATGAAAGACAAACAAATCTTATTGAATTTTCCAACATTCTTATAACGCACTGAAAATAAAGGAAAATTTGACTTCACTGACTTTTTGGTTGCAAAGTAATAGATAGGCGCCTGAAACATGACTAGCTTGTTATATGATTTTACGATTGTATCTAGAAGCGGAAACAGTGACCAGAGCAATTCTAGCAACCTTACTTTTAAAAAGTTTTTCCGGGGGAGCATGCCCCCGGACCCCCCTAGGTGGGTGCGCCTCTGGCGCACGGGTACTCAGAACTCGTTTGACAAAGGGCCCATGCTGCATTCTGACCCGGGGCCCATAAATTCTCTCCGCGGCCCTGCTTCTGATTGGTCAGTCTAACGAATCCAATAAATTCGATTGGTTGAAATCTAACCTGGTTTAGATAAAGCTGGTTTAACTGTAAGCATGGGTTGCTAGACATCGCGTTATGTTTCAGAGTTTTTGCTTCTGCGGAGGAAAAATTATACGTTTTTGCGGAGGAGATTTGAAGTATTCAAAAGGCTGAAACGATGATTTCTTCTAGACTAGCTCCACTAGCCCCTCAATTTCGCTGTTGTTGTTGTTGCTGATGAGCGACAAATCAGCTCTACAAGTATAGATTTCTTGATTTCTTCCTCGGCGTCTTACGCTAGCTCCTCCGTAGAAGCAAATAATTTCATCCTCCGCAAAAGAACAAAGCGGCAGCAATGAAGCACAGCTGTGGTGTTTAACCACCCATGGTGTAAGTGTGAATGCCGTACAAGTGCCGACAAGTTCGAGTTCGAGTCCCTCTCTGGTGCAGTAATTTCTTAATTTTTCACGTGCATCAAAATATTTAACTTTCATTGACAATCTTTAATATATTGATTATTTACAGAAATACAGCATCTTTCTATGTTTAAACCAGTTTTGAGACTCTGACGTCATCAAATTGCCAAACTGTAAACCAGAAAAGCTACGAATATCTGCATACCGTACCGCTATATAACATCGTCTTCGTGAAGACTGCGACAATGAGGAGTCTTTTGTTATGGTAAACGGTGAAACCTGATACGCATGGATGATTTCTATCCCGTCTCGCCTCTGTCTCTCGTGAAAACCCAGGAAAAAACGTTCTAGCATGAAGAACAATCCCTGCTAGGAGAGATATCCTGGCAACACAGGATCAGGCCAACCAGCCCGAGGACATGGTTCAAATCTTACCAAGACAGATATTTAAAAAAGACAACTCATAGAGCCATATGCTACAACTATTTTACGTAAAATTATTAGCATATGGAACAGCCTGATATAATTATTGGAATTAGCAAAATGACTAAAAATAGAAATATTAAAATTTGAGTCACAATTACTTCAATTCTAAATCTACGAAGTTCCATGGTACAAAGGTCCAAAGGTTTATGACTATAGCGACAAAAACAGTTTTACATTTCCTAGTGACATTAATACATAAACCCTAAAATGTGGAATAAATAAGGGAAACAGCCACACTATTACAGCTTCGTGTTACAGTACTATTATACGATATAAACAAAACGATACAATAAAATGCCTAAATATGGTATCAAACAATTATTTCGTTATTCTGTTGTAACCTCTTAATTAGATAATTCACCAACTTCGGTCAAAATAACTTGTGACAGGTATAAGAACAGATTTTAACGAAATATCATCTGTGCATTTCGCTTGACAAACAAATACAAACCGATCAGCAACTACATAGTCTGGGCGCAGATGGCTACGATTACAGAGAAAAGGCATTCTCTCGAGCTACAAAATGAACCAAACAAAGTCGCAAAAGATTCCCTGAGATCTGTATGGTTAACTGCTTCGTTATGCATGCGAACAGGGATTGCTAATAAAAGACTCGAGAACAGATCAAAGGAAGGATCGATCCAAATACTATCCTGCATGCAGACTCAATTGGTCTTTTTCATAGAGCAGAGAGGTTTCTCCTTCAGTAGAGTTTGCGAATTAGCAGGCGTGTGCATAAACAGACCTAGCCAAACAAATGGGGATGTTTTGATTATCTTAAACTGCGTTCACACGATGCCGGCAAATTTTGAAAACGGTGAAAAATGTGACGGATAGGCCTCCCGTTCACACGACAATGGCACATTTTTGCCGGCAGATTTCGAAAATGGTAGACGGAAACGGAACCCCTAACCGGTTAGGGGTTTCGAAAACGGAACCCCTAACCGGTATAAATTTGAAACAGCATCGTGTGAACACTCGATAATGATGTAAACAGCACATTTTTCGATGCTTTTGGATCAAGACTGGTCGATTCTTATGGTGTAGGTACTTTTCCTTAGCATCAAAGTCCTGCAAACGAGTTTCTACTGTAAAATTTCCTACCGTTTTCAAATTGTGCCGGTATCATGTGAACGCTAGCTCAAATTTTGCTGCCGTCACTTCTTTCACCGTTTTCAAAATGTGCCGGCATCGTGTGAACGCAGTCTTAGTTTCAATCTAATTCAATGTGAATAATTACAAGAATTCCTTTAAGATGTTAACTAAAAGAGGTCATCAGATAGCTCTTCCACCGATGAGATTTGGTTCCTCGAGCCTGGGAACCACAAGGGACTTTGGGCAGTCTTTGTGTCGCTGATGCGTAAACTCTACTGGAAGAGGTACCCTCTCCTCTCTTCAAAGAATCAGTGAAGGCTGCATGCATGCTATCTAGATACATTCTTGGGGGCTTTATAATTTGATTCAGAAGCCGTGCATTACTTTTCTGACTCACATTAAAATATATGAGAAACGTAATCCCTACTGCTTGCATTTTCTCAATGAAATGTTTGTATGTGACAGTAAAGAGATTCTACGCTCTTCAAAACTAGGCCTCTGAAGCATTGACTCTCAACTACCTAGGAAGTATGTAGGTCGAAAGTAGCCGAAGGCACAATTATAGTTAAAAGGTTTTATCATTTTGTCAATGTTCGTATCAAACATGTTAGATGCATTCAATGTTTTGAATCGCGCAAATCCGAACGAATACATAATTTTCTAGCCTTTAACACAAACTATACATGATTTCTAGAATAGCTAAATTCAATTAGCTAAAGTACAAAATGTACAAGACAGCCAAAGTGGGTCTAGCATACACCGGATGTTACTAAGCAACGATCTGCACTTTTGGCATTGCTTGCAGGGGCCAAAAAGAGGCTACCATCAGCACACATACATACTTCTCTTGCAAGTGGGTAGGTCTGAAGACTTCCTGACGTGTCACTTGCCTTGAGATTTGCAAACACGATATTCGAGGAATTCAAAACGATCTAGAAGAAATCGAACTTGCGTTTATTATGTCAGTCAGTCAAATGGTACCGTAACACGACGTGAATTTCTCATAAGAAATAATTATAATTGGCAATAGCATTACCGCCAGAGTCAAACAGTTGAAACATTCGGTGGGGTGTGGAATAAAAAGCAAGGGACCGACATTCGGAATTAAATTTCAATCTATCAATTAACGGCTAACTTAGATGATAAAATTTTGTTTTGTAAATGCAATCCTCTTTTACTCCCAACAATAAGGAAAGCAAGGAGGTCTATTTGTATGGAAACGAAACTTCCTCATTCAATTCAAAGTATGTGCCGCATCCGTTTAGAGCGTCTTGGTACATGTCCAAAGAGAGAAACTCAGAGCGCACGAAATTTTGTACCAAGTAGAAAGTCCACTTAACAAAACTTACCTTTCCTTTTTTGGACACCATGTCAATATTATACAAGCTATTTATTTTCATGTCATTTGCTATTGAAGTGATCTTGACACCCTGTGCCGCATTCATATACAATGTCTTGGTCGGCGACTCAAGAGACAAAACTTGTTTTTCTCCAGCTGATACTAATGGAGTTTGGACTGATGAGTCGAATCGTAGACCATCTGGCACTGTGGAAAAATTAGATTTATCATTAGAGATAACAGCACTGTGAGGCACGACAGAGTCCAACTCTACCAACTTAAAGGGGCTATGTCACCGATTCATTGGCAATGTTATTGTACTGAAAAATGTTTTATTCAAATATAAATATTTATAATACATTTTACATTTAACTGTGCATTTCTAATTACTATACAACACTACAGGTACGGTACCGTGGGAAGCGAAAGACAGTGACTACCTAATGGCCAACATAAAAAAGACACGCAACGTTAAACTACACTTCGAATGATTAAAAACTAACGGATAACGCACTAGATTCTGTTCCACATCAGATGGCAGGTAAGGATTGCGATGACTTATATGATGTCAAGAGCGTAACTCATTCGTTGTAGCAGATACAATATCTGACATAGGGCTTGGTGGTTGCTTAGTACTGAAGTCCCAAAAAGACGTTAACCAAACAGAACATTTGAAAGATTTGTGATACTAAAATTATTCTTCTGAAGCTACTTTACGATATTTTTTGAAAACGGCAACGCATTTCAGTAGATCACTGATGACAGATCTTGTTCATGCTTTCAATATTTAATCATTCCAAAGATTGGAGAGATGTAGAACGCTTTCGGGGAGAGGTCGAGAAACGTCTTTCACCAAAAGACCAAATCAAGTAAATCACAGTATCCTTTGTCTTCCACCAATCAAACGAGAACGTTCTCATGCAAATGTTAAGATTAGCTTCTCTGATTCCATGTTTGTTTACCTCTTGACGGCACAGCCATTGTTAAAATGGCAGCCAAGTGTCTGTCTTTTATCTAACTTTTGCTACAGCCAAAATGCTTGGATATATTATGAAAGAACTCTGAATTATAGAATACATAATATCTATGATCAATAATAGCAAACAGATTTCAAGTCTGTTTTGGAGCAAACGAATATGGCATCCATGTTCTGACCTTTTCAGATTCTAACAAACAGAGTTAAGGTGCATAGCGAAGCGCGTCCTATTTTTTCTCTTGGTGCATCGTTTTTCCGAAAGAACCCACAAGGAATCCATTACTAAAGCCAACCAGCAACCCATCAAGAACCCTACAAGCAACCCATCCCAAGGACTTCTGAAAATTCTCCGCGAAGAGAAGGATAAAACGATTTTCAGGAAGAGCTTTAATACACGGGGGGGGGGGTTCTCGGCTAAATTTCGGGCAGGGGTGTGCCGCCCACTGTTTCAAAATAGCACCGTTGGCTAGGCCAATTTTTCTGAAAATGATACCCTTGGCTAGACTAATTTCTACATCAAAGTGCCATGAATTGGCATTTTCGAGGCAAAACTTGCCAAATTTTTGCATTCTAAGGACGAAAATTTGAAAAAATTTGGGTTTCTTTACAGGAATTACCGAAGTTTGACATTTCTTTGACCAAAATTGCCAAAAAGTATACCCTTGCCCAGACTAAATGGGCGAAAATTGGCAAAAAGTATACCCTTGGCTAGACTAAATGGACTGAAATTGGCAAAAAGTATACCCTTGGCTAGACTAGAAGGTTTGAAAAAGCATACCCTTGCGGGCGGCACATCCCCAGGTACCTTTACTATGGAAGAACCCCACCCCTGCTTTAATACTGCCGAAGGTTACTAGCCAAACACGAATCGTTCCTCACAGAAAACAAGGGCGCTAACATATGAATAAGCGGTACAAATATATAACACTATCAGTTACTCTTACCAACAAATTCAACTCCTTTGACATTGAGTTCAAGTTTATCTTTGTCAGCATACAATAAGTTTCGATTATTTTCATCAAGTACCCGCAATCGTTTGCTTTTCATTATGACTTCTTCTTTTCCAACATGTATCTGCCCTGTTAACTTGCTTTTCGAGTCTCTGGCTGATATCGTCACATTTCTCGTAGACTGAATGTTCAGAGCTGAATCCTACAAAACACAAGCACAATATTTCTTACTTCTTTCTTTCTTTCTACACTTTCTTTCTTTCTTTCTTTCTTTCTTTCTATCCCCATAAAAAGTAAATAGATTTGGTTAGGCTTAGCGATGGAAAATAAGTTTTAATCAATGAATAATCATTTCATCAGGCGGCTAGAAAGTAATCTTACAAATACCGTAAAAGCTCTATTAAGCCTAGACTGATGCCTTTTCGTCCCTTGTTTCCCTGCGTTCCTTGGTCAAGAGGGACTAATAACATTACTCTGAAATAGTGGGCCACTTTAGGCCCGCGTAGGGTGGTTCCGTATTCACCAATCAAATCGCTAGAATTCAGCTTTTAACCAATCAGGGGCCCCTATTCAGAATGTTGTTGTTGTTGCTGTTAAAGAACGGTTGAAGAAGCCTGGAGTTCTCGCAGCTTCGATGGATCTATTTTGCTTCTACAAAGGAAGATTACTGTCTGGAAGGTAGGCATTTTGCGTTTTGCACGTCAAGACAACATCATTCTTTGTACTAAAAGTTTCCTTTTCAATGTTCTAGCTCTTTAAACCAGATTTTGAAGCGATTTTGTTGAGTGTACGAGAACTCCCACCTGTTTAGGCCATTTTGACAAAGTGGGCCCATTATATAAGCGTAATATTATGAGTCCCCATTGACCAAGTGACATCAGCAAATCAAAGAACGCAGGGAAACAAGGGACGAAAAGGCATAAGTCTATATTAAGCCCCCGGGGGGCTGATTTAATTTCGGACCTTCCAGAGGGGGGCTTAATAGAGAGGGGGCTTATTAGAGAGGGGGGCTTATTCACAAAATCTAGCGAAAAGGATATATTTAGTAGCTCTTTAGTTCTTTTATCCCATATTTTTGCTGATTCAACATACAATTTTACGGCTCAAAAACACAAATTCGACACAGTTTTTATCCCAAATCATACTAAAAATTAACATGTAAGGTTGTGTGGCTGAATAAATGGAAAATATTTGGTAAATTCTAGAATTTTATATAGGGGGGGGGCTTAATAGAGAGGGGGGCTTATTTCAAATTTTTACCCAGAGGGGAGGGGCTTATTAGAGAGGGGAGCTTAATAGAGAGGGGGGCTTAATAGAGCTTTTACGGTAGGTGCCCTTTTCGTTGGCATTGGTGTTTTGAGTCTGGAAATACCGTGTCCTGAAAAATACTCCTGCTTGAAAAATCATTGAAACTTCATTACATGGCCGATCTTCACATTTCCTGTTTATTTTTGTCAAGTAGATCAAGGATCAGATTACTCGCATAGGTTTCAAATCTTTAAAAGGTGGGTGTAAAATTATATCACCTATTTCTCAGAACTGAATGGCTTAAAAGAAACTGTAGCTATTTCACAGTAAATCTGCCATTGGATTTTTCTGAAATCTTCAATATTTTCAGAATTACAGAGTTTGTTTTCTTTCAAAGAATTCAAGAAAATTTTCGAAAAAAACTTAAAACTATCGTAATTTCTAAACCTGTTAACGAAAGATCAAATAATTTTCAAGAAAACCATAGTTTATGGATGCCTACAATATGGTATCAAGCAAAACTCTTTCACTCTTTTGGTTTGTGATTTAGAAATTTGATGACGTCACATCATAACATGAGCGGAAATATAAAATAGGCTGTAATTTCGAAAAATATTCAAGATTTCTAAAAGGCCAACGGTAGAATCACAGTAAAGTGGCTAAAGTTTCTTTTAAGTCATTCAGCTTAAAGAAATAGGTGATTGAATTTTACATCCGCCTTTTTACATCAGTTTAAAGATTTGGAACTTATACCTATGCTGCTCTTTTCAGGGCTGTCTGGTTTTGAATCATATTGCGAAGAATGCATCAATTATTATTATTATTATTATTATTATCAATTTGTTTTACGTTGGCAACTTACATAGCTATATATAATTAAAAAAGCTAATTCAAGCCAACAAATTAATACAATGCTACATGAATATATACAAGAAACATAAGTCGATAAAATTACAAAATTCACAAAGTTCATATCAATTTACAAAGTTCATATTAAAAATGGTGTAAAACTATAAAAACTATAAAAAGCCGAGCCGAGGAATATACTGCCTGCAAAGTCTGCAGTCGCAGCCTTCATTGTTCCAATATTTGATTTTATTCTTGAATTGTTGCACAGAAGAAGAATCCTTAATTTCCTGTGGAAGAGAGTGCCAAATACGTTGCCCTCTGTATCGGACTGATTCCGTACCATAATTAACTGTATGTACCATAGGAAGTAAAAATGTATTGGCATTTCTCAAATTATATGTGACACTTCTTTTCAGGAAAATTTCATCCATAAAACTGGGGTTTAAATTATTTGTAGTTTTGAACATTTCAGTCATTAGCAATTGCACATTTTTCTGGTGTATTGTTACAGATCTATCTTTTTCTAATAATGATACAAAGCTGGAAGTATAGTCTTTATAAGCTATTCGTAAGGCTCTTTCATGCAGTCTGTTAATCTTGTTATTCATTTTTCTGCTATGGAACATCCATACCAAAGGACAGTACTGAAACTGGCTAGTTACGAATGCTCTCATCAAAAGTCTTAATTTATCAGTTCCAAGATATGTGGACATGCGTGACAAGGCAAATAGTTTGTTGGCAGCCTTTTTACAAATATTGCTTACATGCTTTTCAAAGTTGAGATTTGAATCAATCAACACCCCTAAAAGTTTCTCTTCTTGTGAATTATCAACGGTACAGTTGCCAATATTTATGACGACATCTTGATTTGTTCTTTCACCAAAAATCATAAAGTGGCATTTGTCTTCGTTAAGTTTCATGTAATTATTTCCAAACCATTCAATTATAATTTTGGAGTCATTTTCTAACATGGAGATTACATTTTCGAGACGCATATCGCACGTATAAATGGTTGTATCATCGGCATAGTTACATATATCTGTCTCTTGAATCGATAACAGAAGGTCATTGATGTAGATATTGAAAAAGAGAGGTCCAAGGACGGATCCTTGCGGAACACCAAGCTGAACATGCTTATAGTTACTGAAAGAACCATTGATTTTTACTCTTTGTTGCCGATTTTCCAGATAGCTGTAGACAAGCAATAAAGCTTCACGGCTAAATCCGTACGCATGTAACTTAGCAATCAGCAAGTCATGTCGAATACAGTCAAAGGCCTTTGAAAGGTCCATGAATATAGCTCCAACTTTTCCACCCTTGTCGAGGCACGTTCTCCATTTTTCAATTGCCCGTATCAATGCATGTTGTGCATTGTAGCCCTTACGAAATCCGCAAAGCAGAGATGATAAATACTGAGACATATATGCTGATATTTGAGTACCCATGAGCCTTTCAAATACCTTTGACACTGTTGGGAGCACACTGATAGGTCTGTAATTACCCTTGAAGGTTTTGACCTCCTTTTTAAAAAGAGAAGATACATCGGCTAATTTCAATTCATCAGGAAAGGAAGAATGTTCTATTGAGTTATTAAATATGATTTGCAAGGGTGCAGAAACTATTTCTGATTCGGATTTTAACAACTTTGGAGGGATACTCTTGAAAGTGGTTGCTTTAGAGGGGTTTAGCTCACTAATCCCATTTTTGATATTTTCAATGGAAACCTTTTCAAATGAGAAACAACCATTGTTTTCATTGAATGAACGAATTTTTTGAATACTTGGGTGCCTCGAAAATTTTAACACTATTTGATCGATGGGGTCACTGATATCTTCAGAAGCAAGAATAATATTTTCATTTTCGATAATTCCAAGAGAATCAGTGATTGTGACAAAAAAATTATTAAACGTTTCAGCTACATCAGACTCATTCGACACAATTTTCCCTTCTTCGACCAACGTTATTCGGGATTTTGATGAGCTCTTATCCGAAATAAAAGGTTTGACTGTTTTCCAAAATTTTTTGTTGTCTGTAACTGCTGAGATGTCAATTTGATTATAAAAATCTCTTTTTGCCTTACGGGATAATTTAACGCAAAGATTGCGCTGTCTGCGGAAAGCATCCCAGTTTGCTAAGATCTGCCAGATCAATTTATAATTAATTGCCAGATCAATTTATTTGACCATACCAACCCTTTGATTTGATCATAAATGACAGAAAGAAATATGCACTATCAATGGAGACTCCAAGGATAATAAAGTCTGAAAATTTTGCTTCAAACGTAAAATAGGTTATTTTAGGAATGGGTCATTATTTTTCGCTGCGGAGGGAGTGGAAGACATTTACAAATATTTCGTGAAATTTTCGTGACCCCTCTCTGATTTCCCAGAAAATTTTGGTGACCCCTTTAATTAGCCTGCGTGCAGACTCTACAGTCAGTGCGGAGGAGCGAAAAGGAGAAGAAAGCTCCCTTTAGAGTCTGCGCATCGGCGACCAATTCTGTGTTTTGAGTTCTCAGATTTTGTGGAACTGTCTGGGATTGGCTGCACGATTTAACTATTGTTCTTACTGTGTTCAGCGTATTTTGTGTGTAACAAACATTATTCTAAAATCTGTTACAAGCAGAACACGCTGAACACAAGTAAGAACAAAAGTTAAATAGTGCAGCCAATCACAGATGGTTCCACAAAATCTGAGAACTCAAAACACAGAACTGGTCGCCGTTGCGCAGATTCTACAGGGAGCTTTCTTCTCCTTTTCGCTCCTACGCACTGACTGTAGAGTCTGGACGCAGGCTACCTTTAATCCGATCAAAAAATTTTCAACCATCCTCCCAGTATGACGGTGTCACCATGCTATCATTATTTCAAGTGCAAGAAGATTTAGTCTCACAGTAGCACATGAACGAAAAATGTCATCTCCAATGTGACCATAAAAAGAAATAGGTAGCATTTGTATAAGAATTACTGCAAGATGAATTATCTTCTCCTGGAGAACTAGCATTTACGAATTTATCAGATTTATCTCAAACAATTTTCATACTCCCTAACTAAAATGTGAACTATTCTTCGCCTCCGTTTCTTTAAGTAGGTAAAATTTTGGTACCTCCTCCTAGATGTCTTCCTCCACCTCCCCAACAATAAATAATGACCAGTCCCTTACTTACAAAATACAGCTCAAAGTAAGGTTTTTAAACGTGTAGTTGCTTTACCTTTTGGTATTAAAAACCAAAAATTTTACCATCTTTAAATATTTTTAGGTCATTGACAGCAGATTAGACTTATAACGATGAGTCTCCTGTTTCCCTGTGCTCTTTGACTTGATGATGGTGCTTCAGTCAACAGAAACTCATAATGTTGCTCTGTAAAACCAGGCCCTATTTAGGCCCAAATTTCGCGATTCCTACAGTACCCATCAGATTGCGAGATTTGTGAATAGACGATTACGCTAAAGATGGCGGCGAGGAACTTTTTACCAAGATGCATTGCGTTCGAATTACGAATCCTTAACGATTGAATAGGAATTCGATTAAAGAACGCAGTGCATCTTGGTAAAAAGTTCCTCGCCGCCATCTTTAGGGTAATCGTCTATTACTATTGTTACGATGTAAATGCGATAGATATTTCGATTCGGTTGAAGAATAGACGATTACGCTAAAGATGGCGACGAAGAACTTTTTACCAAGATGCACTGCGTTCTAATTACGAATCCTTAACGATTCTGTAGGAATTCGATTAAAGAACGCAGTGCATCTTGGTAAAAAGTTCCTTGCCGCCATCTTTAGCGTAATCGTCTATTGAAAACACCCCCATGAGATTGAGATTCGAAGCCGTGGTTCCATCATAATTGATGATTGAAGAAAATAGGCCCTGCTTTTTCACTGTTTCATTATGAGTCCCTCTTGAGCACGGTTTACCGCGGGGATACAAGGGACCCATCGTCATAAGTCTAAAAGAAGATATCAAAACGATAGGTTAGATAATAAAATTCTGGTGATTTTGTCATTTTTTGACATACTCTGTAGTAATCTTGTGAGTTCAAATCTACTTCCACCTCCAAACAAGGGGTTTGGCTATTTGGCCTAGGCAAATTCAAGAAGTACATCAACATTAGAAATAAAAATTAAAGACAGATAAAACATTACACAATAGGTGAGCTCCAGCAAACAGAATAAAATACGGTCAAACTTTTGTTGAAATTTCATCAAGTTTATCGTTGATCCATTTGCTGTGCTTCTAGAATTTGCTCCAGCCAATACAGGAAAGCTCTGGTTCAGAGGTGACGGCAAATTTGAACTCTTAGACTGATTTCTCTCACTCAAAGCACCAATAGCAACCAACAAGGCATCTATCCTCAAGTTAACCATCGAGGAATATTTTGAGAATGATTAGCGATTGATAAAGCTAAATTCTCGTCATTTTACTCAAAAGAATCAGTATACTTTCCGCAGGGACATACGGTAGAAAGCTGCAAAAGTAGAGCTGTAACACTGTGATTCAGATGAGTAAGAAAATTTATCTTTTGTAAAATCACAAAAGATTGATTATTTTACTGATTGTGAACATTTCTTCATTAGGATTTGTATTCAGTAGTCCTATTTCTGATCATGAACATTTATTTCTTCACTGACATTTGCATCCAGAGATGGAAAAAAATTTGCCTTCCTGCGATGTAACATCGAATTGGAATTCTTTCTTCAATGATCAATTTTCTCCTGTGCTAGATGCCAGGTTCATTGCACAGCTCACATTTCAATGAAAATAGTCTTCTGTTATCAAGATCTATTCGCTTCGTAGGCCGTCAGCTATAAGAGCTTATTTTGTTGGCATGAATTGCAATATTATGTACAATGTATGTAGCTTCTTTGGATCACACAACGTTAAATAGTAAGAGTATAATCCAAAGAAAAAAGAATCGAAAAAGAAATGGCCACGATATCAATGTTGTTCGTCGGATGCGTAGATGCGTGCGATGACGAATAATGAATAAAATTTTTTGGTAGAAACACCGCAAAACGACGGAAAATAACAGCGAACATGTCCTTAGATTTAATTAAATCTACTCATTCGCTGTTGTTTTTCCTCGTTTTGCGGTGCTTCTAGCAAAAAATTCATAATCCAAAGCTTTCTTCTTTCAAGTATTCTTTCCTTCCATTACAAGGTAATTTCCTTTTCATATTATATTAATCCGTGTTGTCTCTTTCATCTAATCTTCATTCCATCCTCATTTTTCATCTTCTTCTTTTTTCCCTTTTCCTTTCATTTCTTCTTTCTTTCCTTCGTCGTTTCCCTTCTTTTCCTTCCTTCCATTCCACTTTCTCTTTCTCCTTTTTTGTCTCTCTTCCAAATAAACAAGCTCCCGAGCACTTTTCCCACCTCTGTTTGCATCAAGGGTCACATGATTTTAGACACATTGCAAAGTCCTTAAATGTACGGTCTTAGTTCGTCTTATAGTTATGTTTGTTGTAATTAGGTTAGAGGCGGTCTTGGCCTAGTACCTTTTTTAAGAAAAGAAATGGCTTTGAATTTATCACAGCCCTGACCTTACATAGGAATCTAGTATAGTATAGTATCAAGTAGATATCAAATCGTTCGTAGTGTTTTGTATTTAGTTTAACATTGAGTGTCTTTTCATATTGGCCATGGGGTAGTTATTGTCTTTCGCTCACTGTGGCATCGTTCCTGTAGTTTTGTATAGTAATCAGAAACGTATAGTAGATTGTAAGATATAATGTAATACTTCATATTATGAAAAAAAATCAGAGTAAATTCGTGTTTTTAGAAGCTACTCAGTCTTAAAGCATACTCCAAAAGGAATCGGTATCAAATTGAATTTAAATCCACACAACCACTTAAAGATATTTCCTCGTACTCTTGTGTCCTATTGGAATTGAACTTTTTACACGCATTAGCAAACCACAAACTTTTTGCAAAAATACCGGGTGTCTCAAAAAAAGTACCCCCTTTTGACTTGAAATAGGAACGAAACGATAAGATATCATCACTCTCCGAGTGGGCAGCTAAATTTATCAATTTTCAAGTTAGATCCACATACCTTGCATTTAAAAATTGGCCACCAAACACTAAGATACAAGCTTGCAAAGTCAAAATCTACAGTGCACCCGAAACCAGAGGTTTTGTAAAAGGGCCTAGCTATGAATTGCTATCGCAGGCATGTTGCACAGGAATTTGGACTTTGACCTTTAGCTTTCTCCATTGAAAAGAATTATACCTTGAAATGCTTCAATTGTTCTACAAATAGTTATTCCTTTGACGAATCAATCCATGCATTGCATTCCACTCCAAGTGTCAAAGAAGAAGAAAAGGAACACATGCATGCTCATTTGGGAGATGTTGCACGACTTCATCATTCTTATCACATTTTTGTTATTTGTTTAATCAGGGCGATTTCCACGAGTCTTTTCTATTCTTTTCAAAAGCGAAAAACTGAAGGTTAAAGTTTACAGGTCATAATACAAATCATGGCTAGGCCCTTTTACAAAACCTCTGGTTTTGGGTGCACTGTAAATTTTGTCTTTGCAAGCTTGTATCTTTGGTGTTTGGTGGACGATTCTCAAATGCAAGGTATGTGAATCTAAGTTGAAGATTGATAAATTTAGCTAAGTACTTGGAGAGTATTGATATCTTATCGCTTCGTTCCTATTTCCAGCCAAAAGGGGTACTTTTTTTGCGACACCCGGTACAATTTTTATCAAAACACTTACTCTTAAAATGACATCTTTAATGCATTAATTCACTGCCACTACCACAGGAAAACAACAACAATCACCCCATAGGTCTATTTAGTCCTTGACACAAATATACAATAATCAAATTTTTGTGATTGTCAATAAAGTGCAGCATAGGGCTCAAGTCTTTATAAAGGGTGGGTGTAAAATTCTATTAAATTTTTCTTGGAATTAAAATGCTTGAAAGTTATCCAAGGAACTTTGGATAATTTGTTGTAAATCTGCCGTGGCGATTCTGGGATATTTTGATTAGTTTTTAGTTTAGAAATGGAAAGAATTATTAATTCTGAAGCTTTGACGTCTTCAAATTTCTAAATCCTTAACCAGAGGAGCTACAGATTTCTACATGCTAGCTATGTTATCTTCCAAGGCGGCATAAAATTGAGCCGTTTTCAAATTTAACTGGCATCGTTTAAACGGAGTCTTAGACTTTCAAAACTATGGTTTTCTAGAAAATTGTACCAATTTTCCGTGAATTTTTAAAATAATAATCAAAATGTCACCATTTTGAAAATACTCAAGGTATAAAAAAATTGCCAAGGCAGACTTACCGCAAATTACTCAAGGTTCCTTTCAAGTCATTCAGTTCATACCGAAATGTGATACAATTTTATACTCACCTTTTTAAGGACTTATATGATTTGAGCCCTATATACATTGCAAGTTCGTTACTCCATCGATATAACCACACTGATAATTAGATATAAATACACTTACCCCCCTTGACATAACATATTTCGCTTTTAATGTTTTCACAAATTCTGCAGGTCCTTCTAGAATGATTCCATTCTTCGTTATTCTCAGCCTACCCATTCCATCCTAAAATGATAATTACACAGTTTGCTATAAACAGAACATTGAAATTTCTCGGAAGAAAATGAGTTAATCAACTCTAATAACGTAACATCATAGAATTATAATGACCTTAAAACACTGCCATAGGTCAAGTAAAATGTTAACACTTGATACACTGCTGACAAGGGCCAAAGCCAATGAAGCGGTTTTGAGTGGCATCCCCCCCCCCCGCCTCCAAGAACGGCTATTTGTCCGAAACTGTACTCTGCTAGTTGGATTCTTGTGAGTTATAAGTCAACATAAAATACTTTGTTGGATAAGTGATCCATTACATATAAATTCAGCAACGTTCGAAGATAAATGCTGACAGGAAACATCGATTTTACAACATAGTTTCCTTCAAATCACTTAATTTGCATGCTGTAAAGCTAGATTGCAAAGTGCAGCTAAGCTTTATTTGGTGGAGATCATAGTGATATCTGCTGCTGATGCTGCTGCAGATGACTTTCCCATCGAATGATCGTGTTTCTTTACCCCATCTTCCCCATCCCTATGAATTAATGGCTGGCAATATCTGAACACAGTTACAAGCTCCAAGCCTCATCCAAAAACTGTAAACACTGTCGTCAATATTTAACAAAATGATAAAGCCGGTTTCAATCGCCAAGTTGATAGCTTGACCTCAAGACAACGAAATCTCCCACCATAAAGAAATTAACAATCAGACAAATCAAAGAGCGTGCAGAGTGGTTTAAAATGACAAAAACAACGTATTTTGTATCACTGAATGAATATCCCGAGTTAAGAGGACATCATTCGGCTCAAGTAGTTTATAGTTTCGGGCCATATAGACCATAAATGTGGCGACAACGAAGGCCACAAAGGTATGGCACGCGCGGAGCACGCTGTTTGGAACAGATCCTTGAAACATGACTCCTTAAGAACAGCTTCAGAACAGCATCTGATATCAGACTTCAACGGTTTTTGTTTGCATGCGAAATTGATTAATAAAAATGTTTATTTTTGTGGTATCAAATAGAAGCTGCAGCGATATTTTTTGTTTTCGACAAAATCTTCAGTCTTCAACCAGACGTTGCCAGAGGTACATTTTGGATGTGAGCACGCTGGCATCTTTGACGTCTACCGGACGTGACGTGGAAAATAAATCTCACGAGTAGAAAGTACATCATAAACATGGCGCCTGGGAAAAACAGCATCTATCGTTGGGGATATTACCTGAATGGTACTGTTTTGTATATGATCCTAATTTATAAAACTGTAGAATCCTCTTTGTTTTCTTACAAGTTTATATGGCATGGCGGCACATCATTACACATCCTTAGTAACCTGAGATTGTAAAAAAGACGGTTATGACTTGGAAATGTTGGTTCCATTGTGCCTGTTCTTATGCAGTTAGTAATCATCTCCATGGGCACAAAGACAGCAAAACAGCCATGCAAAGGTTATTTCCCAACGCAATAAAGTCTTCTGGTATTCCCCAGAGCAAAATTTCTGGACTTTCCCAAAATCGACCACCTCTCGCAAAAATTTCAACCAATCAAGTAAAAGCATGACCTAAACAAGGGGTTTTTCCCCTTGAACGAAGAGGTATTTCTGGGTAAAAGATCTAGCGTATTCTAAATTCGACAATTTGTTCTTGTGACGAGCTGCTTCTCGCATCGTTTTGCTGTTTACAGGAAAGTCAAACATGCATGTGAACCTGGGGATTTTGCTAACCTTCTTGACTCTTGTCCTATTTTGCAAACAACGCAAGTCGTCGAGGACCAATGAAGCGGTCCAGTTTCTCACGTACAATGCGAGAAGCGAGGCATTCAGCATCAATCCACAGGCATTGGAGTTAATACGAAGCCTGAAGCAACCAATTCAGGTTATTTCTGCAGTTGGTGATGCCCGTGTTGGAAAATCGACGGCAATGAACATCCTGAGTCACATTTGGTCCAAAACTGGCGCCAAGGAATTTGTCGAGGTTTTTCAAACCGGTGGCTCCGTTCAAGCGGTAACGCGTGGTGTATGGATGTCAGTTCTTCAAGCAGAGGACGGCACGAGCAGAGTTCTTTTTGATGTTGAGGGTACAGATTTAGGCGATGATGCTACCACGGATCATTTAAGCATGTTCACTGCATTGATGAGCTCTGGAATGACCTTCTTCATACGCGATGCGGTCAAAACGCATGCACTGGATTTTCTATATCGAATGTCTCGTTTAAGTGACGGCATTTTCAAACAAGAAGCAATTCAGCACTTTCCCAAACTGAGAATTGTCCTGCGAGGGGAGTTAGATGCTCCTGATAACCGAAGCATGGCCGATTATGTTAAGGATGCCTTTGTCAGCTCAAATAAAGGCGATGGGTCAGACGAGAAGAGAAAAACAATTGGCAAATATTTCCCGCGAAATGATATCGAGGTCAGTGAAATTGGTACGGTACAGAATCGCAAACTCTTTAAAAATATTGAACAACTTTCAAAGTGTGAATACATGAATTCCATGCAAGAGCTTGCAAAGAAGGTAAGGCTGTTCCCTGTGAAGAAATCGCTTAAAGGGGCAATGATGGATGGCCCAATGTTGGCTGAGCTAGCAGGCAAACTCATTGAAACAATGAATAGCAACACTTGGGTGAACTTTGGCGATGTTTATTCGTCGATGGAGAAATATTTCTGTGATCGCCGTTACGAAGAAATTGTCAAACCCTATATTGGAGTGGACTCGGTATCTCTTAAACAGTTCCTAGTATCTGGATTCAAAGAATTTGAAAAGAAATGCCCATTGGTACAGTATGTGGAAGCAGCAAAAGCTGAGCTGATGAAACTTGCTGAAAGTAAAGCGGAGCTGGAGGCAACGCAGCGACAGTTGAAAGAAGAGGTGCTGAAAAGGAAAATAGAAGAAGAACGAAGAGAGAAAGCAGGAGAAGAATTCAAGAAAGAAAAATATAAGATGGAAGAGGAAGTTCGTAAGGCACAAGAGGCGAGAACCATGGCAGAAGAAAGAGAAGCAGCAATGAAACGTGAGGTTTTCCGAAAACGAGAAAAGATCATGGAGCTCGAAAAAAAGGTTGAATCAAAAGAGTATTTTTACGGCACATTGAACACTGGAATAAAAGCATTTGCTGCAGTTTACATGTTACCTGCTGTGGTTACAAATCCTTGGGAATTGACAAAGACAGTGAAAAAATGGCTGCTAAACTAAAGATCAGTCACTTTACTTTTGAAAAAACTTAATAGCAATCATTATTTTTGGCGTGTGAGTAGATGTCTTAAACAGATTACAGTCTGTTGACTCAGCTCATGGACAAATCCTGGAATTAGCAGGCGCCTATCAATGCTCTCCTTTGAATTGGTCAAAGTATTCACAGCTCCTCAGAAACAAAAAACACAGCAATATTGAGAAATAGAGAAAATATTCAAAATAAAAAATATCAAGAAATATTACATAACAACTAAGAATATTTAAACTGATGCCCCTGCGATAAAACATTGATACATACAACAAATACAACTCCTGTGCCATCATTGCAGGAAGGACGCAAAGCCAGTGAATTTCCACAATGAGTGACACTTACAATTATCTGAGGAATTAAACTCAAAAGAAACATTTCAACAGAAAGAAAAATAAAATGAAGAGCCTGATCGCTGAGCAGGACTGAGGCTATTTGATGAAATTGTTGATCAGCCATCAGCCCAACATGAATTCCAAGAACTGTAGAGAAAGAACTGGTCCTGCATGCTATTTCAGTTGCAAAAAATAGCAATGTCTGGTTGGACATGCATGGTTGCCCAGCAAGACCAACTACCAGAGTAGAGGCCTTGCACATATGTTAACATGGTTTTCTTGCCTGAAAATTCTTGTAAAGAAAATTACCAGTGACTCACATGTCTCAAGAATTCTTGCCATATGTATTGCTATGTAATGTGTCCAAGCCTGTATTGTGGCTACTTTGCGTCAATTTACTGAATATCTTTTGTGCTTTGAAATCTATTGATTGATCTGAGAATCATGGCGGCGCCACAGGAGGGACTGAGGGGGACTTGTCCCCCCCCAAATCCCAAAAGTTGGCAAAGATTGTCAAAGAAAAAAGGCATAAAATTAGGTGGGTATACCTTTAGATTGAAAAATTATGTCAAAATCCCCCCCCCCCCGCCCATTTCTCTCGGATTTTTCAGAGCTGGCGCCGCCACTGGGCATAGGTTTCAAATCTTTAAAATGCTGGGTGTAAACTTCTATAACCTATTTCTTTGAACTGAACGGCTTCAAAGAAATATGAACTATTTTAAAGTAAATCTACTGTTGGACTTTTCCGAAATCTTCAATATTTTCAGAATTACAGTGTTTTTCTTCTTTTTTAAGAATTCAAGAAATTTTTCGACAAAAACTTAAAACTATCGCAATTTCTAAACCTAATGACAAAAGATCAAATAATTTTCAAGAAAACCATGGTTTATGGATGCCTACAATATGGTATCAAGCAAAACTCTTTCACTCTTCTGGTTTGTGATTTGGAAATTTGATGACGTCACATCATAGAATGAGCTGAAATGTAAATTAGGCTATAATTTTGACAAATATGCAAGATTTCTGAAAAGTCCAACGGTAGAATCATAGAAAAATGGCCAAAGTTTCTTTCAAGTCATTCAGTTTAAAGAAATAGGTTATTGAATTTTACACCAGCCTTTTTTCGTAGATTTCAAGATTTAAAACCTATGCTCCGCCACTGTTGAGAATAATACTACCAGTTAAGCAACTATAACAGCTCCTGTTCTACCTACTTATAAACCGAGCTATATCAATAACTGAATAAATGTATATACTTACAAATGAAAAATCTTGTACTCTTATTACCCAAATCACCAAGGCAAGATTGATCAGTCCAAGTACCAGAATAAGAAGTATAAGAAAATAAAGACATCTTTTTCTCCAACCATATATTCCAACTTTGTAAACAATCATTGCAGGATCACTTGAATAATCAACATCATCATCTGCATAATGACTGCCATTTGGTCTTCTACGACTGGCCATGGCTCAATGTACCTGCAACTGTATGAAAAAAGTAACAATCATATTTTTGGTTACATTATATCACATTTCAGGAAACTAATTAATCCATTCGTGACATAATAATTTGGCAACAAATATAAAAATTTGCCTTGTAAAACGAGGGACAACATTTCCCTTAGTAACTAAAACTCTGTGGTTTACAATACATAAATGCCATAAAACAAATGCATTGGGAGTCATTCCCTGCAAAACTGGCTAGTATGTGATGGGTGAGTCTTCAGGATTTGCTGTGTGAGCCAGGTCAGTAGGTCAGTTAACATATAAAAGGGGCTCAAGCCATGATGCTTAATTTTGGCCTATCAGATATCAGCACTCTTCTTCAGGTGAATCAGTTGGGCAAATACAGGTTTTTTATAAGAAGCTGGTTTATAAGAAACTAGTACTGGGTAAGATGGCCAAAATTTAAAGAACTTCTCAACAAAAAATTTCTCACAAGGGCCCTTCATATATCATTGAGTTGTATATAAAAATAACTGTGTAATTTTTTGAACATAAAAGAACATTGCTTATTCCGGTACACATATTTTTCCAAGAAACTAATAATTTGGGCCAGTATATATATGCTGAAAGTTTATAAAAATTATCAGATTTTGAGTATACCAGGTGACACAAAAAAAAGTGACCAGACACAATCTGATATAGAAAAATAAGTAAGAAGCCGACGGGAATGCTTCAAACGTTGTTCTGTCCCTAAAAGATTAGCCTACATTATGAGTATTTTTTGCAAATTTTTCAGCTCGGTAAATTTTGCAAATTAAGGATTTTGAGGAAAAGGGCATGCCAGAAATCCTCAAAAAGTTGTCAAAACAGGGGATTGATTTACAGCCATTTCAGATCTTCAAAACAATGAGGAGCATGTTTTATCTCGGGCTGGGAATAGGATGATATAGAAAAATTTTAAGAAGCCGACGGGAATGCCTAAAATATTCTAGCCTCAAGGGACAAGGATACTGCTGCTTTTCCGTAAAGAATTCTTGAATTGTATGGAAAGTTGAATTCCTATGAAATTCACCAAGTTTACAGGAAATTTATTCCCAATTTTTAGGTATCTAGGGACTATAAACTTGCTCTAGAAACTTTTGACTGAGTTGCCTATTCCCAGCCAAAAATAAAACATGCTCCTCATTGTTTTGAAGATCTGAAATGGCTGTAAATCGATCCCCTGTTTTTGACAACTTTTTGAGGATTTCTGGCATGCCCTTTTCCTCAAAATCCTTAATTTGCAAAATTTACCGAGCTGAAAAAAATTGCACAAAGTGCTCATAATGTAGGCTAGTCTTTTAGCGACAGAACAATGTTTGAAGCATTCCCGTTGGCTTCTTACTTATTTTTCTATGACAGATTGCATCAGGTCACTTTTTTTGGGTCACCCGGTATATACGCAGAGTTTCTTACGAGTTTCTTTACATTCTCCATATTCATTGCTTGTGCCCTTGTGAGACCACTGCAAAACAATGTTTATTAAGGCCTTTCCAATGTTTAGACATTACTGAAGTACATTCCAAGTAATATGATACAGGCAACAAGTGAAATAAAGCAACCCAGTAATGGAAATGTATCATGTTTTAAATGTCAAGAATATTGGCAGCAGTCAGACCATACTGATAATTCATACATTCTTAAAATAAGAAACAAACTAAGAAACTTTTAGTACTAAATTCAGAAACCTTTAGGACTATGACCTTCAAGTTTCCTACAAAAAATGTGTTTGGTTCTGGCACACAACTAAATTGTCTCTTGCACAGAAGAAATTCCAAGTGTGCACTTTAATTCTTTGAGCACACTAAGAGTATGTCCTGGGGTTTCATGTCACATTTATAAATGAAAATCAGCAAACAATTACAAGCTTGGGAAACACTTACATGTATCCAATATCAGTAGCACAATTTTCAAGCTTATTTTATCATTTGGAAAAGGAAACTTCTGCATGCACCTTGCAAGTCACACATATTTTTTAAATTCAAACCTCCCACTGTCAAGGAACTCTAGAACTGAAAAAACATAAGAGACTACATATTTCTATAAAGGTGATCCTCCACATAATTTAACTTTATTTTCACTTGTTTCCTGTATATATATACCGGGTGAGCAGGCCTTTTCGTTTTACGCGAGCGATCGCTCGCGATCGTGTCAGCACTCGCGCAAACATGATCACGCGAGCTCTTTATCGCTCTCGCAAAATTGCCAATTTTAGGGGAAATCGCTCTCAACAATTTTTTGTGAATTGCAATAGGATAAGATTCTCCTTGATCAATGAACAAATCTTCTGTTAAGTTGTGAAAAACGGCATTAATGGATTTGACCTCAGGTGGAAATGATCATACTTCAAGAAAACATCTTTTTCGGGAAAACGAAATACGGTAGTATAAACATGCGACAGAAACCTGATATTAGAATAACTACATTATAAGCTCAGAGTTCAAGCTGGAAAGTATCTTACTGGGATCGGTAGGGGAGATGATTTAATTAAACATTGGTTCTAAGAGCAACGGAAATATAATTTAAAGAATTTCAACATCGTGAACAGGGCCTAAAATACTAAAAGAAGGGAACCAACTTTCGGAAGAAATTTTAAGTCTTTCAAGAAGACAAGGAATCATCCTCATAGAAACCGCAAATGGGGAATCAACATTGTAGCAGAAGGCTCATTGATGGTACAAATATGATTGCCAGACATCAGATTCATCATTTCATCAATCAACACGTATCTTAACTGAATTACGGCAAATAAAATTGTGGTCTAAATTAAAGAAGGAGCCAAGAAAATTCCCTGCCCAATGTTCAGAGTTGATAAATAGTAAGACCAAATACACTCCAGAAACAGAAGATAGAAAGCAAAGATTCATCGTGATGAGACAAGACAAAAAACGATGGTATCCTATCCGTGCTTATCATATGATTGAAAAGACTAACATTTAGTGTTCTAACAATTCATTCTCATTTGACAATAATAATATCGAGATTCATTGTAACTTGCTTTTCCAAGGAATAAACAGTGCTTGTGAATCTTTACCTGAGCGATCGCTCGCGCAAACGAAACTACGCGACCGTTCTGGCACTCTCGTGCAACTTTCCTCAAGAAAAGGCCTGGGGTGAGCCAGAAAAAAGTTCCCACTTTTGAAAATTCATAACACCAAGATTACTACACGGATTTGAATCATTCAAATTCTAGTTAAAAGCCGAAAGATCAAAGTATTTTTGTGATTTTTCTCGCTGTCCTACCAGCACTAGAAATATTGGCAAATTCAGCTTTATAGAAATATCATGGTTGCAAAATCACAGAAAAGGAGCCCAAAACATTGATCAAATCGTAAGGATTCTATTCAAATCGAACAATAGGCCATGAGCGTTTCACCTCCCTCAAGAGTTATAAGACATCAATTTTCAAACACATACGAAAGATTTTCATTGCCAAGGAAATTAATGCCTAGAGGATATCTCTCACCCATGAGAAGTTGCATTTCCTTCATTATTCTGTGTGCGAGGTCATTTATGCATTGATCGATGTTTTGGGCCATTTTTCAGTAACCAATGAACCAGGAAATTTTTGTAAAGTTGAATTTACCTATATTTGCAGTGCTGACAGGACAGCAAGAAAAATGACAAAATTACTTGGATCTTTCGGCCTTAAACTAGAATTTGAATGATTCAAATCTGTGAAGTAGCCTTGGTGTTATGAATTTTCAAAAGTGGGAACTTTTTTCTGGCTCACCCAGTATATTACTTGGAAGGTACTTGAGGAAGTCAAAATATTGAAAAGGGTTCATTCAAAAATATTTGAAGTGTTCATGTGGGCACAGGTAGTGAACATGATGATTGTTATGGATCAACATCATTATCATCATTTCCATTCAAACTTTCCTGGAACCTTACAAAACCAGCAAGAAACTCCAAGTACCAAAAGTCTGGTAATTTTATGACATTTTCAGTATTGGCACAAACTCTTAGTTCCTAATGAAAATAAAATACATGCGTGGCAGTTTGGCAAATTTCAGAGCCTGTTTTTTTGCATGGCTATATCGCTATATCTACCACGCACAGGCTTCTGTTGCTTGGATTCCCTTTAAAATGGCTCAGACACAAATGCAAAAACTGCAACTGTTAAGATTTGATTGTTATCCTGCATAACCACAACAGATGTTACACAGTAAATTATCTCCTTCCACTCTAACTTCAGATCAATATCTTTTGCTGGACAAGGAAAATTTGTGTTGCTGACAAAAGAGAGAACAAGCGGCGACAAAACAAGTTTTTTATGAGATCATGTTAAGTATGTTCTGACGGGCTTGGGTCTACGCTAGCTGGGTCTACCCTAGGCCTATAGGTACCTATATTTATTGCAAAACAAACAAATGTCTAATTCAGAATTCAGAACAGAAATAACCCATTCAAACTTTTGTTAAAGACGAAGGATTTAATCCGCCTGCCTGCTAAACAAACAAACAAAACAAAGGCTTTGTAATTGGCTTTTATGGGTTGGGTCCTTCACATGCTTCGACGCTCAAGTAACGCTCAAGCTGAGGTGGGCCTAAACACAGCCAGCACCTAAAATGCTTTCCAGATTTTTCTGTAAAACATCAGACCAATTCTCGTAGTAATACCTCAGAATTCTGGAGTGCCTCTTCTGCTCGCAGTCTTTAAAATTAAGTAAGTACAGACAGCAGTGATTTCTAAGTTTTTGACGACAGACATATGTGGTTATCCACACCACTGCTTTGAAGACGCTCTCCTCTTGGCTTGTGGTTTCTGGACTGACTGTAAGTGATTGAACTGAGTTGAGCGCTAAAAATTCCCCCGCAGCGTCGAGCTTTCATTAGATTTTTATGTGCGAAGAATGAGCACATTATGTGATGGGGAAGATTTCTGTATAGGAAGGAAGGAACGGAGGTATCTACGGACGCTTTTCGTGCCAAAAGTGTAACAATAGGCATTATTCCTGCACACAATCCAAACAATCAATGAAGCATTTCAGGTATTTATAGGCACTGTTAATTTATACAATCAAAGCAATTCAAGAGATATTTGGGAGAATAATCATATTTAGGTGGGCTGCCAAAACTCCACGGGGGGGGGGGGTTCTTCCATAGTAAAGGTACCTGGGGATGTGCCGCCCGCGAGGGTATACTTTTTCGGACTTCTAGTCTAGCCAAGGGTGTACTTTTTGGCAATTTTAGTCGAGTTAGGTCTAGGCAAGGGTATGCTTTTTGGGAATTTTGGTCAAAGAGATGTCAAAATTTGGTAATTTTTGTAAAAAAAACCCAACTTCTTAAAAATTTTGGTCTAGAAAATGCGAAAATTTGGCAAGTTTTGCCTAGAAAATGCCAATTCAGAGCACTTCTGAAGGAAAAATTAGTCTAGCCAAGGGTATCATTTTCACAAAAATTGGTCTAGCCAACGGTTACATTTTCAAACTGTGGGCGGCACCCCCCTACCCGAAATTTAGCCGAGAACCCCCCCCCGTGCAAAACTCTGGCTGTTAATGAATTCATCAATTGAGCTGCCAAGTCATTTAAAGTCAATTTTCCAAAATCTGACCTCTGTGACCTGGCAAACTTCCCTTACTGTTTGAAATCTTCAACCTTCAACAAGGATGACTGTTGTCAAAAAAGCAAGCAAATCATACTACACCATCAAGAAACAAGTGTTACACGGTTAAGGTGGCAGCTGGTGTCTGGCTAAAGTAAAAAAAAAACTCGTCAATATTGCCCCCAATCCACTTCTTCGCTATATCTACAAGTATTTTTTATAAGAAACTAAGGATTTGGGGCAGGACTGAAAGTTTCTTAAAATTATCGTACTTTGAGAACACAGAATTTCTTACGAGTGTCTAAAATGTTCCATAACAACCTTCATATTCACTACATGTGCCCTCGTGATTTTGACGATTCTGCAGAAATTTATTAAATGACGCAGTGCATCGTCGTAAAAAGTCCCTCGCCGATATCTTTCGCCCAGTCGCCCATAGTGAGGGTTGCTAGCAGGCTAATTCTTGCCCCAGTATTCCACATGCACCGGAATTCTTCGCACATCCCCATAGGGTACCTATTTTTAGCCTGTGTCCCCAAGTTTGCTGGGACACACAGGTTTCGATTTTGAGTCGTTGTGGAGGCTACAAACATTGAACTATAAATTTTATAGTTCAATGGTTACAAATGAAAGGAGACAACTTTCACTGCAACGTCTAAGCCATTGCTGTACTAAATGATATCTAGTAGTACTCAGCTATCTGATACCCCACCCATGAGCCTCTGATTGGGTTCTGCAGGTTCTGTGCACTTACTTTGGCTGGCAAACATTCATTCAAAAATTGTTGTTTCTTTCTGTTGAGGCTATTGTTTGTTTCTCTCATTTATGGTAAACCCTAGCACAAAAGATTTCGTCCTCAAAGAAAGCAATTTTGCAACGCATTACCGCAAGCTTTCTTTGTTAAAATTTTCCACATTCAATTTTCCATTCTACTTTCTTACGTTCCAATTCTAATTCTGCTCTTACTTGATGGTGATTGTAAAGTTGCTTCAAGTTCTTTCCGGTTGTCTCTTGAATGTTTTTGTATTCTCTGATATCAATAATATTGGTGTTCCTCGTTTAGCTGTGAATCACCTAAAACATCTAAGAACAAGAACAAATGATTTGTGGTACAAAATCTTAAAATAGCCTTAATCACCTAAGACATCTAAGAACAAGAACAAATGATTTGTGGTACAAAGTCTTAAAAATAGCCTTAAATAGCGGACTCATCAAATATACCCATGGACGTACAATAAACTTGTTACCTGTAGGGAAGCACTGTCAACTACACAAAAAGAATAATAATCAAAATGTAAGATAAACCTGTAACCAGAGAGAGAACAGTTAAACCTGCAAGAAAATCAAGTAATCACTTACCAACAACGTTATCATACAAAAAAATTATCACATCAAATACACGTTTTATCGTGATTTGGTAAGGTGCGAGTTGCGAGTTGCAGTTGCGAGTTGCGAGTTGCGAGTTGCATCTATTTTACGAGTTGCGAGTTGTGAGTTGCACTTATTGTGCGAGTTACGAGTTGCGAGTTGTTCTTAATTTGCGAGTTGCGAGTTGCAAGTTGAACGAAAGTTGCGAGTTGGAAACTCAAAAGTGCGAGTTGGTCAAAAACTGAGAATTGCCTGTTTTCTTTTGAAACAATGAGTTTGTCGCTAATTAAAAAGTTTCTTGAAGTTCCGATTCAGTTTACAAGCTTCTTTAGGTCATTGTAAAACAACATACTGGGAACTTGTCTAAGTTGGTGTGAAAGAAAATTCATAAGAACTCATTATCCCTCCCCCTAAAACGACTTGTACAAGTTCATGTTAATTGCTTGTAAAGGTGAATGGTTCGTTCAGTACGTGGACACTAGATTTCGACTAAGCGACTTGTAAAGGTGAATGGTTCGTTCAGTACGTGGACAAAAACCTCTCTGGGTGTACCACAAGGTTCAGTCCTGGGGCCCCTATTGTTAAACATATATCTGAATGACTTGTTTCTGTTCCTGGAAGAGACTGAAGTCTGTAATTACGCGGACGACACAACAATTTATACATGTGGTCCTAACGTCGAGAATGTTCTCGCAAAATTAGAGAATGACACTCTCGTGATAAGTGAATGGTTTCCAAACAATCGTATGAAGTTGAATGAAGATAAATGTCATTTGATGATTTTTGGTGGAAAGAGCAACGAAGTCTCCGTCCAAATAGGAGAGGCTAGCGTGAAAGAAAGCAAAGAGGAGAAGCTCCTAGGGATAATTTTTGATCAAACATTGAGCTTTAAACAGCATGTCAGAGCTCTTTGCAAAAAGGCCAGTCAAAAACTTCATGCCCTCGCCAGAATATCCTGCTACATGGAGACGGAAAAGTTGAAGCAGGTAATGCAAGCGTTTGTCTTATCTCACTTTGGCTACTGCCCCCTTGTTTGGATGTTCTATGATCGAACTTTAAATCATAGAATAAATCATATTCATGAAAGAGCATTGCGTTTTGTGTACAAAGACTATCAAACAGATTTTGAGTCTCTTCTGGGGCAAAGGAATTTGGTATCTATTCACGTAAAGAATCTACAGTTGCTTATGACCGAAATTCATAAAACAAAGTCTGGCTTAAGTCCTCCTTTTATGAAGGACTAGGAAGTAAAAGCGCTCGCTTCGCTCGCGCTTTAACATTCCTAGCTCCTGCGGAGTGCTTTTTATGGTTACCGTACTCCATCAGAGACCACCATTTAAATTCAGCATGAAATCAGGGCTGGTAGATCTCCGGACCGCCACGAAACCAAACCAGGGGTCGGAAAAAGGTCAGATAAAGCCAAAACATTCAAAACAATGACCTATTGTTGTGCCACCTATTGTTCTATTGTTATTTCAAGCAATGGAGACTTGCATTCCATTGTTTTCGCATACTATATTGTGTAGCTCCGATGAAAATCCTATATCTTTGATGTTGCCTTGCAAAGAAAAATGTCCTAGATTGTGATCGTCTGTACTCCAGTTTGTAGAGAATTGAATGAAAATTGACAAAAAATCTCAAAAGAAGCCAAAATTAAGCCAAACAGCCAAACTTAATTTTGAAGCCAACAATAAGAGAAACGAGCCAAATTTCCAAAATTTTGCTGAAAAAAGCCAAGTTAGGTGCCAACCTTGCATGAAATCAGAGCAGTTATGGTCTTTCATAAGAATTCAAATATAACTAAGTAAGAGTGGTATGCTATACGTCAGAAAATGAGAAAATCAGACATGCCCCTTTCTATAACATCCCTTTACTCCCAAATAAGTCTCAACAAAATTGTTACGTTTTCAGCACATGAATCCAGTGGCAGATGCTTCTGAGTTCCCTCGCGTCTCTTGGCTTCAGAATGATTCATGAGACAACTTCGCCCTTCACCCCTGGCCACTGTTTGAAATTCATCAATTTATTTCGGAGTTCCTAAGGAGCCATTGTCACCTGAAGTTTTTTGTATACAGGCTGCATCTTCAGAAAGTCTGTAAATCAAATTTGGCCCAGTAAAAGATATGAGTCTCCACGGTAATAATTGAACTGATGGTGAAAATTTGACTTTAGATGACTTTTCCATCAGTTCATCTGCTGCAAAATGAATACATATTTCCGCTTACTTAGCCCAAATTTGAATTTCAAATAATCTGACATTGCAAGATGCCTGCAAAGGACCCTGGATGACAATGGGTCTTTAATTCCTGCCGACCATTGATGCTCTAAATCTACTATAGATAGATGATACATCTGTTTCTGAGCCAGCGACGTACCCAGGAATTCGAAAGGGGAATCGGATGGTTGTTTCCCTTCATACAGTTTAGGTCAAACCTGGAGCCTATGGACAAAGACATGTCATGCATAGATTCGTTTCAAATATCTAAAAGAATTTGGCTTCCAGGGTATTTGGCTTCCAGGAATTTGGCTTCAAGATTTTGAGAAGAAAACCTCTCCCTTTCCCTTCCACGGTCCAACGTCGCTTGGAAATGTTGCTAACTTACCCGACCACTTTGTTCTAGAATTAAAAGAAATGAAAGTGTAAATAAAAGCTGAAAAATATGCTGTGAGCATATCCTTTTTATTTGCTTTTTGCAAATCAGAGCTCTTCTTTTTCTCCACGGTGACTCGTCTTTTCATTGCAGTTTCGATCTTACCTAAGGATTTCTGACTTTTCTATAACGTTCCCCAATCTTTTCGAATTTGACAAGTGGCATTTCACTCATTCGAAAAAGCGTGCGAGATTTTCTCAGAACAGAAGAATTTTTACGGATTTTGGTGGAACATTCGTGAAAACAAAAAGACTTTTGCGGAAGATGTGCAAGAAGTTTGAAATGCCCCTCGGAATTTTGGGGCAATGTCCCCACTCCCCACAATTTCTGCCACTGTTACAGAAGTCTACCAATATTTAAAATTGCCTTAGTGCCTTTGCAGTAATACAGGAAACTGCGAAGGCAGCAGTAATACTTATTTCCTGTATAGTATGATACAGGAAATAGGTGAAAATAAGTCAAACTATGCCAAGGCTTTTCTTGAATGAAATGAATAGCTGCTAAGTTATATTTTCTTGCACTGGAGATTCTTAATTTTTTGATGGTCTAGGAATGGAGTTTCTTGTAAGCAGTTTTTTTATGAAAGAAACATTTGTGTACATCTCTACACTTATAAAATAGATGTGTGCATTGATATGTAAGGAATTGGAAATAAGGGTGCTCTGTGAGAAAATACTATGGTATGTTAGAATTCAGCTTTTCATATGAATAAACTGCGATTTTATTGAAGTGTGGATGTGACAGGATAGCAGAGGGCTAAGGCACTCAAACCACAAACAACAAACTTTTCAATCTATATATATAAGCGATGAAGAGTTTTGTTACGCACATTCCTGTTTGTGACACTTTCCCGCACGCAGCTCCTCACGCCTACTGCTTACCTCCAAAAATTTCAGAAAAAAAAATGTAAAATAGCTGACGATAAAGGCTTGCCTGTGGTCCAATGCTTTTCTTCGTACAGTATCTTGGGGTAATGTGAAGAGGGGTTTTGTACCGAAATTTTAGCAATTCAATTCAACAATAGGCCTTAACCTTCGACCTTTCTTTGTGGATGCTGATGGCAGCCACAGAAATGTGATGGCAGCGTTCAATCTGAGCTAAAAACAAGTTTTGCAGCTGCTTTTTCCAGACACCGAGGGAGTAAAAGCTTGCAAATAGTTGATATTATGTTAGCTGCAGTATCTATCTGGCTTGTGCTAAAGTATTTCGATGCTCACGTTGGATACCACGAAGTTATTGTCCCATTTTGTAGAGGCTCTCTTCTTGGTTTAGTCGCAGCGCTACAAATTAAGAATCTGCCCTTGTAGTTTTTTCGGTCTTCTGCTTATAAATTTACTGATTACAACGCATAGAACCTTTACTCAATTCTTAATGAAGATTTGGCCCAAGTTACAAAGTGATTACTCTTCAAACTGATTTTTGACGCTTTTATTAAAGGCCATACACGCATAGCACGAGTTTCTCTGCTTCGGCCAAACTGGCATACAGTACAAATCAGACCTGTGACCCTAGGAGCATTTCCAAATGTTGACTTGGATGACTGGCTCAAGGCCAAATCCAAAGAAATCCTGTTTACCCGTATAAAGAAATGTTTGATTGTAAACTGTTCCTTAACCAAGTTTTTTACCAAAGAAGAGTATGGTTAAAGTTTCACAGCGAGGGAGAGCCTGCCTCGGTTGATACAAAAGGGGTGACTTGGAAATAACCTCAATCACAGTTCAGCAATTCACTCATCGCTGGGGCTAAGCTAAGTAATATAACTGAGGTGTGCAGAGTCTGAATTTGGCGAAACGATTTTCTTATTTAATGACGAAATAGCTATTTCTTGTCTGCTGTTGAATGAAAATAATGCAACTTTAGTAATGAATTAAGCAAAGCTTACTTCGAGTCCAGTAACTGCCTCTTCTACTCCCCTGATTCATCGCTTTTCCATGATTTCAAAATTATGTAAATAATGATGAAAGGTCCTAGGTCTATTTTTCAACAAGTTAGTAAATGACTTCATCACTATTTTCCTTCTATCAGTATCATCTTTTGTACTACTTGTTTACGAACTCTGAAAGAGAATTCAGCATGAAAGGTCCAACAATGGACAGATTTTCTGCCATAAGATCATTTCTGAAGTCTTTTTACTTATATCATGCATGCAGCCGTTAGCTTGCCAACTCGCAATACTGAAAATCTGCCCCATCACGATATCTGTTCATCATTCGGACAAAAAACTCAGACGTTCTTTTGACCGGACCTGAGGACTCTGCGACCCGGGACTTACAACCCCAGATCATACGACAATACGACCCCAGGCCAAAGTTTTATGTATTTGGTTAACAAGACTTTGTTATGATGTATTGATACTTTCATTATTTTCAACGTCAATAGATATGCACATGAGTGACTGGGGATCTGGATAATAATAAAGAAATGTTTGCATTTAAGATATAACTTTCTTACTTCTTTGTTATTGTTCTAGAAAAATTAGAAAGGCTAGAAAGACTGGAGTAGCCCTAACGGTCGAAATGCTTTGTAGCCCTCCATTCTGAGTCTGATACTTTCATGGCCTTCTAACTGAAACATGGAAAATTTGAAGAAGTGCATATTTGTGGATATTCAACATAGATATTCATCCATTCTAATTGTATTTAGGGGGGCCGGTTTTGCTCACAACAACTGGCTAGCTCAGTATGAATACACAGAATTCTACGTGACCAAGAAAACTTTGACACGTACTAATGTTTTGTGTGTTCACTAAACCATCGGTGGTGAAAAATTTTCTTAAGCTATATGTATTCAGGGGCGGATCCAAGGGGGGTTCAAAGGATTCTGTAAACCAGTCAACATCTTGAATCGATAAAGACTGAATTCTGTAAATCACAAGCAGGCAGATATCTTTCCATCTTTGCCTTTGGTTGAAGCCAAATCGTAAACCAGCAGCGCTATTCATCGCCGTACATTGAATTGAATTATTTGCAACGAAGCGTGGCAATGAGATCTAGAACCCTGCAAAACGTGCGCATATGACGATTTCAGGACACACTGCGCAGGTTGAACCCTCCTTGCAGGGTTACAGTAAACTCATAACGTGCTTGATTTAATTTTGACAAAAGCTGTCCAAGCTCAAACGATTGTTTTCGTCATTGAGAACAATAGAAGTCAGATGCATAAAAATCAGTGATGCGTGTGATACTTGAGGTTTCAGACAACTACAGCAACAATGCAAAGACGATCCAGCTTCAGTTTCACACACAGCTCAGGTTAGGCCGAAGAAGATGATCGACTCGCACACTCAGTTGCCTCAGTTGTCTGTTATCGAGGCCCCCGGGGGGGCTACATGACTTGCGGATGGACGGGGGTCTGCCGCCCGGTTTTCAAAAAGGTACCCTCTTCTAACTACCGAAAGTAACCGTCATACCCACTTTTACGATGAATTTTGGCGGAAAACCACCTATTTTTTGCTATTTTTCACCAATTTCTGGGTAGCCCACCCTTGTTTATGGAAAATCTGCCGAAAAAGGGACCCTTGTTTAGAGAATTTGGGGCCCAAAAACCCACCCATATGGGCGGCACATACCCGTACCCTCAACATGTTATGTGCCCCCCCCCCCGGGTCGAGGCCCTAGATAAACTTAAACTTGCTACGCCGGAAACATCTCATTCGATTTTCAAAGATGGAAATATTATGTCATTAAGTGTGTGGAAAATGCACCGAAGAATTTTGAAAGCAGAGTCAGAAGGTAAAATCCAGTAGGCCTACCTAGGTAAAATGGTAAAATACACATACCATTCCTTTTCCCTTTCAAAAAACTGCGCAAGGAAACCGTGTTTATCTGAAGGGAGCTCTTTACTTTGTTTTCAAAGGGCGTGTCCTGTGTTTGGAAGGGCATGGTCCCAAAAGATTTCCCATGTAACCCACTCAGCTAAAATGCTGGATCCGCCCCTGATATGTATCAAACTTTGGACCGGGGTCGTATGGTCGAATGGTCGTATAATCGTATGGTCTGGGGTCGTAGGGTCCAGTGTCACAGGGTCCAGGGTCGTGTGGTCGTACAGTCCGATTGAAAGGACATATCCCATGCCACTGAATCCTTTGAGGCTAAAGGTTACCTATGGGAACCAACAAATAAAATCGCAGTATATTTATATGAAAAGCTGAATTCTAACATACCGTAGTATTTTCTCACAGAGCACCTTATTTCCAATTCCTTACATATCAATGCACACATCTATTTTATAAGTGTACAGTTGAACACGAATGTTTCTTTCAAAAAAAACTGCTGACAAGAAACTCCATTCTTATATCATCAAAAAATTGATATTTTCATTGCAAGAAAATATAACTTAGCAGCTATTCATTTCATTCATGGAAAGCCTTGGCATAGTTTGACTTATTTTCACTTATTTCCTGTATCATACTATACAGGAAATAAGTATTACTACTGCCTTCGCAGTTTCCTGTATTACTGCGAAGGCACTAGAGCAATTTCTAAATATTGGTAGGCTTCTTTAACAGTGGCAGAAATTGTGGTGACTGGGGACATTGCCCCCAAATTCCGAGGGGCATTTCAAACTTCTTGTACATCTTCCACAAAAGTCCTTTGTTTCCACGAATGTTTCACCAAAATCCGTAAAAATTCTTCTGTTCTGAAAAAGTCTCGCACCCTTTTTCCAATGAGTGAAATGCCACTTGTCAAATTCGAAAAGATTGGGAAACTTTATTTAAAAGTCAGAAATCCAGAAATCCTTAGGTAAGATCGAAACTGCAATGAAAAGACGAGTCACCGTGGAGAAAAAGAAGAGTTCTTATTTGCAAAAAGCAAATAAAAAGGATATGCTTAAAAGCATACTGTTCAGCTTTTATTTACACTTTCACTTCTTTAAATTTGAGAAGAAAATGGTCGGGTAAGTTAGCAACATATCCAAGCGACGTTGGAGCGTGGAAGGGGAGGCTTTTTTCTCCAAATCTGACCATTCAAAGAATTACCCTAGGAGGAAGAAAGTTTTCTTTTAGATATTTGAAACGAATCTATGCATGACATGTCATTATCAATAGGCTCCAGGTTTCACCTAAACTGTATGAAGGGAAACAACCATCCGACCCCCCTTTCGAATTCCTGGGTACGTCGCTGGCTTAGAGACAGATGTATCATCTATCTATAGTAGATTTAGAGCATCAATGGTCGGCAGCAATTAAAGAGCCATTGCCACCCAGGGTCCTTTGCAGGCATGTTGCAATGTCAGATTATTTGAAAATAAAACTTGGCATACGTAAGCGGAAATATGTATTCACTTTGCAGCAGATGAACTGATGGAGACTGATATCTTTTACTACGCCAAATTTGATTTACAGACTTTCTGAAGATGCAGCCTGTACACAAAAGCCTCTAGGTGACAATGGCTCCTTAGGAACTCAGAAAAAAATTGAGGGGACCAACTTTATCATTTGAATGAATTTCAAACAGTGGCCAGGGGCGAAGGGCGCAATTGTCTCATTAATCATTCTGAAGCTAAGAGACACGAGGAAGCCCTGAAGCATCTGCTGCTGGATTCATGTGCTGAAAACGTAACAATTTTGCTGAGGTTTATGTGAGGCTTATTTGGGAGTAAAGGAATGTTATAAAAAGAGACATGTCTGATTTTCTCATTTTATGGAGTATAGCATACCACTCTTACTTAGTTACTTGAATTCTTATGAATTAGCATAACTGATCTGATTTGATGCAAGGCTGGTAACTTGGCTTTTTTTCAGCAAAATTTTGGAAGCTTCAAAAATTAACTTTGGCTGTTTGGCTTAATTTTGGCTTCTTTTAAGATTTTTGGACAATTTTCATTCAATTCGCTTCAAACTGGAGTACAGACAATCACAATCTAGGACATTTTTCTTTGTAAGGCAACATCAGGGCCTTCATCGGAGCTACACAATATAGTATATGAAAACAATGGAATGCAAGTGTCCATTGCTTGAAATAACAATAGAACGATAGGTGGTACAACAATGGATCATTGTTTTGAAAGGTTTTGCTTTATCTGGCCTTTTTACGACCCCTGGTTTGGTTTCGGGGCGGTCCGGAGATCTACCAACCCTGATTTCATGTTGAATTTAAATGGTGGTCACTGAAGGAGTACGGTAACCATAAAAAGCACTCCGCAGGAGCTAGGAATGTTAAAGCGCGAGCGAAGCGAGCGCTTTTACTTCCTAGTGCTTCTATATTTCGATAAACTCCCTAACTTAGTGTAAGCGAGCAACGGCCTACTCTGGCTCGCCTAAACCCAACTAACTAAATCAAATGAAATCACTTCTTAAATACTAAAAGTCATACCAAAAATAGTCCCATTACCTCACTACCCTAAATAAACAACAAAAGGAAAATCTACTAAAGAATCTCAATCCCGTGACGATAACAACAAACCCTACGTGCAAACACAATATCACTAATACCCCATTCAAAGCCTAACTGATAACATACGTAATAAAATTAGAAAGTACCTTCAAGCGTCATAGTGTCCACAGAAACCAAATATAAGTAAATTCTAGAAGGAAAGGTTACCTAATGTTCTAAAAATAAAGAAAATCTAAGTAGTTAGTCCTACGTCCGTCACAGTGGACCATACGATCATACGACCATTCAACCATACGACCCCGGTCCAAAGTTTGATATATATAGCTTACAAAATTTTTTCACCACCGATGGTTTAGTGAACACGCAAGATATTAGTACCTGTCAAAGTTTTCTTGGTCACGTAGAATTCTGTGTATTCATACTGAGCTAGCCAGTTGTTGTAAACAAAACCGGCCCCTCTGAATACAATTAGAATGGATGAGTTGAATATCCACAAATATGCACTTCGTTGCTTGATTCAAAGCAGAGAAACCAAATTTTCCATGTTTCAGTTGCAAGGCAATGAAAGTAACAGACTCAGAATGGAGGGCTATAAGGCTTTTCGACCGTTAGGGTTACTCCAGTCTTTCTAGTCTTTCTAATTTTTTTTTAGAACAATAACGAGGAAGTAAGAAAGTTATATCTTAAATGCAAACATTTCTTTATTTTCATCCAGATCCCCAGTCACTCATGAGCACCTCTGTTGACATTGAAAATAATGGAAGTATCAATACATCATAACAAAGTGATGCATACATACATAAAACTTTGGCCTTAGGTCGTATTGTCGTATGATCTAGGGCTGTAAGTCCCGGGTCGCAGAGTCCTCGGGTCCAAGGACCGAGATACAATTTGTCACATGAGGGGGCCATGGGCAAACCGGGTGACGAGCAAAGCGAGCCAAGACCTTGAAGGGGGTCTGGGTTACTCCCCTGGAAAAATTTGAGACCAACTTCTGCAAATTTGGTTAAAACAACGCTAATTTTTGTACCTCAATACAGACAGACTCTATAGGTAAATCTACATTGGGATGAACACCCCCCAAAAAAAGGAAAAGTTTTTGTGGTTTGACATCGGTTTGGGACCAGTTACCTCCAAATGGCTTCCTAAAGAGCTTAAATGCAAAAACAAGACTTAAATGCAAAAACAATCTAATGATTGCGCACCTGAACATAAATTCCATCAGAAATAAGTTTGATTTACTGAAGGAAGTGGTATCAGATACCATTGATATATTAATAGTGTCAGAAACTAAGTTAGATGGAAGTTTTCCTCCCAGTCAGTTTCAAATTGATGGTTACATGCCACCCATTAGGGCTGACAGAAATCGGAAAGGGGGAGGGCTCTTGATATTCATGAAAGAAGGTGTGCCTGCGAAAGAAGTGCCATTGCTAAGCTCAACAGCAAAAGAAATTGAAGCAAGAGCTGTTGAAATAAACTTGCACAATATCAAATGGTTACTTGTTGGCATCTACCGTCCACCCACCCAATCAGAGGGTTTTTTTCTTGGAGAACTACGTAAAAATATTGAACACTTCTGTACAAGATATGAAAATTTCTTAGTAATAGGTGACTTCAATCTTAGTGAGGCTGATGTTTCTTTGCAGGATTTTATGCATGATTTGAATCTTGAAAATGTTGTAAAAGAGCCAACTTGCTTTAAATCTGATAACCCAACATGTATCGACTTAATACTTACAAGTGACACTAGAAAGCTTTCAAATGTAAAAACGATTGAAACTGGGCTATCGGATTTTCATGCAATGGTGGCCACCGTATTAAGAGGTAGTTTTCGTAAAAAAGGCCCTAGGATTGTCACCTACCGAGACTACAATAGATTTGATAATGTCACTTTTAGAGAGAAGGTTGCAGAAGAGTTTAACTCAAACCCTCTAACAATGCAAGATTTCAATTCCTTTAATTCCATGATTAAGTGCATACTAGATAAAGAGGCACCTTTGAAAAAGAAATACCTTAGGGCGAACGATGGACCTTTTATGACTAGGGAGCTCAGGAAGGCAATCATGAAGCGCACTAGGCTAAAAAACAGTTTTAATAAAATGCGAACAAATGAAAACCGGGCAGCTTACAAGAAGCAGAGGAATCTCTGTGTTAAAATTCTTCGTCAAAATAAGAAACTTTATTATGCTCAACTTGATCCAAAGGTTGTCAGTGACAACAAGAAGTTTTGGAAAACTGTGAAACCCTTGTTTTCAAATAAGATTCAAAGTAGCTCTAGTATCACCCTTATAGAAAACGATGTACTAGAATCAGATGAGGGTAAAGTTGCTGAAATTATGAATAACTATTTTGTAAATATAACAGACACCTTGGGCATCTCCTGTAATGAAGACTCCCCGGACAATCTTGATGAGGATCCGTGCTCAAGGATAATAAAGCATTTTCAATCACACTCTAGTATTCTCAAAATACAAGAATCTGTCCGTAGCGCCAAAAAGTTTTCATTCAGGAAGGCCACAGTTGAAGAGATGTTGAAACAGCTGCAAAATTTGGATCCTAAAAAGGCTTCACCACAGGAGTCAATCCCTTCAAAAATATTAAAAACTAATGCTGATCTATTTTGTTTCCCTCTTACTGAGTTTTTCAATAAACTACTCGAAGAAGGCAGCTTCCCAAATGACTTGAAGAATGCTGATGTATCTTCACTTTTCAAGAAGGATGATAATATGTGCAAGAAAAATTATAGACCAATAAGCCTTCTACCTGCAATATCGAAATTATTTGAGCGCCTTATGTACAATCAATTGTATGACTACATCAAACAGTTCTTTTCACCGCTCCTAGGAGGGTTTAGACAAGCATACAGTACGCAGCATGTCTTGCTGAATTTCTTACAATGTTGTAAGAATAGCATTGACAACAAGGGGCTTGCCGGGGCACTTCTCATGGATCTTTCAAAAGCATTTGACAGTGTAAATCATGATCTTTTAATAGCGAAATTGAATGCCTACGGACTTAATATGGATGCACTTAAGCTTATCAAAAGTTATCTCTCAAAGAGACATCAGCGAGTGAAAGTGAATAGCTCTTTTAGCGCTTGGAAAGAAATTAGAATTGGAGTTCCTCAAGGTTCGGTCCTGGGGCCTTTACTCTTCAATGTATTTATGAATGACATTTTCCTGTCTGTAAGATATACTAACATTTGTAACTACGCTGATGATACCACTATCTTTGCATGCCATCCAATTCTTGAAACAATTGTTAGACAATTAGAAACGGACGGTACTGTGGTTGCAAAATGGTTTTCTGACAATTACTTGAAATTAAATGATGACAAGTGTCACCTCATGATATTTGGTGAGAAATGCTCCAGAGCAACAGTTACAATCGGAAATTCGACAATTGATGAAAGCGATTATGAAAAACTGCTAGGCGTAACTTTTGATAAGAAACTAAGCTTCAGAAAACATGTTGAAGATTTGTGCAAAAAGGCCAACCAGAAGCTCCACGCACTTGCTCGCTTATCCGCCTATATCGATCCTATTAAATCTGAAATCTTAATGAATTCTTTTATTAAGTCACAGTTTAATTACTGTCCACTTGTGTGGATGTTCCATGACAGGGTGTTAAACTCAAAAATAAATCGCATCCAAGAAAGAGCATTGCGACTGGTATGCAAAGGTAGTGATACTGAGTTTGAAAAGCTGATGAAAAATACTTTAACCACTCATCAGCACAATCTGCAGTTGTTAATGATTGAGATATACAAGACAAAAAATAATTTGAATCCATCCTTCATGCGGGATGTTTTTACCGAGAAAGAAAATCGTTACAAGTTAAGAAGTGAAAATCATTTGCAACTGCCAATGGCAAAGACAACAACATATGGAATAGAAAACATTCAATACAGGGGTTGCCTTTTGTGGTCCACTCTGCCAAAAGAAATCAAAGACTCAAACACACTCTCTGAATTCAAACAAAAAATAAAACTATGGGATGGGAGTTCTTGCGTCTGCAGATTGTGCAAAACTTTTGTCAAAGACTTAGGGTTTTTATGAATATCTTTAATTTTTTCGAACATTGTAAATAGGGTTAGGGTTGTTGGCGTTAATTAGCTTTAGCTATTTTTTATGTTGCCAACTGTAAACAAATTGTTAATAATAATAATAATAATAATTCCTAGACTATGAAAGGTAGAAAATGAACGAGAAAAACATAAGAACATATTCTGAAATACTAAAATAGTAAAAGAATAAAGATTTACTGCAGCAACTACAGAAAATTTTTGAGGGGGCCATGGCCCCCCTGGACCCCCCTGTATCTCGGTCCTTGCTCGGGTCCGGTCAAAAGAACGTCTCAGTTTTTATGCGAATAATGAACACATTACGTGATAGGGCAGATTTTCAGTATTGCGAGTTGGCAAGCCAACGGCTGCATGCATGATAGAAGTAAAAAGACTTCAGAAATGATCTTATGGCAGAAAATCTGTCCATTGTTGGACCTTTTGTACTGAATTCTCTTTCAGAGTTCGTAAACAAGAAGTACAAAAGATGATACTGATAGAAGGACAATATTGATGAAGTCATTTACTAACTCGTTGAAAAGTAGACTTAGGACCTTTCATCATTATTTACGGACATCTACATAATTTTGAAATCATGGAAAAGCGATGAATCAGGGGAGTAGCAAAGGCAGTTACTGGACTCAAAGTAAGCTTTGCTTAATTCATTACCAAACTTGCATTATTTTCATTCAACAGCAGAACCCAAGAAATAGCTATTTCGTCATCAAATAAGAAAATTGTTTTGCCAAATTCAGACTCTGCATACCTTAGTTATGTTACTTAGCTTAGCCCCAGCGATGACGGAATTGCTGAACTGTTATTGAGGTTATTTCCAAGTCACCCCTTTTGTAATAACCAAGAACTCTCCGTCGCTGTGAAATATTAATCATACTCTACTTTGGTAAAAAAGCTTGGTTAACGAACAGTTTGCAATCAAACATTCTTTATACGGATAAACAGGATTTCTTTTGGATTTGGCCTTGAGCCAGTCATCCCGTCAAAATTTGGAAATGACGACTCTGTGTTCAGGTTCGCTAGGTTCACAGGTCTGACTTGTACTGTATGCCATTTTGGCGGAAGCAGAGAAACTCAGGCTATGTGGATGGCCTTTAATAAAAGCGTCAAAAATCAGTTTCAAGAGTAATCACTTTGTAACTTGGGCCAAATCTTCATTAAGAATTGAGTAAAGGTTCTATGCGTTGTAATCAGTAAATTTATGAGCAGAAGACCTAAAAAACTACAAGGGCAGACTCTTAACTTGTAGCACTGCGACAAAACCAAGAGGAGGGCCTCTGCGAAATAGGGCAATAACTTCGTTGTCTCTAACGTGAGCATCGAAATACTTTACCACAAGCCAAATAGATACTGCAGCTAACATAATATCAACTATTTGCAAGCTTTTACTCCCTTGGTGTTTGGAAAAAGCAGCTGCAAAACTTGTTTTTAGCTCAGATTGAACGCTGCCATCACATTTCTATGGCTGCCATCAGCATCCACAAAGAAAGGTCGAAGGTTAAGGCCTATTGTTGAATTGAATTGCTAAAATTTGGGTACAAAACCCCTCCTCACATTACCCCGAGATACTGTACGAAGAAAAGTATTGGACCACAGACAAGCCTTTATCGTCAGCTATTTTACATCTTTTTTCTGAAATTTTTGGAGGTAAGCAGTAGGCGTGAGGAGCTGCGTGCGGGAAAGTGTCACAAACAGGAATGTGCGTAACAAAACTCTTCATCGCTTATATATATAGATATTTTCACTAAGCGCAATACTGGTTACAATCTAAGGCACGGTAACGACTCGCTGATTCCAAAAGTTCGTACAACAACACATGAAATTGAGACTATATCATTCCTTGGAAATAGACTTTGGTCGACTTTACCAAATATAGTCAAACAAGCAAGCACACTTCCTATTTTCAAAAACCATATTAAATGTTGGAAGGGCGAGAACTGCCATTGTAGACTTTGCAAAACATATATACTACAGGTTGGGTACCTAACATGATACGATATGTTGTAATTAAATTTTTTAAACGATTTGTAATATATTTTCTTTTAATTTTAAGTTAAGTAGTAGGCCTTAATTAGCAGTAATGTTGCTATTTTAAAACTTTTTAGCCTACTGTAAATAAATTAATGATGATGATGATGATGATGATGATGATGATGATGATGATGATGATGATGATGATGATGATGATGATGATGATGATGATGATGATGATGATGATGATGATGATGATGATGATGATGATGATGATGATGATGATGATGATGATGATGATGATGATGATGATGATGATGATGATGATGATGATGATGATGATGATGATGATGATGATGATGATGATGATGATGATGATGATGATGATGATGATGATGATGATGATGATGATGATGATGATGATGATGATGATGATGATGATGATGATGATGATGATGATGATGATGATGATGATGATGATGATGATGATGATGATGATGATGATGATGATGATGATGATGATGCTGAGCTCAGAAATTGAAATAATAGGTTGTGTGAAGTCTGGTGCTACTTAGCAAAAGTGAAATTGAGTCTACAGCCCTTTGCTTTTTCAAATTTCCTAGGTTTTTTGACAGAGTGATCGAAGTAGCTTCAGCGCAATGCGTTGCAGTTATTTCAGTCAGGCAGCCAATTTTTCAAGGGAGGAATTCGCGTACAAGAAATTTTAGCAGCGCTCCACAAAATTAAGAAACTCCAAGAAGCGATCAGAGGTCAATTTGGAACTAAGAAACTTTGTCAGTCCTTGGCTATGATTTGCAAATTGTCTGAGACACATATAGAGTATCACCAACTCAAATAATACCTATGCCTATATTACCATACTCCAATAATGAATAAGAGATTATTCTCTCTGCAAAGCAAAACCTTATGTTAGTGCCGCTCTTCGAATTATGCTAAATTTTTAATTTCGATTTGATAAGCTTAAAAAGACTCTACTTGAAATCCCTTGATTTACAAAAGCCCCCTATACAATCCCAGTTTTTTGGCTTAAAAAGATGGAAATTTGAGGATTTTTTTCTGAACTCGCAACTCGCATTTTAAATGTACCAACTCGCACTTTGCACTATCAACTCGCAACACGCAGCTCGTAGAAAGCACCAACTCGCAACTCGTAACTCGCAACTCGCAACTCGCAACTCGCAACTCGTGCGTTACCAATCTACGTTTTATCACACACTCTTCAGCTTGGTTCATGTGAGGAACAGATAAATGTTCAGGTGAAGTGAAGAACAGATAAATGACATGGCCGGGCTGTTTTATACCAGTAACTATGTTTATACCAAACATATAACAAGAGACATCTGAGCATCAAGTGACCATCACACATGAGCCACTCTGATTGGCTTATCTCAAACAAAGGCCATCCCATCATCAAGCGTCAAATTTTGGCGGCAACTGCAAAACCAGTGCAAAACAGTTGCAGAGTGACAACAAACTCCTTCTGTCGGCAAAGCGAGAGATCCGGAAGTTTGATAAGCACAGTTTCTAAAACCTTGAAATGAAATGAAGACCTTGCCTTACTCAAAATACGGAAACAATCCTAGTTGTAGCTGTTACCACTACTTAGTAGATGGTTACCAATAGCAGATTCACTTTCTGGTTTAGCCGGGTTAGCTTTACATTTCCGTTTAGGTTGTCAATGACTATTAACTATGATTACACCTATCAGTACCTTTCCTTATTGCTAGGGGTACGTGTTGTTTTATCCTTTCAACAAGTCCTTGGGATGTCCTACCTAAGTAAAGAACATGGTCCAAATTTCTTTTTTGCCAACTAGATTAATGACCAAATTATTTTCCCAGACAAAGCTGACATTGTAATTGGTTTAAAATGAGCAAATTTAGCTCTTTCTAGTGCTACCTACCTGGTTTCGAATCATGCTGTAATAAGCACTAGTGATTGCTAGATCAATTTATTTTTGCGTGAAAAGCTTCTGGTCTGGTTATGAATGCCAGAAAGAAATTCAATAAAAATATGTTTGTTGCGTATGGTACTATGGTAATTAAACGATAATGTTCGAGATCATGGGAGACTTTAATGATAACAGACAATCTGAAAGTTTTGACTCAAAGCAAAATGGAGTATTTTTCGTTAAAGGTATTGCTCACAATAAGGTTTTAAAATGTGTAATTTTATTACCTTTTTGGATCAAAGGCAAACATTTTACCATCTACAAATATTTTGGAGTCCTTAACAAAACATCAAACTCGTCTCCAGGGCCTTTTGTCATATTGGGGCCCAAAAAGCCCTGGGACTAGGTTGACCAAACATATCAAAAAAATTTATCAATGGTTAAATAATCGATTTTTGGTAATGTTTTAAAAGGAGTACTTGTTACTGGGACACCCGGTACCATTCAAGCAAACTTCTTATGGAGAATAGATAGAAACTATGCCTTCTCTGCGCGGCTTCGCCGCACCTCTGGGATCCCTTCTGCTTGGCGGCTGTCTGACCAAGTGGTAGAATTTAAGTGGAGAGTGTAACTTAGTGTTAGTTCGTTTAAAGAAGCATGACTTAAACAAAGATGTATATCTGCCCATAGTGGCCATTTGGTTGATTCTAGGGTTTGCTTTTCCCGTGAAAGTTTGCTCGTTCATGGTGACGTGAAAGACGTCAATCTGCTGAAAAGTTAGTTGCCGTCTTTTGTGTGGATGTCTTTGAATGAATATGACAAACAATAGTACTCATCCTTTGATGGTGCCTGCTCTGGCGTTAGTAAAACTGAGTGAACTCAGTCAGATGGATCAAAATTGATCTCAGAGATACAGTTCCTCTGACTTGGCTATGTTTGCATGTATGTAAAATTTGCCATTGAAAAAAATAAAAAGGACTAAAAGATCATACAAAACTTAAAGGAAAAAAAGAAGAATCTACTTACAAGCGTATACTATAATAAAAATTTTAAAGACAAAAAAATAGATTAAAAACACCCCAAGTTTAAAAATGGCAGGGATGGCATTAAAAGGTCATTCTTGTTTCCATAATGGTCCCCCCAGAGGTGTCAATGAAAGAAAAGTTTTCACAAAAGAACAGAAAAAAAAACAATATTTATTGCTGAAAAGTTGACAGTAAAGTTGCATTTTTGATATTTTGAAGGATAATTTCTGTTAAAGCTTTTAGAAATTTAATAATATATATATGGGCTATTTTCACGATTCTGAGGATCATTAAAGAATTTATCCTTGATCTTCTCCTTGAAGCTGTTGACATTATTAGATGATTTTAGGCCCGACTGTAAGCTGTTCCAAATTTTGGGTCCTATATAGGAGAGACCATTTTGTCTTGCGTTAGTCTTTCGAAATGGTAGATTTAGTCTATTTTTAGATCTTCGAGCTATCTTACACTTTATATCATAACAACTCAACTTAGAAACCAGTGTGGTACATTTTTGTGAATATTTTTCGAAGAGTAGATTTACATTTAGCTCAGTCTAATCCCTCATCAAGAGTTTTGGACATATTATTCAAATAGTTGAAGGCATCATCGTCATATAAGATAAGCGGATTTCAACTTGGCATTTGAAGCCAGCCTCATTTACAATCAACAAGCCTGAAGATTTGATTATGTTCTAGATGAGTAGCCGGATAACCGTTATCGAGTTTTGACGTCCTCTCAAAACACCTGCTCGAAAGCCAAAACATCGTGCTTAAAATAGAAGCAGCTAAAAGAAGTCAGTGTTTATTTTTTTCCATCAATCGCCTTTTAGTCTAGGTGGCGAGGCATTGAGTTATTCAACTGAAGTATTCAGTTGTATTGAATGGTTGGTATAGAAACAGAATCACTAGCTTACAAATTGAGCTGTATTCATGGTAACAGATGAAGAAATTTGTCAAATTGTCCTTTAATTATAATTCATTACCAAGGTAATGCTTCTTGTTTACCTTTCAACGCAGACTGCTCTTGATTCACTTTAATACAAGCATGAATCGTCTTAAAACGTATTTACATCTTAAGACGTCGTTCTTCTCAAAGTTTACAAGTCATTTCTTAAGATAAAGATCCTGCTTATGAAAACTAAAATTTTCCATGGTGAAGATCAATGACAGTCTTTGTTTCATTTTAATACCAGAATGTATAGTTTGAGAAGTATTTATATCCAAAACGTTGTTCTTCTGCAAGTTTAAAGGTCATTTCTCTTAAATAAACGTCCTGTTTATGGGAACTGAGATTTTCTCCATGGTAAGTATGTCTTTATTGACCCTCTTAAAGAACCATCATAGACACCTCTTGCTTGATCTTAATACAAGAATGAATAGTTTAAATAATTATTTACATCTTACAAATCGTTCTTCTGTAAGTTTAGGGGTCATTTCTCTTAACATAAACCTCCTATTCACGAGAACTAAAATTTGTCCATGGTAACTAAGCCAAGGTGGACTATTATAAAGAACAATTATTAGACGGTTCTTGATTCATCTCAATACCAGAGTGAATAGTTTGAAGAAGTATCCATATCTTAGACGCTGTTTCTTCTGTAAGTTTGCAAGTCATTTTCTTAAAGACTCTGCACAGCATCCTCTGCACAATGAAATTATACCACAATGCAATCTGTTCAATCCCATATTGAAATTTTGGATTGTCCACTTGCTTAAGCCTGGTTTCCTTATAGCCATAAGGTGCCGTAAGGTTGCCGGCGGCAGTCTTCTGCCATCTTCCATCTGCCATGCCCCAGGTACCGCAGTTGAACGATTTAAACGGAAACGTCAAAATATTGTGCCACAACCATCCAGGCTGAAGTGACGTAAGATACCGGTAACTATGCCGATAACTAAGGGATAGAAGGAAGACAATCAGAGATGGAACAAAAAAGCACAATGATTTGCCGGCGGTTGCCACAGGCAACCTGTCTCCATATAAAATTTCATGGCTGAAGATGCCGGGATGCCGGCTGCAAGGACTGAGAAAAGTTGAAATGATTCAACTTTTTTCAGTTCATTATGGTACCGTAACAATGATGGTTGCGGCTGCCGGCGCTACCGGTAGAAGTGCTTTCCATATAACTTGAAATGGTTGCCACATGCTGGCGGCAATGGTTCCGGCAATGCCTGCGGCAGCCTTGCAGCACTCTACGGCTATATGGAGGCTTTGCAAATTTATTTTGACTGCAAGTAAATTATTTAGCAAACTTCCCACAGAAATTAGAGAACAGAAGTCATTGAGCTCATTACGTACAAAACTGACAGCGGATCTAATGAGACGTGCTACAAATCGACTTTGCCCTTAAGCAATTTTGACAATGTTTTTAATGTTTAATTTTCTTCTTTACTACTTGATTTATGCTGTAACATATTCCTTTCACAGCTGTTAACATTTAGGGAAAATGTATTTTAAACTCGAGTTGAAGAGCCACAATTATTGCGGATATACTCAATAAAACTTGTATGTATATATATATATATATATATGTATCTATGTCTTATGAGCTAATTTTATTGATATTGATAATCCTAATTGTATTTTGTCAATACAGAGTTTCCTGTCAGCAAAATGCATGGGAACAGGAACAGGCTTTTCTTTCTGATAACAAAACAAATCACTGGATTAGCTTCATAGACAAAGCCGTAATAGAGTCTAAAATCGATATTTCCCTTTCTCCAATTTTCAAAGAAGCCTTTGCAACCTGCATACCTTGCAAGTGCCGTCAACTTTGGTCCAAAAGAGACAGGGACGTAGGAAGCATGTCAAACTTGGGGACACGACGCTTCGAGGGCACCTTTTTCCTTAAGAAACAAGGGGCATTTCCTAAAACTAAAAAAGGCACTTCTTTGTTCATTGCGAAATCTTGGGGGTACATGCCCCCAGTCCCTCCCGTTTCCTACGTCTATTAACAGAGAGTGTTGTTTATTTTGTTTTGCAAAGAATGCACACATAGGTAGGAAGGTAGGTAGGTAGGTAGGTAGGTAGGTAGGTAGGTAGGTAGGTAGGTAGGTAGGTATTTATATTTAACGTGGCTAGCTTGCGAAAGTTTGAGAGACTTATTTCCATCAGGGGCCACGGATGTTTTACCATCAGTTCGCCGCAGCTACTCGCTGCAGCTACCAAATTTCCCTCACATGGCTCTGGTCAACCCGGGCTAGAGTTACGGACAGAGACCAAACTTTCCAGCGCGGGATTTGAACCTACGGCCGTTCTGACCTTTGGTTTACGAGTCAGACGGTTTAACCACTCGGCTACGCGCTCTCCATAGGCTGCTGGTTAGTGCAGAGTCTTTTTAAATTCTTAATGTCACTATAGATATCATCATAGCCTCACATTCATCAGTTACTTTTAATCACCACAAAAGACAGTCATGAAACCCTGATGTTTCCGCACCGATACCGGGTAAGTCAAAAAGAAAGTTTAAGCGTTTGGCGGGTTGCGAAATAAAAAGTATGTGATCAGTATTCAAAACTGGAATCTTAATCTATCAAAGTCTAACTTAGATGGGAAAATTTTGTTTGGTGAAATCACTCATCATTCAGACCCTAAAATTAGGAATTTGCTGGTAAAAGGCATGTTTGGGAACTATGATTCCACATTCCATTCTGGTCCATGTTTTACCTGCTACTGACATCAGAATGCTGTTTCTCAAAATGACATTGTAGACTTTAATACCAGATAAATTACGGACCGGAATTGAAAGTGGAATTTTTGATTCCCATACAAACCCCTTACATCCATTTTTCTAATTGTTGGGTCTACAAAGATGTTTGATTTTACCAAACAAAATTATCTCAAAAGAAACAAAACTAATGTCACAACAACTGATAAAGTTGCAGGAAGGTAGCAAAGTGTATACGTCGCATTAAAATGTTGTATCGCCGTTTGTCAAAACATGAATGGTAGCCTGAGAAGTGTACGATATGTTGACACTTATAATTGGACATCCTCTCATCCAAGAAAAATCTCACTGTCTGGAACAAAAGTGATCAAGTTTGCTTGCGACTCTCTGTGATCATATGGAAACCGGCTAGGAATTTGTTTGCGACTTCTTGCGACTCCTTGCGATCGCTGTTGCAAGCAGTCGCAGAGGTAGAAAATTTTCTATCTCTGCGACTCACTGCGATTCGTTGCGATCCATTGCGATTGATAGAAACCACTGTTCACAACTTTTGCAACTCCTTGCGATAACGACTCTACTGTTTCGGGGGATAATCTCATTTTCTTGATCAAAATTTTTGGTTTGAAATTTGATGAAAGTAAAGTTAGTTGGGATTCTTTGCGATCCTTTGCGATCATATGGAAATCACTTTTACAAATCACAATAATTGCAACTCCTTGCGACTCACTGCGACTCATTGTGACTCACTGCGACTCACTGCGACTCACTGCGACTCTCTGCGAATCCTTGCAATTGTATGGAAACCAGGCTTTATATACATACAAATCAATAACTAAAGCACTTACACTAAGCAGAACTACAAAACGCCTCATATCAACTTTGCGAAGAAAAGAAACTAAACATCCACAATAAATTGTACAGGGTGTCTCAAAAAAATTGTTCGACGTTTGATTAAATACTAAAAAATAACGATACGCTGAATGCACCTTTGGTCAAGTCACCCTTGTCCTGACATTTCAAATTAATTTTTGACACGAGAATCTTGCAAATCCAATAAAAATCCATGGGGTTACAAGCTTTTGAAGTTCAAGTTTGTACGAAAGCACCAGAGGCCTCTGTTATGGACTCCCTATGGACGCTATCATTCTAGTATTCTTATGTAATCGGTGCCACGATACTCTTCGATATTTAAGCATGTTATGTTCGGTTCAACGAAGCCTACTTCTTGACTTCACAAGCACTACTGCGGATATGCAGAGGATATAATAAAATGGCGACGAGAAAAAGCGAATAATCAAGACTTGCAAGGAATATGGCTGCAAAACTTGACCTGGCACCACTACCGAGTTTCGATCCACACAGCGATCAGAGTAACCTTGCCGCACGATGGAAAACCTGGATTAAACGTTTTCATACATTCATCAAAGCAGCAAACATTTCAAACAAAACCCAGCAGAGAGCATTACTCCTATACCAAGCAGGCCCTGAAGTCCAGGACATCTTCGAAACACTTGCAAATACCGGAAGAGATGACGATTTGGATGCAGCAATCAAAAGTCTCACAGAATATTTCGCCCCAGCACAAAACACAGATTTCGAGATATTTCGTTTTCGTCAAGCAAAACAACAACCCCAAGAAACTTTGGAAAATTTTCACACTCGCTTGAGGAAATTGGCTCAAACATGCTTATTTTCCACAGATTCAGTGGATAACGAAATAAAACAGCAAATTATTCAAGGCTGCTCAAGTTCCTCATTGCGGAAGTACGCCCTGAAAACAAAGGATGTCAAGTTACAAGATATTTTGGTGAAAGGCAAAACAGATGAAATCAGCAAAGAACAGGCCAAAGAAATAGAAAAACAAACCACAGAGCCAACAGAAAAATTACAAGCTATGAAAATCGAGCACAAAAAGTACAAGCCGAGTCGCAGAGGAACGACAAATCAACAACGAAACTCTGCAAATACACCCGCAAGGAAACCATCTACTTGTTATAACTGTGGATTTGACTACCCTCATCGTGATAAACCTTGCCCAGCCCAAGGAAAAACGTGCAGTTACTGCAAGAAACAAAATCACTTCACTCGCTGTTGCAAACAACGTCAGAAAAACCAACAAAACCGCGAGAAAGTAAATACAGTGAAGGATGATACCAGCTCAGATGACAGCTCAGAAGAATATGTTTACTGTATGGATAAAACCAACGCACACACAAAGAAATTGGAGACCAAGCTCACAATCAATGGACAGGAAGTTTTGTTTCTCATCGACACAGGAGCAAGTGTCAACATTCTGGATGAAAAGTCGTTCGACAAAATCAATACCACAGGGAAACCAGTCACACTCAAGAAGTCCAACACAAAGATTTTTGCTTATGGATCAAAAGCACCGCTCCAGCTACTAGGAACTTTAGAAGAAACTGTCGAAACAAATAAAAAGATTTCTCTTACACGATTTCACGTTGCAAAGAATGTGGAAGGAAATTTGCTCAGTTCTCAAACGGCTCAAGAATTGCACCTCATAAAGATCAACATAAACAGCGTGCAAGCAGAAACAAAAACAGCGAAACAAACAAATTCAGCCAAACCTACGATTGATTCACTAGATTACGTCAACCACTTGTTGGAGCAACACAAGAAAGTTTTCAAAGGCGTTGGAAATTTGAAAGACTTCGAAGTCAAACTTCATACAAATCCCGAAATCAAACCAGTCATCCAAGCACAACGTCGTATACCTTTCCACATACGAAAGAAAGTCGAGACAGAATTAGACCGACTGGAGAAAGATGACATAATTGAGAAAGTTGAAGGAGCCACACAATGGGTAAGCCCGTTAGTTATAACCCCAAAGAAGAACAGCGAAGAAATAAGAATTTGCGTGGACATGCGTCTGCCTAATACGTCAATTTTACGCACAAGACACCCCATGCCAACGACAGATGAACTGATATCTGATTTGAACGGTGCGTGTCATTTTTCTAAACTTGATTTAAAACAGGGATACCATCAGCTGACACTGGCAGAAGAGTCGAGAAATTTGACAACATTCACAACGCACAAGGGACTCAGGAGATATAAACGACTTTGTTTTGGAGTAAACTCAGCAGCAGAAATTTTCCAGAACACAATTTCTCAAACAATTCAAGATATTAGCAATGCCAAAAACATGTCTGATGACGTCATAATCTGGGGAAAGACACTCGAGGAGCACAATACTGCATTAACCAAAGTATTGCAACGATTCGAGGAGAAGGGAATTACTCTCAATGAAGGGAAATGCCGTTTCAACAAAACACGTCTTCAATTCTACGGCCTAGTCTTCAGCAAGGAAGGAGTTAGCCCTGACCCGAGCCTCGTACAAGATTTTGCCAATACACTTCCACCAAAGAATGTTAGTGAAGTCCGAAGTCTACTAGGAATGTCTCAATACTGCGCAAAATTCATTCAAGATTATGCATCAATCACAGAGCCCCTGCGAAGGCTAACACAGAAAAATGCTCAATTTCAATGGGGAAAAAGTCAACAAGAAGCGTTTGAAAAACTGAAGGAAACTCTTTTATCGGATCCAGTAATGGCTTATTTTGATATTGCCAAGCACACAACAGTCACCACAGATGCCAGTCCATACGGAATTAGTGCGATACTGTCCCAAACATCAACACCAGAAGCGACAGATCATAAAATCGTAGCATATGTATCAAGATCATTGACGCCTGTCGAACAGCGTTACTCTCAGACAGAACGTGAAGCATTAGGACTAGTATGGGGAATCGAACGTCTTCATTTATTCTTATATGGAGCAGGAAATTTCGATGTGTTTACAGATCACAAAGCACTTGAAACGATTTTCAACAATCCCGTTGCCAAACCACCCGCTCGCATCGAGAGATGGCAACTTCGACTCCAAAATTACAGCTTTACCGTAAAGTTCAAGAAAGGATCAGACAATCCGTCAGATTACATGTCACGTCACCCAGCTTCACATCGCCCAGAGCAAGATACAATTGCAGAAGAATACGTAAACTTCATCACCAAAAATGCAGTCCCGAAAACCATGACATTACAAGAAATTGAAGAGGAGACGGAAAAAGATCAAACCCTACAAGCCGCAATTGACCTAATTCGCAGAAATCGATGGCATGAAGTAGACAAGATCCAAGATCCTACCATCAACAAACAAGATCTCAAAATCCTGTGCAGCACTAAACAAGATCTTACTGTCAAAGGAGACATAATTCTTAAGGGTACAAGGATTGTCATACCGCAGAAACTACGCCATAAAGCTATAGAACTTGCTCATAAGCCAGGACATTCAGGCACAACGAAGACAAAATCGTTACTGCGTGAAAAAGTATGGTTCCCATATATCGACAAAATGGTTAAAGAATTCGTTGAGAAATGCATTGCTTGCCAAGCAACAGGACAAGAAAACAGTAAGGAACCAATGCAGTCAACAGATTTACCACCAGCCCCATGGCACACAGTCAAAGCAGATTTCTTCGGACCAGTACCTTCCGGAGAATACTTGCTTTCAGTCATTGACACATACAGTCGATTTCCCGAAGTCGAAATTGTTAAGTCAACAGCAGCAGGAAGCATCATTCCAAAACTTGATCGTATCTTTGGAACACACGGAATTCCAGTCAAATTTATATGTGACAATGGTCCACCATTTAATGGAATTGAAATTGAAACGTACATGAAAACATGGGGAATTGAATTCAAACCAGGAACACCATTATGGCCTAGACAGAATGCAGAAGTAGAATCGTTCAATCGACCTCTCAAGAAACTACTTCAAACCTCTAAAATTGAAGGGAATAATTGGAGGAAAGAACTACACTTATTTCTACTTAACTACAGGTCAACACCGCACTGCACAACTCAAGTTGCACCTGCTGAACTTTTGTTCAATCGTGTGATAAGAACGAAAATTCCAGTCGTAGGAATTACATCGAAACCATCAAACAAACACAAGCTTGTCCAACGAAATGATAAAGAAAACAAGGCAAAAGCGAAAGTCTACTATGATAAACGTCAACACACTAAACCATCTGACATCAGAGAAGGAGATCTCGTACTCGTCAAACAAGAAAGAAAGAACAAACTTACAAGTAAATTCGATCCAAAGCCATATCGCGTCATTGAGATCAGAGGAACGAAAGTAATCGCCGAGCGATCAGACCATAAGATCACTCGAAACATTTCATTCTTCAAAAAGTTTTACAACTCATTCGATTCAACAACCGATTCAGACACTGATGATGATGATGATACAATTCAAGCAGACAATAACATTCGAGATAAAACTGAACCTGAAGCCGATATTATACGTCAATACCCAGTGAGATTACGCACGATGCCTATGTACTATGGTCAAGTTATCACACATTGAAAGTTGCTTTATTAATAAACTGCTGAAACATATAATCGATGTTAGTAAATTTTATTTCCGAAGAAGAGGAGAGATGTTATGGACTCCCTATGGACGCTATCATTCTAGTATTCTTATGTAATCGGTGCCACGATACTCTTCGATATTTAAGCATGTTATGTTCGGTTCAACGAAGCCTACTTCTTGACTTCACAAGCACTACTGCGGATATGCAGAGGATATAATAGCCTCGAAATGGCATTTTTGGTCAAAGTCCCATGGGCCTTCGTTTCTGTTATTTCTCAATTGTTTCAGGGCGAACCAAGTGAGTTGCAAGCAGGTATTCGATAACCTAACTTTCAAGCATATGGATGCTTTGAGGAAACAGATTCAGTCTCTCACCGATTTTGTTTTGAACCACTGTTTTTGGACCTATGCAATGTTAAGGCATTTTGAAAATGATCGCACGAAATAATTTACTTTAGAAGTCGTATTTGGTTTGCTCTGATATCAACGAGATGTATGACATTGGATAAGCTTCTCTTACTTCCGTCTTCGAGCTTTTTGCAGTTCAAGTAATCTGGGGGGTCTCTGGTTTCAGCTATCGCATATTTTTTATCTTCGAGAGCTCGTAACTCAGTGAATTTTCAACCGATTTGCACGATTTTAGTCTCTAAAATTATTTCATAATCTTAAAAACAGGGTTATCTTTCCATGAGCCTGTTCATGTTGTCCTTATTTTTCAATATTTAATCAAACGTCGAACAATTTTTTTGAGACACCCTATATATATGAATGAATATGGAGAAGCTCTCTAAGTAGGTAGGTTAGCAAGTAGGGAACCACCTCTTTCCTAAAATCTTGATGCATTGTGCATTGTACATTTTCTTTTTGTTGAGATTTTATGGAGAAGAAACGTTATGAGCAAATGTAAACATCAAGGATCCAGCAAATAGTGCTTATTTGTATTTGAAGAAAGCTTTGAAGGAGAATTTATAATTACAAATAGTGCTAAGATCTAAGCGTGACTTAAGGTGCCCTTAGCTGCGCTGCGCCATTAGTCCCACGTCGAAGATTCAAACATGGTATGGTACCACAATGAAAGTGAAACCGGTTGGCGTTTGATGCAGGTCTGTGATAACAATGTTAAAATGTGATGACTCTCGTTCGATTCATTTTCATCGAAAAGTCATGTGGCATGTTGTTTGAAGGAATTAACATCAACAATAGTGTTATTGTTTGAATTGTGACTCCTAGAAGCAGATGCTTATTAGGGCGCATTTGAATTCTATTTCAAGAAACAGAAAATAGAAGCAAGATCATTTGCAATTTACCACAAATGCTGTGAGTTATAACAAAATCACTCAGTGGGGTTCAAAGTGACCACCTGCAGGTTCGCTAAGTTAAAGCGAATGCGTCTTCATAGATAAGAAGTTGAATAAGGATAAGCTACAATATCTACGGGTTGTTTAACACATCATTTCTATGATGTTTTGTTGCCTGCTGACTTTAGAATTTTTAATAAGAGTGAGCTCTTTTGAAGTCTGAGCTGACGTCTTTTGTCGTTGTTTGCATAAAAACAGGGAGAGCCAAAATTAATGTAGCATTGCTCTTGAGATGAATTGAAGATCTGTAAGGCACTCTTCTTGATACACGAAAAAGATTCATAAATAGCAAAAAGACGAAAGTAATAGCTGAATTTGATTCTGTTGTAGAAAGTTGATTGTGGCTAAGATAGTCTTCTGCACAAGATTTGGCTCCTTGCTTATAGGTAAGTAAACGTTCTTTAACATCCCTTGAAACTTAGCTGAAGTTTGATAACGAAACTGAGAATTTATGAAGTACTTATTTTGACATGACATAGATTTATGTAGCATACTGCTCTTGATGACATCCAGACTAAAACAATACAAGAACTTGACTCCGGCAATATGATTCTTGTAAATACATACTGATTTAAGATCAGCTCTCTCATCTATCTTAGTTTTGCTGGTGAGTAACGTTTTTTTAATGTTTTTGAAAGCTTGAAAAAGTTTAATGATAAAAAATCAACTTCATTCAAAGGAAGTGTTGCTGTTGATAGAAGCAGATTGATAAAGGACTGCTCTTGAAAGCATCCATTGTAGTAGATTAAATGACATAAAGATATTCCACTTCAAGAATACTTCTTTTCATTTGCTGGCGAGCTACATGTTGTTACTATTTTGAAAGACTTTATATGAGCTCAAGCGTTAATTTCATAGACATAGATTTATAAAGCATACTGGTTTGATAACACCCAGACTAAAGTAATACAGAAACTTGATTCCAGTATATGATTTCTGTAAATATAAACTAATTTAAGACCACCTCTCTTGATTTGCTGGTGAGTAACATCTTGTTAATGCTTTTAGCAGGGGTGGAAAAGTATCGGACCACGGGACCATTGGTCCCAGAAAATATTTTGGCTCCCAGAAAGAGAAAGATCACACCTAAGAATGTGCAATGTAATATGCTAACATTCTAGAAAGAAAAATTAAAAACATGAAGGTATGAGACAAAAAATCAGTGAATAAGATAGCAGTGATTTGTGAATCACATTATTTAATATGTGCTGCAACAGATACTGTATAGCCAATAGCACTCTGTTTTTCTTGCCTGAGAATTCTTAGGAATTCTTGAGAAGATCAGTTCCAATGTAACAAGTTTCTAAAACACTTTAATTAATAAGGAGGAATTGCAGAAATTGTGGAATTTTGACACTTATAATGATTTGATACCTGTTCAATCATATTTTAATTATAGCTATGTTCAATAATTATAAACTTGCATACTATTGGATAAAGAGATTCCTCCTGAGCCATTTTATGGATTTTATTCCATTGATGTTGAAAATTTCATCTCTCAAAATTATACTTTCCTGCTTAAAAGACCAAGTAGTCAGTTCTTTAATGAGCAGTTGCCAATATTTCTTGTATGGCTACAGAAAATTTTTCCATTTCTGATTGCGGTCCCAGAAAGAGAAAAATATTTTCCACCCCTGGTTTTTAGCAGCTTGGTATAAGTTTGATAATAGACAATCAAGATTCATTTAAAGGAAGCATTGCTTTCGGTAGGCATAGATTTATAAAGCAATGCTTTTGATAGCATCCATTGTAGCAATATTAATGTCGTAAAGATATTCTGTTAGACGACTACATCTTTTTGTCTGTTTGTGAGTAACATTTTGTTGCCACTTTAAGAAGCAAGTTTTTGATGATATATCAAAGGTGCATAAAGGATTAATTTCGACAGGACATAGATTTATGAAGCATAATACTCTAGGTAGCATCTAGACCGAAGTAAAGAAGATTTTAATTTTTATTAATTCATTTACTGCACAGATGTACTGCTTCAAGAATATGGTCGCGGTCCCACTAGGCGTTCTTTCTTCGTTGCATCTTTTCAAAACGATGATTAATTAAGCGATTAATCACCGGATTTTGTCTTCATATAAATTTTAAATTAAAAAAACACTTTGGCCCTGGGAGCTGATTCCGTAAGAAAGCTTTTAGATGCAAAACACCTGAAAAACAAGGTACCGAGCTAAATCTTAACATCGTTTGAGAGAATGAACCAATCACACCCTTTCGTAATTATCACATGATCCATGATATCACTGCATGACCAGCTGTCATTGTACCGTTATATTGAGCTGTGATAATCAAAACTGTTGTTCAAGCATCATTATCAATCTAGGTTAGTAGCTTTTTTGTTGCATTTTTTGCCTGATCAATTAATAGATGAGAAGATTTGTTTTGGTACAAGCTGGTGAGTAAACTTCCTTTGACGATCACCTCAAAAAGCAATTTATTGGTCTCGGTTACAATTTGATAAAACAAAAGGAACTTTTGAACTCCTCCTTTCCTTCTCAGTTGTCTTTGATTACCAATGCGCAAGAGTTATGACCAGAGTCCTTTGTTTTCGTATGCCCCTTTGATTTAGTGACGACGCTTCGGTCAAAAAAGACTCATATCATTACTCTAGACAAATTTGACCCTATTTATGTCCAAACTCTGAGCTTCCTAGGGTATCAATCAGATTAAGAGATTTGTGAATTACTATGGGTATGGACAATGTGACGGAATTTTGTTTTCGACTGAAAAACTGACAACATTCCTACGGGATTCGACATTCGAAACCTTGATTCCATCATAATTCGATTGGAGAAGGCAAAAAATAGAGTCAGCTTTCTCACTGCTTCAATATGATTCCCTGTTGAGCAAGGTTTACTGGAGGGATACAAGGGACTCATCGTCAGAAGTCTACCAACGCACATGGTTGCCTTGGCTGTCTTGAACTTGCACGATTCATCTTTAACGACTTTGAAGACAATAGTTGCATGCTTTGGGATTTGTGTACCGAAGGCTTTACTGTAGAGTACCGAATAAACGGGGTGGGGGTGAGAATAATCGCGGGCTCCGCGGGCTGCCAGCTTGATTGGTTGTAACTCCGCTTTGCGCAGCCACAGCTTGTAAAAATGCGACGGGAAAACATATTCTTTACCCATTTCAGCCGTAATTCGCTACCTATCTCTGAAATTCGGTGAACAACGAGCCATTTCATTTTCGAAACTGCGGTGAAAGTTTCTCGGGACATGTTGTTTTGAGTGGCAGAAAACTGTCCTTCTTGACTATCTAAACTAATTTTGATGAGTGAAATCACGGTTCATTTTTCAAGTGTCAGCGGTGTTGCCGCTCAAACGAGAAAAGACTGATTTTCTGGATCGATCCTTTTTTCTCCATGATTCTATGACGCTTCGTTCTTGAGCTATCAACTCAAAGTTAGGAGTAGTTGGTGAGCTATTGAATCCTTGGATCTAATGAGCCAAAAAGTCTTTGAACCACAAATGAATCTCAACTTAATATGTTGTGTGCGAGACATCGCAGGTTGACTGAAAACTGTATTTCTCGAGCGTTTGCGTTGTGAGCTGTTAAAAAAAGAGCACTAAGTGAGCACAACAGTCCTTGAAATGTAAAATTATCAGATCTCTTCCTGGCTCGATCTTAACATACTCTTTAACATTATCAACAATAATTCTGTGTTGGGATTATCTTCGAACTGCAGAAAATCTTTAGGATCCCATTTGATAAGCAAAAGAGTACTGTAGTAGCAAACAGTCCTTCAATCAAACAAGGATTTTTCATCTACATAAAACTTAGAAGAAACGCTCAAGTGACAGAATTGATTTATAATATTTATATGAAAGAGTATTTTATTGGATCTAAAGAAGGATTTTGACAGTAGATTTAAACAATGTGCAGTTCTAGAGCAAGGGATTCTTAAGACAAAATGGATATTCCCACTTAGCACAAAGAACAGGGAATGCGTGATAACCGTTCGCTCATTTTCTAATCTAATTAATATTAAAGTTTCTTTTTTACCAGAAAGTTTCATTCCTACTCGAAACTGTTAGAAACCCTTAAATGAACATTTGAAGGACACGATAAATGACAACTTTTGTAGGACACCTTTGAAGCTTTCTACAAATTTTTAGCTACGAGCTACTTGAAATACTTGAAGACTTGTAAGCTCCTTAGCTACTCATAATTTTGGTATGTTAGTGGGTTTCCTAATATCTGAATAGAGCAAAAACAGTTTTATAAGATTTGTAATTGGTCCGAAAGGGAACAGACATAGCTATATCTCGTAGCTGCTATAAATAGGCCAGAGAAACGCCCACAAATCCATTGTTTCTTTAACCACACAATGAAACCGGATGTGACAAAATTGCCTGTTATACTTTTGACCTACCCGGGCCAGCTTTTAACAATGTCGATTCCCTTTAAAGACTTTTTTGAGGACGTTGGTAGGTTTTTGTGCTTTAGTAACTATTTGCTCTCGAGCTACTCACCTTTTGTCGCTTGGACGAATGAAAAACAATTGACACAACTGCTGTTGGTACAGGAAAGCTGCAAACGTGTCGTCCAGTTTGCAGTACTTTCTAAAGTTACCATAGAAGCTCCTTTTTTAGTCTTGGCAATTAAGGTACTCACAGAATGCTCATTTTTAACTAAAAACTGCTCTTATGGGCCTTCAGAGTTAACGAAAGTATCATATTAAGGATTGAATCCAGTTTACTAATCCTTGCTCAAGAAAGAGTACCTTGTGAGCGAAATCCTAAAATGATTCATATCTCATAAAGCACTCTAAAATTATATTCTTACCTACTTTTATCTGGTTAAGTCGGTTAAAATACGTATTTGACCAAGGTCTCATGCATGTTCATTACGTTTTGCTCCTACAGTGCTCACTTTTGTGATTTTTCAACTTTCAAAATGGAGGATTTTTTGCCTGTCAATAAAAAACATGTCCCTCGAATTTTCAACTTAGACCCATTGTCGCTCCAAACAAACCGAGCTTATTTTCACATTGAACACACTTGCCAGCCCCAGATTATTCTTCAAATACTTTCAAAAAGGTTGAAATAAGGTCCTCCAAGTGTTTGTTTTTAGAAATCCATAATGGCTACTAATGCACCTATTTTCTGGGCGTGATTAGCGTGTGACGTAAGAAGACCCTGGGACCGAGGTTGCATTTGAATTTGATTTCTAGCACTGGTTAGGTTTGGGCACAAGGGAAAACAAGGAAGAAAACTATGGTAATATCGAGGTAACAACTTTATTTTTCAAGCGACAGAAAATTATTCATTTGTAAGACCCTTTCTGACAAAGATCCTGAGAGATCTACCGTCGATCTTAAGGCCCGGGTTAAACGTCGCACTTCTCATGTTGCCGAACCTAATTGCTGAATTAAGTACATTAGAAGCACGACGTTTAACTTGATCTGGTTCGACAGATTCAATTTGGCACGGCAAGCTGCATTTGGCGCGACTTGTTTCGTCGAACTTCACGGCAGAAGCGCGACTTTAAGTTAAACGTCGAGCTTTTCATGTGCCGAACCAAAAGCATAAATTATCTTCAATTGACTGTTGCTCCAAAACGAGGCCAAGCATGCACACATGAGACAAAAAGAGCGCCAAACTCAGATCTCAACCGATTTTGATTAAGCACGGCACAACTGGGCTCGACGTTTAACTCAATGTCGTGCTTCTGCCGTGCAAACGTCGAACTTAATTATATTAGGTTCGGCACATGAGAAGTGCGACGTTTAACCCGAGCCTAAGCCTTGGCCAAAAGAGCAAACATTCCAAACATAGCAAACATCTTTGAGATTTGCCAGATTTGCTTGCCACTAGACAATGCTTTCCATTAGTCATGGCCTAAAACATTGCTAGACAAACAGAGTTATGCAAAATTTGTTTGACAATGTTTTTTAAGGAGTTCGAAAACAATCATGAAGGAAGGTTCTCCTATATAACCAAATGTAATAAATAACTTGCTTGGCAGTCGAAATGTTTGTTCTCTTGGACAGAGATTTTCAAGAGAGCAAAAATCTTCAGTCTTGATACAGCCTCATATCAAAAAGTCTGACATCAAAAAATATATATTTATGTACGGGCTGCTAAGTTAATTTCACAAGATTTGGCATTGAAAGATGTAACAAGATTGAACGTTAATCACCTTAGATTATTCATTTTACAGAAGGATACCTTTGATTTATCTCATTAGAATAGAGATTCATCGAAATTCAGATCGTGATATTTCAGTCGTCCCAGAAAAAGCATGCAGATTTGGTTGGGCACAGTGCTGTGGATTTGGCTTTAACCAATAACTAATCAGTTTAGAAAAATGCTTCTCGATAGTTAACTTGAAAATAGATACTTGGTTTGTTGATACTCTGGTACTTTGAGTGTTGAAATACTAATGTTGAAAGTTCAGTTTTACATCTACGTCCAAACCAGAAGCACATCCAGATATGAAACGAAACATGAAGAAAAATGAAAAACAGGTCCTTTTGCAGCAAAAATGTTTCCATTAGCTTCAACCACGTTCCAGCAAAGTCGTTGTTGTAAATTGGCGTCATATTTACCAACATTTGATCAGCTAGATGAGCATTGCCTAAATGGTAGGCTAACGATTTTCATCATATCTTGCCGCGCTGCAAAAATATGGTTTCAAAGGAGTTCGGGTCTGAATTTTGCAGGAAAGCACTTGAAAATTAATTGCTAATTCCATTTCAGAGATTTTTAAATCAAAATATCGGTCGGATGGACATTTGATACTTTGGAGCTGCCGACTACCCCCAGGGGGGGGGGGGGGTGGCACTCAGGACATACGCATACGGGGGGGGGTCAGTCCAAGAAATTTTCAGGCAACCCAAAAATATCACTTCAGCCTCAATGCAACCCAAAAATATCGGCTCATTTTACATATATAAACCTGTACATAAACATAAAATATGCCCAAACGATGCAAACAGAAGTCAGGATTGCCTCCATCGAACCCAGAAATATCATTATAACGATGTTTGGTATCAAAAAATATCATGAACATAGTTTCAGTTTTCTTTGGACCAAAAAATATCACTTTTGGCAACATTTTGACCCAAAAATATCGGACTTACCTCCCCGCATGTGCATGTGCCGAGTGCCCCCCCCCCGGGCGACTGCCCAAACCTTAATGCGCATGGTTGCCTTAGCTTTAAACCTGTTAAGACTTCTGGGGGTTTACAGAGTAAACTTTACGGATCTGTATTCAATCCTCTTTATCCTGCAAAACTCCAGGCTTTCCTTGTCTGTCGGACGGGACGGACTAGATAGAAAGTGAATTCTTAGTGCTTGTTTTTCAATTGCATGTCTTTGCTGCTAAAAAGTATTTTCCTTTGAAGTTTTCATATCTATTATGTATCGTTCAACTCTATCTCGATCTTCCTCTTTGCTTAACATGATTGTTCACATGGCATGAGCATGCATTAAGTGCATGCAGTCAGTCTGTCGGACGGACACTATCGGACGGACAAAATTTTCCTATCCTTTTGGCAATGCCTATTCGTATTGGAGACTTCTATGGCCATGTATCGCTACTTCAAGCAAACTTAATTCCATGTTAGATTTTGTTCTCAGCTCCATACCAGCTGCAAACTTCGTTTGCATTCAGCACAACGAAAGCAACTTCAGAAATAGCACATTTAAGTTCAATAATGAGTTTCTGCGCAGCAGAATTTGCACGTTACGATCTTTTCGTGAAAGTGGGCTTGAAATGAGTCACATTCTTTCACCCTGCCTGCGAATAATGAAAGAAAATCTGTTATTAGCAAAAATACTATTTTCTCTTCAAAACAAGCACTTATCTTGTTGTTATCTTCTTGTACCGCCCATCCTTGTCCAGAAGGATGTTTTAGGAACACTCACATGAAATGGAAGAATGCGAGAGTAGCTGATGTTCTTGCTGTTATCGCAGCCCAATATTTGCATTCTTCGTGTTGCCTCGGGATTTTGTTTACTGGTCGAGCCAGAAAGAGTTCCCATTTTTGAAAATTTATAACATCAACAGTACTTCACAGATTTGAATGATTCAAATTCTAGTTAAAAGCCGATAGATTGAAGTATTTTTCTGATTTTTCTTGCTGTCTTACTAGCACTAAAAATACAGGTGAATTCAACTTTACAAAAATTTCATGGTTGCAAAAAGACTGAAAATCGCCTAAAACATTGATCAAATCATAAAGGACTCCTCGCACAGATCAATAAAGAAAATGCAATTCTTCACGGATGAGAGGTATCCACTGCCCATGTATTGCTCTGGTACTGAAAATCTATAGTACTTGTTTGAAAACTGATGTCATATTACTCTCGGGAGAGGTGAAACGTCCCTTGCGTATTGTTCTGTGTAAAGAAGGTCCTTCGAATTTGATCAATGTTTTAGTCCCTTTTTCAGTCATTTTATAACCATGAAATATACCATTTAGGTTAGGATGATGCCTCTCTAGTTACAATCATGTAGATTAAAAGAAATATGCTGCGAGCTATGTTTCCATCAATCAACCCTATTTCACATAGGTAATTTTTTTGATGCTTTGGCATGGGTGCGTTTCCCGCCCCCTCTTTTTCCCAGAATGAGGCCCTCCACCATTGTTCTTTGAACAATTAGCTATTCAAATATAACAATGAAAACAGTCCTATTTCACAATAGACCGAATCGGCTAAGGTTTGTTTTACCCATTTCAACTCATGTGACCATACCCTTGGGAAGTATTGTCCTACTTTTTGCACACATGGCACAACTTTGCATGGCGCGAAATATGTAGGAGAAATCAAAAGATATTTTATCAAGAGATTGATCACACGACTTGAAATGGGTGTAAATAAACCTTAGCCGATTCCGTCTATTAAATTCAATTCGAGACAAAACGTGTGATTCCCTCCCGATTCCCTGTACAGTAAGAAATCTACGTGATATCATTACATTGCAAATACACGTACAAAACAATTTTATGCGTTACTGAGAGCAAGCGCACTTTTGAGATTTAGATCCACATTGTATCGAGGAAAGTGACCTTCCTGCAAGTATTTCCAAAGAACTGACATCAATGTGAAAATGATCTATTAGTAAATCAAGTGATTTGTGCCAGGCTACCGAGAATCATAGGAAAATTGGTAAATCTATAGCTTCATAGCTTCTTCACAACAAAAATTAGATTTGACTAATCAATGAACTGATTTCCTTGAAACTAGCCTTAAATGTTAGCAAATACAAAGAAAATTAAAAAAATATATACTTTGAAGCAATTTCAAGTATCTATTTATATAAAACAATCAGCGTATTTAGCTTTTTGCCCCAGGGGGGGACTTGGTAGTTCAAGTTGATGTATCCGTTGCAAAATGTTGCAAAACCCTAAACCCTCAGCGGTAGTAGCTTTTAGCCTAAGCGGTAGTAACTTTTGGCTTCCTTTTGCACCAATAACAATAGGTTCATTGTTCCAGAAACAATGATGCTATTGTATGACAGACATGAGAAAGAAAATAAGTTCTATTTCCTTTGAAAGGATACAGGTGTGGAAGTAAACATAGGATTGGGATGGGAGGACCTTCTCGTAGTGTGAGTATATGACAGTATGGTCAATGCAATGGTCCATCATTGATCAGAAATTTGTTTTGATAGGTTTGCATAATGTGAGGAGAGTGAATAAGTGGTTGATCTCTGTCGTTACAGAATCTTACTAACAACAATTCAGTTCATCAAACTTTCTTAAATCTCCCTGAACTAATCATATCAATTTTCACAACCCTAAAGCGGTAGTAAATTTGAAAATTTTTGACCCTAAGAGGTAGTAAATCGCAGATTTCGAGACCCTAAATTTTGCAACGGGTACGTCACCTTGAACTACCAAGTCCCCCCCCCCCTGGGCTTTTTGCTTCCATGACTAATTGTCACTGCAGTTTTTTCTGCAGTGTTCTTTCTCTTTCAAATCCAGATTGACTTAAAATGCATGAAAAAACTTAATTTGCAATGAAAATCGTAATTCATACACTAATTTATTTGCAAATGACGTCATAATTGTAAATGACATAATTGGTAGAAAATTTTGCTGACGCAAGCAAATTTTAAAAAGTCATAAATCAAATCAAACCTCTCATCAGGATCAATTGAATCATGATTGAATGATGCTTCGTGAAATTCTGACAAGAAACAAAGCAATTATAAAATGTTTAAGACTTCTGGGGGTTTGCAAAATAAAACTTTATGAATCCGTATTCAATCTTCTTTATCCTGCAAAAATCCAGGCTTTCCTTGTCTGTCGGACGGACTAGATAGAAAGTGAATTTTTAGTGCTTGTTTTTCAATTGCATGTCTTTGCTGCTAAAAAGTGTTTTCCTTTGAAGTTTTCATATCTATTATGTATTGCTCAACTCTATCTCGATCTTTCTCTTTGCTTAAAATGATTGTTCACATGGCATGAGCATAGCTACATTAAGTGCATGCAGTCAGTCTGTCGGACGGACACTATCGGACGGACAAAATTTTCCTATCCTTTTGGCAATGCCTACTCGTATTGGAGACTTCTATGGCCGCAGCGCTACTTCAAGCAAAGTATTGCATAATTCCATGTATTGCATAATTCCAAGATTTTGTTCTCAGCTCCATACCAGCTGCAAACTTCGTTTGCATTCAGCACAACGAAAGCAACTTCAGAAATAGCACATTTAGGTTCTATAATGAGTTTTTACGCAGCAGAATTTGCACGTTACGATCTTTTCGTGAAAGTGGTCGTGAAATGAGTCTCATTCTACCACCCCGCCCGCGAATAATGAAAGAAAATCTGTTTTCATGATTTTCTCTGAGTGTGACCAATTTTAAAACAAGCACCTATCTTGTTGTTTTTGTTTGTACCGCCTATCCTTGTCCGGAAGGATGTTTTAAGAACACTTACCTGAAATGGAAAAATGCGAGAGTAGTTGATGTTCTTGCTGTTATCGCAGCCCAATATTTGTTTTCTTCGTGTTGCCTCGGGATTTTGTTTACCGGTCGAGCCAGAAAGAGTTCCCATTTTTAAAACTTTATAACATCAACAGTACTTCACAGATTTGAATGATTAAAATTCTAGTTGAAAGCCGATAGATTGAAGTATTTTTTTGATTTTTCTTGCCGTCTTACTAGCACTAAAATATATAGGTGAATTCAACTTTACAAAACTTTCATGGTTGCAAAATGACTGAAAATCGCCTAAAACATTGATCAAATCATAAAGGACTCCTCGCACAGATCAATAAAGAAACTGCAACTCTTCACACGGGTGAGAGGTATCCACTGCCCATGTATTGCTCTGGTACTGAAAATCTATAGTATTTGTTTGAAAACTGATGTCATGTTACTCTCGGGAGAGGTGAAACGTCCATTGCGTATTGTTCTGTGTAAAGAAAGTCCTTCGAATTTGATCAATGTTTTAGTCCCTTTTTCAGTCATTTTGTAACCATGAAATTTTCATAATGTTAAATGCACCGATACCATTTAGGTTAGGATGATGCCTCTCTAGTTACAATCATGTGGATTTAAAGAAATATGCTGCGAGCTATGTTTCCATCGATCAACCCTATTTCACATGGGTAATTTTTTTGATGCTTTGGCATGGGTGCGTTTCCGGCCTCCTCTTTTTCCCTGAAACTGCGTAAGATATAACAATGAGGCCCTCCACCATAGTTCTTTGAACAATTAGCTATTCAAATATAGCAATGAAAACAGTCCTATTTCACAATTAAATTAAATTCGAGACAAAAAGTGTGATTCCCTCCCGATTCCCTGTACAGTAAGAAATCTACGTCATATCATTACATTGCAAATACACGTACAAAACAATTTATGCGTTGCTGAGAGCAGCGCACTTTCGAGATTTAGATCCACATTGTATCGAGGAAAGTGATCTTCCTGCAAGTATTTCCAAAGAACTGACATTAATGTGAAAATGGTCTATTAGTAAATCAAGTAATTTGTGCCAGGCTACCGAGAATCATAGGAAAATTGGTAAATCTATAGCTTCTTCATAGGAAGCCCAGGCAGTTAGTTAACTGAACAATGATAAGTTTACGATCGTAAAATTGTTAATTGTATACTACCTTTGTGTGTTATTTGTTGCACTTCTCCACTGCTGTACTTCTGCACTGTACTGCATAATTGTTAGAATGCGAGAGTTCGATACAAAATTTCTTGTTGGTATTCTTTTATATGTAAACAAGGATTGCAACTAATCCTCAAGCCAAATTCAATAAACTGTTTTGTCCTCGCTCGTAATCCGACATCCATGCTCTAAATTCGCAATGGAACATATCAAAATGTTCCAAAGTCATTGAACTATACTCTCCAATACTTTGTTTCTTCGTCATCAATGCTTAAATTGCAACAATTTGCAACTTTTTGACGTACGTCTCGTCAGATCACGTTTCTCCCCATGCTTCGGCCATCGAACGGTCCCAAAGCTATCGAAATTCGAAGGTTTTCGTCAGCCTGCCTTGCTTTGCCTTGCACATAATGTACACAGGGACCCCCTGGCATACCATAGAGCGCAGTTTCGGTTTGAATCGATCAACAGATGGACCGGGGGATCCCTGTGTACATTCTGTGCAAGGCAAAGCAAGGCAGGCTGACGAAAACCTTCGAATTTCGATCGCTTTGGGACCGTTCGATGGCCGGAGCATGGGGAGAAACGTGATCTGACGAGACGTACGTCAAAAAGTTGCAAATTGTTGCAATTTAAGCATTGATGACGAAGAAACAAAGTATTGGAGAGTATAGTTCAATGACTTTGGAACTGGATATGTTCCATTGCGAATTTGCAGCATGGATGCCGGATTACGAGCGAGGACAAAACAGTTTATTGAATTTGGCTTGAGGATTGGTTGCAATCCTTGTTTACATATAAAAGAATACCAGCAAGAAATTTTGTATCGAACTCTCGCATTCGAACAATTATGCAGTACAGTGCAAAAGTACAGCAGTGGAGAAGTGCAACAAATAACACACAAACGTAGTATACAATTAACAATTTTACGATCGTAAACTTATTGTTGTTCAGTTAACTAACTGCCTGGGCTTCCTGTGGCTTCTTCACACCAGGGTCTCTGTTCACACACAACAAAAATTAGATTTGACTAATCAATGAACTGATTTCCTTGAAACTAGCCTTAAATGATAGCAAAGACAAAGTAAAGTAGAAAAACATATACTTTGAAGCAATTTCAAGTATCTATTTATATCTCTTTCAAATCCAGATCGAGTTAAAATGCATGAAGAAACCTAATTTGCAACGAAAATCGTAATTCATTCACTAATCTTTTTGAAAATGACGTCATAAATGTAAATGACATCACTGGTAGAAAATTTTGCTGACGCAAGCAAATTTCAAAAAATTATAAATCAAATCAAACCTCTCACCAGGATCAATTGAATGATGCTTCGAGTAATTTACCCTGGGTACCAGACTCTGGTACCCAGGGTACGAGTAATTCCGACAATGAACAAAGCATAGACCGGTGGCTGGAGGGGGAGCATTACCACCTAGAAGGAGACTTTATGAGACCCACTTTTTCTAGGGTAGTTTTTGGCGTAGATTTCGAATTTGGGTGTTGATCAGACCGTTCGGGGGGGCTTTTCCGAGATATAGGGGGTCTAACTCTTTTTGGGGGGGCGTGCCTTTTTGTTTTGCAATATACTTCAAATTTATAAGCAAAAACATTTTTGAAAACAATTTTATCAATTAAACGTATGCAAAGTGTGTTGTTAGTTTCCATATTGGCTCTTCCCTACTATTGGGGGGAGGGTCTGGCCAAATTTCCGAGATGACGTCACTTCCATTTTACTTATTCTGGTAAAGAATCGAAGTTGTTGCATTTCAGTGTATCTAAGCGTCAGGGCATCAACGCTAAACAACTTATACCTGCAAACCTTTCAAGTATACATACCCAGACTCTCTTACCTTAAGCATCATTTTCGTCATTAGATATTTCATCGTAGGCAGTGTCCCGATTCGCAATTTCATTTGTAAGATCGTCCTGCTGAATGATGGAAGTTGATGGTTGTCTCCAAATTCTAGCCCTAATGGGTTGCTTGATGCGCTTGTCAAGACTATTCCTGCGTGACGAGAGTAGTCATAGATCTATGACCGTTTCATCCCCCTTGCAAAAGTTCACCAGAAGATTGTTTGATGGGTGTCATCTACAGAGGTGTTATGATTTTTTCCTTAAAAGGGACAGTTAAACTTCGTGAACTATGCACTATTGCATATTCTGGGGCATCAGCTGACAAACCAAGCTCTGCACAGGTAAGAACTCTTAGGTGCTGTTTTGTAATTTCCAGCATGTTTTTTCCCTTTTCTGGAGCAAGAAGACCGTGATCATTTCCATTGAATGAATACAAACCAGTGCCACCATGCATGTAGATTATCATGTTTGCAACTTAGTTAACAATAAGGATCACCAGGATATCAATGTCCGTAGAGCTTGAGCAAAGAACACATTTTGTAACGTCACTTTTGTTGGTTCTCAATACATAGTGTAGAAGGCACACTCTCATGTCTGTTTTTGTGATTTGTTTGGAGATCTACATTCGGTCAATCAAGTCCTCTACCAGGTGAGTCAATTACAAGAATCCTCATTTGAAGGGCTACTGTTCCCTGGATTATCAGGATGACAATGTTGGAAAATATATATCATTAATGATAGACATCTTGATGATTGAAATCGACAATTACCTTCTGAAATTATAAAGGTTTTGCTACAGAACGTCCCTTTGAGAAACCTTCAAACACGGCGTAAAGTCAAGGTCAAACTTCCAAATATTTCTGTCTTGCAACGATGACTCTTATGTGCTCTGGCATTTATCATCCCTTTTGGAGGGTGAGAGCGCTGTCCCGATGATTATAGCAAAATATTTCAGGAAATTTCATCTTCCTGACAGTGAGTTTCATAACATTACATTTACGAAAACGCGTTGCAGTCATTGCTGCAAGGCCAAAAATTTTATGACAATCTGACTGCGATTTCATGTTGTTTTAAGAAAACTGTCACATTTTCGGAACGAAGTGGCCGATTTCTGTCAGGTAAATTTGAAACCTATTTGAAATGTTCCCTATTACTTTATATATTTGACGATATTGTTGCCTTGATATCTCATGAAGCAACAGTGTTGAAAACCGGGAATGTTTCATTGACTCACCCTGTAAGTATTCTCATGCAGCCATTTTTACACAAGAAATAGACCATGACGACCAAGGCCTGTTCTTTCTGCTACCCAAACCAACTCAGTTACTTCAAAATGTCGTTGATCGTTCTTTCCATTGCAAATGCAAATGTCAGGAATTTTTGTAACGAACGCTCTCTCTACCTGTATCTTCTTAGAAACGGAGCTGTACTCTTAGTGGATCTACATGCATAAATATCATGTATTTGGTACCTTCACAACAAACCTCAACGGTGCTGCTAGACCTGTAACATAACAATTGACATTCAAGAATTTCGGGTTGAGTGTTGTATGAAATTTCCAGACTCAGAAAGTTTGCTTGCGCCATTTTCCAACTGATACTACCAGATCTAGACCGCCAAAGAGGCACAGATGCGAAGGGGAATGCTATGTCGATGATCACAAATGATTTTTTTACACGATAATGCAAGTAAAAGTCAGATGATATCTGAATAGCCCAAGAACGATGACAGTACTCAAAGTTTCCTTTTTGCAAGCTCTAGGACATGGAGATCTCTTAATTTTTCTCCCCAGTGAAGTTCCAAACCAGAAAATGCACATAAGAAGTGGCACTGCAATGAAAAATCAGACGATCTCTTCTCCTTCCATTCATACAATAAAAATGGGTATATTTCGTCCTTCTTCAGAGAAGGAAAGGAGGCATGCTGGAAAATACCAAAAGCACCCACAGGTAACGGGGAAAAATTGATAAAAACAACAAGTACCTCTCATTTTACTTTAGTGTTTGCCAAATTTTTCCAACTTTGTGTAGATAAGGCCAACGACAACGATGTCTTTCATACAAACAGTTCCGGCCCAGAACTGTTTGTATGATAACATCATTGTCGTTGGCCGTATCTAGGTAAAGTTGGCAAAATTTGGCAAACACTAAAGTAAAATGAGAGGTACTTGTTGTTTTTATCAATTTTTCCCCGTTACCTGTGAAGCACCTAAGAGTTCTTTTCACCTGTGCAGAGCTTGGTTTGTCAGCTGATGCCCCAGAATATGCAATATTGCATAGTTCACGAAGTTTAACTGCCCCTTTTAAGGAAAAAATCATAACACCTCTGTAGATGACACCCATCAAACAATCTTCTGGTGAACTTTTGCAAGGGGGATGAAACGGTCATAGATCTATGACTACTCTCCTCACGCAGGAATAGTCTTGACAAGCGCATCAAGCAACCCATTATGGCTAGAATTTGGAGACAACCATCAACTTCCATCATTCAGCAGGACGATCTTACAAATGAAACTGCGAATCGGGACACTGCCTACGATGAAATATCTAATGACGAAAATGATGCTTAAGGTAAGAGAGTCTGGGTATGTATACTTGAAAGGTTTGCAGGTATAAGTTGTTTAGCGTTGATGCCCTGACGCTTAGATAGACTGAAATGCAACAACTTCGATTCTTTACCAGAATAAGTAAAATGGAAGTGACGTCATCTCGGAAATTTGGCCAGACCCTCCCCCCAATAGTAGGAACTAGCCAATATGGGAACTAACAACACACTTTGCATACGTTTAATTGATAAAATTGTTTTCAAAAGTGTTTTTGCATATAGATTTGAAGTATATTGCAAAACAAAAGGCACACCCCAAAAAAAGACTTAGACCCCCTCGGAAAAGCCCCCAAATGGCCTGATCAACTCCCAAAATCGAAATCTACGCCAAAAACTACCCCAGAAGGCGTGGGTCTCATAAGGTCTCCTTCTAGGTGGTAATGCTCCCCCTCCAGCCACCGGTCTAGCAATTATAGATGTTTAAATCTGTTTTTGTCCACCACTCTCCAAATATGATGCTATTGTGATCATGTGATCTAATTTCGAACAATGAGGCATTAATTTTTGTAATTGCTGACTAAATTTGATTAAGATTCGCGAAGGTCTGGTACCTATACCTTTTGTCGCCTTGGCACAATGTCTCAAACTTTGGTTGGGGGGGGGGGCGAAAAACTCTCCAATGTGAAATAGGGTTGAAGAATTCTCATGGCAGAAGCCGAAAAAGAGGAACCAAATTCAACTCTTACAGCGTCGCTAGCGCAGTGCAGCAACAGTCACAGACAGCCATAGTAGAGCCGCCGTAAGAAAATGTTTCCAAGAAAACGTAAAATTTCGCAGCACTATCTTGGCACTGGCCCTGTTGCTTATGATTATATGAAAACTATGCTGACGGCTGATTTGGACAAAGAAAACGCATCTGCATGCTGTTATTTCAATAACTAATTAATGTCCACGCACGTGTCGAAATCATGAACCACAATGTGCTAATTTTTGACTTATATATGCAGCACTTGAATAAGCTATTTATCTGGTGAGAGGTTTGATTTCATTCAGAAATTTTTAATTTGCTTACGTCAGCAAATTTTGATAAGCTTCGACTCAAATTTAGTGATTTAAATGAACACAAATTTCGGCACAATTTTGACTGTTTGAGCCCAATTTGCGACTGCAGAAAGGCAAATGAAGATAATGAACACTGTCTCCTGCACTGCCCTTTGTATGACATTATACGGCAAGATCTCTTTGGTCATCTCGAAAACATTCTTGAGTTCGACGTTTCGGACATGGAATACAAATCACTCTGTGATCTTCTCCCCTTCAAAAAACCTGACTTAGATGTGAGTGTGAACAAACTGATTATAGAAGAAACAATTCGTTTTACCGAGGATACGAAACGATTTTTAAATTAAGTATAACTATTTGAAGCGCAGTAACATGTCTCTTGTTGTATTATAATTCTTTTATTTATGTCTTGCATTTGTCCGTCGTAACTGTTTTTTCATATTTGTGTTTTCTAGTAAATAAACAAATTCACATTGTAAGTAGAATTCGTGTTTCTTGTAAATATTTATGTGAACAGTGATGTTACTGATACATTTACTTTTAAGCTCTGACTCTGTTGAATGCACTTCTTAAGACTTTTTTCTTGCGTTATTCAGAAATTATGTTTACTACCCAGGGGCGGACTGGCATTAGAATTGGGGCCCGGGCGATTCGACAGCGAGGGGGCCCGCAACTACGCGAGCGAAAAGTTTGGAGGGCACTCCCTTGGGAAATTTTTTGTGGACACACCTCCTGGATTGGCCTCAAAATATACTTGACTCGCTTCTAACAATGTGAATGGTTTTCTATACGATCAAAGAAAATTTTTTCCAACAAATACAAAAAGAGGAAGATGATATATATGTATTCTACTAAGACCCTTCCTCATCTCTGTCATATTTCCATCGACCAAACTGTGTTTTTGTACTGAAAACAACTACAGTACTTTATTGATTCATTTATTTTATTTGATCATTTATTTATTTATTCTTTTTTTCCCGTTATACCAGCACCTCTAAGGGGACCATTATGGAAATAAGGTCAGCTTGACCCTTTAATGCTATCCCTGCCACTGTAATTAGGGGTGTTTTTATTGTACGTTTTTAACCTTAAAGTATTGTATTGTATCTATTTTTTATATTTATTATAATAGCTTGTATATATTTTTATGTGGCAAATGATACATACATACATACATACATACATACATACATACATACATACATACATACATACATACGTACATACATACATACATACATACATACATACATACATACATACATACATACATACATACATACATACATACATACATACATACATACATACATACATACATACATACATACATACATACATACATACATACATACATACATACATACATACATACATACATACATACATACATACATACATACATACGAGTTGCATTCTGCTATCTACCTTTTCAAGTGATGTTTGACAGACTCACGAGAACAGAATGCATATTTGATGGAGCTGAAAATAAGTGCAAGCGCAGTGAGCAAAGCTGGGGGTCCGGGGGCTTGCCGCCGGGAAAAATTCTCATAACCTTTAGATTGTTGGAAAACGCCCCATTTGGGAGAATTTACCATTTAAAGAAGCAAAGAAGCATCACGAGTGATGGGGTCCTTCCGGAAAATTTAAGAAAATTACTGCAATTTCACGAGTAGATACATTATTTTTGAATTGCACGATATAAAAAAGAATAGTTTGATAGATTCTGGCAACCTCCTTGAATAGAACTAACTTTGAATTTTCATTTCTATGAGCTTCGCTTTCACAGCCTCTTTTACTTAAAGATGAACGAACTTCAGCAAAGTATTACGGGCTGAAGCGCCTCAGCCGACCGTTTCCAGCAGGCCTGTTGGGGGGATGCAATTTTTCATAGCATAAGATGAATGCGAGAGTAGAAATCTCAGCCCCACCGTGACTTTCAGGGCCACGCCCGCTTCGCTCATGGTGAAGGTCTGATTCATTACCGAGAAATGCTTTCATTCATCCTTCCTCAAATTTCAAGATCCAACTACTTACGAAAGGGAATCCTTTTGACGAAAGACCTCAGTGGTAAAATTCTTGAAAGTAGAGCATCAAAATCGTCCACAAAAGGTCTTTTTGTCATGTCAATTACTGTACATGCTTTTGTATCATTGTTCTTGTGTAATTTTCATTTCATGATGCCTTAAAAGCACCATTAGATCACATTTCAGAATCCTTAGATGTTGAAGACTTCTATCCAGAGGCGTACGCATCACTTGAAGTGAGGGGAGTAGCCCCAGGAAAATTCTTAGTAACCACGCCCTTTAGACGCTCGGAAAAAGAAGGAGACGCCCTTCTTAGCTATGCTTTGCATCGTAAACATGGTAGCAATTATCACAGCAGGTCACTTCACTATCACTATCACAGTAGGAAAGTCAAGAAGAATGATTATTCCATAACGTCCAGACTAGTATATCAAAACACGCATTGCAAACTTGCTTTGCTGCACAATGATTTGGAGCTGGTCCTTCGAGCTTGATGTCTCTTTTCGTTCCTTTATAATTGTTTAGTCGGCCGGTGGCATCTTTTATGCAAGAAGCTTTGGCAAATTTCAACAGTAGCAGCGAATTAGGATCCCTATAGCTAGCGGCATGGACAGGCTGAGATAGCTTGGGATATTGAAATAATTAATTGGGTCTGGGGGCCAAGCCCCCAGGAAAATTCTCGAGTGTTCTACGATTCTACTTTGGCTGAGAATGCCTCTTCCAGCCGAGTTCAAGCATTCGTTAGAAGCCCAAAACCTTTCTATGAAACTTTGACAAGCCCCGGCACAAATGTATTACATTTTTGTGCCAATCTCAAGGACCATCTTTTTTGAAAAATTGGGGGTCCGGACTCCCATTCCCACCTTGGGTACGCCACTGCTTCTAGCTTTTCTCTAAAACCTTGTTCATATTTTAAATACCCCTAACATGGTCTCCTAGGTCGCTGTAAATCGAGTGAAGATATAGGCAAAACAATTGTTTGAAAAAGACTGGCAAGGGCAAATGGTAAAGTGAGAAGGGGCCCCTGCATATAAGACACCTTCCTCGATAAGGTCTTTATTGGGCCCCTTTGGCAAGAGCTGCTCCAGTTCCGTCAAGTTCTACATTTGCAGATTCATCAGTTCATCTACCAGTCGAAAAAAATACCAATACCAATTTTGCAGTACCCTTATCTTGCAAACTGGGGCCAACATGCAATCTTTTGACATTTTCAACTGTTTGACAAACTAACTGTTGAAAGAATTATTACAGGGCATTTAAACCAATTTTCGTTGATTGAAACTGGTTGTTTTGTCACTGTCATAAAGTTCATCAAAAATTAACCATTTGAAGTATTTTTCTTCCAGCTCAGAAGGGGCCCATGTGAACCCTTGCTGAGGGGGGCCCTTCGGGCCCTAGCCCAGTAGCCCGACTGGCCAGTCCGCCCCTGTTACTACCATTTCATTTTTCCAAAAATTAATAAAAGGGCGGGGTTGGAATAAGAGGGGGGGGGGTTGGAAAATTATTCTTCAAAAATTGATAAGTGGGGGGGCGATTATTCGGTACTCGAGAGTAACTACTTAACGGGGCATTCCGCAGGAAAGACTGGATATCGGCCAACTGCGTTTTTTTGCTTTTAAAACGAAGATACATATCATTATCAACATTTCCCAATGTTTCTCCAACATAGAGCTCAAGCCGGCCACAAACGACAGAACGAGAACTCAGCCATACCTGGAATTTGAATCCGAGACAGAAAATGAGAATTGTCGGTAAAACCGATCAATTCTCTTTGTCGTGGTCGATCGTGAACACATGAGTGAACGAATAGGTACAGCAGGACATTCACACTCAATTCAAATAGTGACACGCAACAAACCCATCAAGACTTGCCAACGACCAACCGACGAACAATAACGAAATTTGCAACCTTTGTTAGCCACACAGGGGGGGGGGGGTTCTTCCATAGTAATGGTACCTGGGGATGTGCCGCCCACAAGGGTATACTCTTTCAAACTTTCTAGTCTAGCCAAGGGTATGCATTTTGCCAATTTTAGTCCATTTAGTCTGGACAAGGGTATGCTTTTTAGCAATTTTAGTCGATTTTAGTCTGGGCAAGGGTATGCTTTTGGCAATTTTAGTCGATTTTAGTCTGAAGGGTATGCTTTTGGCAATTTCGGTCAAAGAAATGCCAAACTGCTGTAATTCCTGTAAAGAAACCCAAAATTTTTCAAATTTTGATCCTTAGAATGCAAAAATTTGGCACGTTTTGTCTAGAAAATGCCAACTCATGGCACTTCTGGTGTTGAAATTAGTCTAGCCAAGGGAATCATTTTCACAAAAATTGGTCAAGCCGACGGTGCCATTTTGAAACTGTGGACGGCACACCCCTACCCGAAATTTAGCCGAGAACCCCCCCCCCCCGTGGTTAGCCAAGAACGAAGCATAAAATTGGTAAGGTAATAAAATTGAAATCGCTCAAAATGTTTTTCTCCATATCTCGCGTTTGAGAAGTGCGATCGACGAAAGGAAAACAATTTCCCATTTGTGACATAATCTGCTTCTCGATCGAGATAACGTTGATTTACAAACTGCCCTGTTACAAAAGAAAAAGCTACAAAATTACGGTTCAAGATAAAAACTATCTAAAATACGTAAAAGTAAGGGAAAGGTGAGACAATGCTCAGGATTTGTCATTTTTCAGTGATGATTTGAATTAGGTTGAAGTATTGGCCCTCTTATTTTCTCTTTTTAGATCATTCCAATGTTCAGCTCCTCTATTTGAGAAGCATTTTTGGCCACACGCGGTTTTTAGAAAAGGTACACAAAGATCAGTGTTGGTATTACGAAGCTGCCTAGCACAGGTTTCAGATAACCTTTGGATGTTTGGCACCACCCTGTAAGATACTCGTGCGCTCTTCATGGTTTATGGACCTATAGACCATCTTCAATTTTTCTGTTTCTATGAGCTCTTTGACCGTCTACCATCCCAATTGCCTGATGATTGGTGATGCAGGTTTTGTCACATAAGAAACTCAGTTCTCATAATAAGGGATATGGAAAGGAGCTAACCGAGCTAGCGCCAGGCTAGGTATATTATTTTCATTCTGTTCCTTTCATTTTGACATCACTGGAATTTTAAATCCTCTGGTTTTGCAGCAATCAGTAATTTTGACTTTCTTGCTTGATAAATGAGCATTTACCCATCAAATTCATACAAACAACTAATACCTTTTCAAATAACAAATAGCAAAAATGAGGAAATTGAAATCATGGCTGCTACATTAGAATCGAAAACTTTCGAACGATCAGGCACAAAGAAATATAACAGAAAATCTTAAATAACCAATGTTTTGCCAATAGTAACTCGGTTTCTTAAACTTTTTATTCAAAAGTATGGTTCCTTGAGGCGTTTCTTGAAAATAGTGCACGAATGGCACCACTTTTAATTTGATGTACAGCTGGTTTTACCATTGTTCAAATCAAACGAAAATTCCATTTAAATATCCATGTAGATGTGGTGATAACCATGTACCTTTTGAAAGTTGATATTGATGTCGTGCTTGTCCGAAAGGTTTTAGTCCAAAATCCCTGAAAAAGCGTCCTAAAGTTTTTGGTCCAAAGTTATTTGGCCAAAACTTTTCCGTCCGAAAGTTTTCGATTTTAATGTACGCAGCAGCCATTCAAAGGGCGCACATGTTATTTGGGACAGCCTGTTAAAATATGAAATATAGGGTAAGGAAGACGGGGTATAGTGAACTATATTGTAGGTTTTCATGGGACTAAATTTTCATATCGAGGCAAGTGATGTTCCTGGAAGTATTTCAAAAGAACTGACGTCATTGGGAAAATGGTCTATTGCTGTCGTACAGTTGATACATGGAAAAGTCTAAAAATAGCCTATTGTAGGTGATGTGATATTCTCTATGAATCAAACAACAGGATGATAAGCATTTGGTTTGCTCTATTTTTAGATTAGGTCATGATATATCTATTACTTGTCTTTAAGCATATGTTTTTATACATATGTGCACCTTCAAAACTCAAAAACGCGATTTTATAACCGCAACTTGCTAAGACAGGTATTCTCGTCACAAAGAGATTACCATTTGGTGGAAAAGAGCTTACATTTTGCAAGAAACCCGTTACATTCTCTGTGGGAGATGTACATCCATCTGAACTGTTGAGCAACATAATATTATGGTATTAAATACATAGAAGAAAATATCCTAACACCTAGCAGATGTAGTCGTTTGCAGATGAACTTAGTAAAGATTGGGGATTTGGGTTATAGGAACGAATATCTTGCCCATTGTATCATACACCATAAAATTACACCACTGATGACATAAAAGGTAGATTTTTTAAAATATTCATGTTTGATTGTATTTGGAGATAATGATAATGTCCAGTTTGTGTATTTGTGTCAAGGTCGAACTAAATCTGAGAGACATGGCAGAGTCTACCGGGTGAGTCAAAAAAAAGTTTAAGCGTTTGGTGGGCTGTTACATAAAAGTATGGAGCCGAAATTCAAAACTGAATTGTTAATCTATCAGCCCGGGGGCTAGCCAGTGGCGGATTTAGGGGGGGCAGATGGGGGCAACTGCCCCCCCTTCACGATGAAAATTCAGCTTTGGCGCCCCCTTTTTGGCAAGAAAAGCGCCCCTTATCCTGACCCGAATGCACTCTTTTTTCAGTGATTCGTTCTGAATGCGGCGAATCATATAAACTAAGGCGTTATTCTGTAGAAAAACCAGATAATTTTCTCGAATAAAGCCCCAAAAATTTTCGCGCGCCTTCGGCGCGCTAACTTTTCACTGTATTTTTGGCGCCCCCTCTCCAAGTTGCCCCCCTTCAACTTTGGTCTGGATCCGCCCCTGGGGGTAGCTACCATATATGAAGGTACGGGATGTGCCATTTTTTGGGGTGCCTTTTTTCCAGCTGAAAATAAATTTTGGGGTATCATTTGTGGTAAAATTACAAGTAGTCATAAATTTTGAGGTGTCATTTTAAAAAATTAACTCTTTAGGGTATTGATTTTGATCAAATTTCACTTACTCGGTTACCATTTTGGATGGCTGTCACAATTTTAGGGTATACAGTTTTAATGGCCTGTAAATTTTGGGGCATCATTTTCGTGAAAATTTATAAATTTTATGGTGCCTTTTCAGACGTCAAATGGCACACCCCCGTCACCCGCCTATTGAAGTTACCCCCCCCCCGGGTCTATCAGTGAAAGGTTAACTTAGATGATAAAATTTTGTTTGATAAGATCACTCATCATTTAGACCCAGAAATTAGAAAAATGCCTGCAAGGGGTTTGTATGGGAATCGAATATTCTACGTTCCGTTCTGGTCCATGATTTGTGTGGCATTGAAGTTCACTTTGTAAGTTTTAGGAATAGAATTTTAATTTCAAAAGCAAGTAAATTATAGACCAGAATGGAATGAGGAATTCTTGTTCCCAAACATGCCCCTTACACGCATTCTCCCAATTTTTGGGTCCAAATGATGAATGATTTTATGCCACATAATTTTTTCATCTAAGTTAGCCTTTGAGTGATAGATTAACATTTTAGTTTTAAATATCTGTCACATACTTTTTACTCCATAGCCCGCCTAACGGTTAAACTTTTTTTGACTAACCCGGTATAAATGCTTTTAAATTCTGGGAATTTTGCTGTTACGAGCAATCTCTTTTGAAGCGTGCTCAAACATAACAAAGAGACTATTATCACATCGAACGTTATTAGTCCATTCCACTAAATAACTGTCGTAACTTAACGTCCCCCCGAATTAAGAAAAATTCGTTCCAGTACTGCAGGAAATGAAATCAAGCGAAGCTTCAGGAACATTTTTCGAACAACGCACGTAAGATTGTAAGAAAACGCATCTCTCGTAGAACATTCGCCGTCGCATTGACAAAAGGATTGTGATCGACAATAGCCTTCCTCTGGAAATTTTTGCAATTTGAGCTTCAGCATCATTCAGAAATAGATCCTTTCAAGCAAAGATACGTTATTAGACTGACGACGTGATTCCTTGTATTCGTTCAACATTTATAATCTGATGTTTTAATTTCACTCATACAAAGGACTCACGACCAAACAGATTATAAACAGGGACTAAAATCTCATGAAAAATCAGAAGAAACTTAGAACATCTTCCATCCTACGAACGTCGAAAGAAAATTCGAACGTCTCTTCGAACGTTACTTCGAACGTTGCTTCGCTGCGAGAACTCGAACTTTGAACTAATGAGCCAATCAAACGCTACAAGTAGGCACGTGGGTTGGCCATATTAAGAAAGTAGCGATCTGATTGGTCGCGCCGTGAACGCGGCGGACTTGGCCTAATTAGTCCCTGTATTGAAGCGTAAGGACATAAGTCCCTCAACTGAAGCGATAACAACAACAACAACGAGCGTAAGTTAGAGGGACTTATGTAATGTAGTCTAATACGTTATCTGAAGATAACAAAACATTTCTGACTGGTTTACAATTCACAGCATTTCTTAATATTTGAGCTCAATTCGATTCTCAAGAGCGTTCAGTTCACTAATAAGAATGATAATGTTAATAATACCTTATTTACTGTTAGTTTTACAATAGTGTGAGTGAGCACTTCACTAACAAAAAGCAAGATTGCATTATGGAACATATTCATTGCAAACGTTTCAGGCGCATTTGTTTTAGAAAAACTAGTCTTTTGAGAGTTTTGGATTGATTTGCATTGCTGCATTGCATTGCTGCATTGCTTCATTTCATTTGGAAGAGGATTCCAAATCTTTGGACCAAAAAAGCTAGTGGATTTTATACTATAATCTGTAGTTTTAACTTTAGGAATGGATAGAACGTCACTTCTTCGAAGATAATAGCTAGTGGGTTTTGGGAGAAAATAGTTTTTCATAAAGACCGGATTCATGTTGTGCAAAGTTTTGTACATTTCAAGTGCCAAGAATCTAATAGAATGGATATGAATTGTAGTAGATTCGGCGCTAACTATGTAGAAGAATCTTTGTAAGATGAAGTATAATCAGAGAGTGCTGTGGTAAGGCCTTCTTAGGGCCTGTTTATATGAGGAAAAACACCTCACCTGCCAGACCCGGGACTGAGAGGTGAGATTCCACCTCCCCATAGAATCCTTTGTATTTTCATTTTGCGTTTACATGACGAACGCAACACCACCGGTATAGTGAAATCCCACCTCACCAGAGGTGGAATCTCACCCGGGTGAGGTGAAACTTTTCCATATAAACGAAACACAACCGGTATGGTGAGGTGAATTGAAATTATTCGTTGATTCTTATTGGTCAGTCCGTGCTGATTTCACGGAAGAGAGACACAGAAGAGAGGCCCGCGGCTGACAGGTGAGGTGAAAATGGCCGGTGAGATGTTTTTCCCCATATAAACAGGGCCTTATTGACTTTTTCCAGTTTCTCTTCACTAGGAGCCTTTGAGTATCTTTACAGGGGTCCGAAAACATTTAGTGAAATTTAATTAACATGCCATTTCTCCAAAGTTGAATCAATACTTTTTTAAAAATCGTAATGGGACCCTTAGGAGTTACTTTAATCATAACTACCGTGCGTTACGTCACTGATATGGAACTGCAAGAAATTAGAAGTAAAAGTCCAGAATTTTGCTGAAACTTGAAACCATGATCTTTGTAAAGTGCAGGTAGTTATGAGAAACTAAGAAGTTGACCCAGTACTGAAAGTTTTTCAAAATCATGAACATAATGAGTACTTATACCTTTTTGAACACTTTCTTAGGAGTTTCTTCAAACTCTCTATCATAGGCGCACGGGAGGATAGCCAAAATCTAGGAGGTTTCCCGATAGAAAGTCCATTGTTTACCAACATTTTCGCCCGAGTGTACAATGAAAACTCGCGTATAATAACCTAAGAACCTACAGGCTGAAAATTCTGAAATTAGACCCCCAATATATAAGAACCCATTCAGCCTGAAATTTGAAAAAGGTTCTTATTTGTGGAGATCATCAAACTAAATCAAACTCTAGTTGCTTTGTCATTGAGCCTGATTGAGAATCATACGTACTGATTCTTCCATATGTGCAAATTGCAAAGAGCTCTACAGATGCATTGAAAGCTTTCACTGTATTCTGTAAAATTTCTGATTCTTCCATGAACTGATGTTTTGAATAAGGCCTCATGAACAGTAAATAATGGGCTTGAAGTTTCAATCTGAACAAAAGAAATACCTGGAAGCCCTGAATGAACTAAGAACCAATTTAAGAACCTGAGCAGCCTTATCTCCTACTAAATACTCAATACTCATTACATAAGAACCTAATCAGGCTGAGTTGCAAAATCCTAGGTTCTTATACGCGGGTTCTTACTGTATTTATGACCCAAAAGGCTAATTTTGCAAGGGTGAGAAACGGACATGACCTAAATCACATGCAGATTTTCTCAAGACCACCCACCCTAAAACGCCGAAAAAAGCAATCTTCCTAGAGTGCTACACTTTAAAAAACAAACTATCAGTACTTAGATGGATGTTTCTTCGAGCTATTTCAGCAAAGAACTCAAACCTACAAATTATATTTCTCTTGTTTGGGCAAGCAAAAGATCTTCTAAATTCGTTCGGTACTTCGAGATTTTGATCGTCGAGGCCATTCAGTCGAACGTGCTTTTGTTTGCCTTTGGTGGGAAATTCAAGTGGAAGAAAATCAGCCAATCCGACCACATTATTCGTCATCTTCCATTCTGATTGGTCGGGGAACAGAACAGATCTGTGCCCCGAAAGAAATTTTGTCCTTTTTGAGAACAGTTGAGAAAAAAGGCCCTCATTGAAGCAAGAACAACAACATAAATTCAATTCAATAAGATGAGCGTAATTTGAGAGCCCTTATGGAGTGAGGCTAGCCAATAGACCTTTTAGCTATTCTGAAAGCGAATGTGGATCGAACGATGTTTCATTACAATTTGTAGAATTTTCAAATGAGCACAATTGCGATCGAAGCTCTAACGCCACTCTATCGAACCTCATTTATAAAATTGTATATAAATATCGCTCGATCCAGGCTCTTTTGTAGAATAGCTAGAAGGTCTATTCCTCCATATCACCTGGCCTTTCAAATGGATGAACTGAGAGAATGGCATGGTCTATAAATAGGACAAAGGAGGAACCTACGCGTGCACACACGCTGCTTTGGCGTTGTTCGCTTGTACACGCATCAAGATTATCACATGTTATTTAAAGATCTATGAGACCACATCTTTTATTTATATCATGTCATTCCCTTTCCATTCTTTTCTAACATCGATACATTCATTCATCCCTTTATCTCCTTTAACCAAGGCCCGGGGCTGGTAGGCAGTTGTTGAATTTTAGGATATCATTGCCAACCAAAAGTTGCTGAAATGAAGAATTTCCTATATTCTTGATACCAGAAAGAATCTAAAATTATGTAGTAAGATTTCGAACGAAGTAATGATGTAACTGGCACATAATACAGTATCAAAAGTTTCTATTTTTGAACAATGCAAAAAATTTTGAGTAGAAATTGCAAATGTTTCTTAGCTCTTTAAATTCAAATAATGTTGTAGTTTCTTAAGTTTGGACAGATAGAGTCTACTGTTTCTTAAAGTGCCAATCAGGTCATTTAAAAAAATTTGAATATAAACTTTAAAATGTTAGAGAAATGTGTATTATTACGTTTTTTCTTTAAAAAGTGTTCTTTCGTTTGAAATAGCCCCATGGCGAGGGTTTTTCTCTGCCCCTGGACCGCCTAATGAACGATGTGTCTTGTGGGGCATCTTTGAACCCTTCTTTCAAGGGTATATCATAGTTTTAAGTTTGCGAAAGTGTTGAAAGTTCGTCATACATATCCTTAGCTTCAATTTGATTCGATTTGTAGAAAATTTTTTTTCGACCTTGTAGGCACTTTAAGCTGTTTCTCATAAAATGATGAGTTTGACCCAAAGAGTTGTTGACCATCTATCATCCAACATTGCTTTGTAGGTTGGCTCAAAAATATCGCGTTTGTGCTCTATCCACGTGGTGACATCTGGAAATATCCAGCTCAGACTTTTTAATTAAAACCGCAGCCTGGCAAGACAAGGTCAAGCTGATGTTCAAATAAGAATCTCAAATACTTCAAGCTTATTAAGAGAACATCGAAGATAGGCTGAAAGGAAGACTTAATGCTTTTGCATCTATTAATGGGAATGACCTCACAAACATAACTTCATGAAGACTTGTTGATGACTACATAGCATTTGCAATTGTCATTATTTAAAACTTTGCAACTACAGTTGAACAAACAGAATATGAATAATAGAAAGGATGAGGATGGGAAGTTTGACGGTCAAAAGAGAATTTCGCAGAGCACGTATCAGTCAAATTAATTCCCCGATGTATGCATTTGATGGATCACCACATCGCAAGAAGTACTGATAAGAGGATCTCACGAAACATTCTGACTATATTTTGCTCAGCAGGTATATAGGAAATCATTAAAAAGAGAAGATGCAATGTTTTAAGTGTCTGAACCTGGTCATAAAAGGAACTTCATGTGAAGCTGAATGCAGTTGTCCTTGGTGAGGTTTTTACAGTTCGAGGGACGTTCGAGGACTACTTGTATTTTCTAGTCTGAAGAGGATCTCAAGAAGAATTCTGATTGAATTTTTCTCAGCAGTCAAATGAGAAATTATTAAAGAGAGAAGATCTCTGAATCGTGTCATAATAAATTTTGGTGTCAAGCTGAATGCAGTTATCATTGGTGAATTTGCATGGTATCAGCACTACCAATTCTATTATCTTGAAAAAGTACAAAGCACTAGGACTCAACATTGATGAAAAGATCACGGGAAAAGCACAGAGCGAGGTAGCTTATTTCGACAGATTTATTTATATTTCGATCTCTGACTATCTGGATCGAATCATTACATTAGCGAGTGCGAAAAGCAATGATCAAGAACTCGGTTTTATATAAAGACATCTCACTTTGATCTCGTCCACATAACGAGTGTACAGATGCCGTCTCATACGTAGGGCAAAGAGAGAACACCTTTCATCATCGGATACTTTGCTTAGGCTTCTTTATAACGAGGTATATGTTTTCAAGCCGACCGTCCGCTTTGTGTACAGCGAAGCAAATGAAAACTTTTAATCTTGCAAATTCTCAGTAGTACCGAGAGCAGATAGAGTATCAAACAAGCAATCGGGAAGGTAGACAAACAGAATAAATAAATCTAAACCTTCCTGTGCATATATTACACAATCGTTCCAAACTGCCGTTATTCATTGTAAACATGGATAGAAGCATGAAGCCTGCAATTTATGGAGACACTTACAGAGAGTTTATTTTTGTGAAGCCTTTAAAACGAGGCAATTTGACCAATATTACAATTTCCAATGAAGAGTTTAAGTGGACAATGTATCAATATGGGAGCTGTACATTATTTGTTGTAGTTGGCTGCATAGTATTATGCCCGTTACTTCAAAGACGTAACTACAAATCAAAGCAAAGACGCAAGATTCTTATCATTGATGGCCTATCCTTATTGTTTTGTCTTATTCGCACAGTTACGTTGTTGTTCTCGTACGAGCAAAACCATTCTGCTACAGCAGCCATCTTGTTCTTCTGGGCGGTCGGGACAACATTCTTTGTGACAGCCCTAGCAGTATTTTTGTTTATTCTCTGGTCGACTACAAAACTGGAACCAATGATCTGGCGATTTAGAAACACATTAGCCATTGCAGCAATCGTAGCATCGAACCTTGTCACCACCATTTGCAAAGAACTAACTTTGTCATTCTCCTATGCAGAAAACATTCATATTTGGATGGTTAATTTACTTTTGAGCTCAAGCATCATCAATGATTGTTTCTATTTAGGACTTGGCATATGCTTTTGTGGAACGTTCAAGAAAATGACACGAAACAGACGACCTTCAATAAAACTTGTCAAAGAACGAGCCAAAGTTAGATTTAGACAAAAACGAACTAAAATTGTTCATACTGATATCGAAAATTTTCAAAGCATGATAAGAAAGCTAAGACTCATTGCTTTTCTTGTGTTTATGAGATTTGCAGTTGACATGTACATAAACATAAAAATCATGGTGACATTAAACTCGCCAAAAAACTCTTACAATCTACATGACTGGGAGATATTTGCCGTAGAATGTACATTACGAATGATCGAAATACTTATCATCTCTATGATATTTTGTGTCGGATTCTTCTCACCTCAACACAAAGAAGCAGCAAAACAATGGATTCGAAATCTGTCGTTAACTAGAAGCCATGAAGAGCTTTCGACAAGAAGAACGAACTCTGTCGATAGTGGTAGAGATACTGCAAGCGATGGAAAACTGCGTGCGGAAACATTAGAAATGACAGTGAATGAGTATATGAATGAAGGTACTACAGAGAATAATGGTAATTCATCTGCCACTGCAAGAAGTCTTGATTACGCACTTTCAGATTTCATGTCTGCCTCGTTGACTAAACAAGATGCACATTATCTAATGGTGCCCATGTCACTACCAATCTCCACTGATATTGGAGAAACTACTGTTAAATTTAAATCAGAAGTTAGATACATCTAGTATATCTTATGAGGATGAATCGATGACGTGTTATAACATGGTCTCATAGAGAAATTTTATTAGAATAAGTTTTTTTCCACTGGCTACTTCTCCTTGCCGCCATTGTGATCTAGATAGCTGGTGACCCAAGAAAGGGACCCGACGCGATCTGTTATAGAATAACAACTAAGAGGCCAATAGACCTAATCTGCTAAGGTTTGTTTTACCCATTTCAAGTCATGTGACCATACTCTTGGGAAGTTTCAGTATTATTCTACTGTTGCATTCATGGCGCAATTTTGCATGACACGAAATATGTTAGAGAAATCAAAAGGAGGTTTATCAAGAGATTGATCACATGACTTAAAATGGGTGTAAACAAACCAAACAAACCTTAAGCCGGATCTCCACTAGGCGGAAAAATGTCGAGCCGCGAAAAGTAGAACGTATTCCTACTATTCGCGGCTCGACAATTTTCCGCGGCGACAATTCGATCGGCCAATCAGATTGCCAAGACTTCTTTCCGCCTCGACATTTTTCCGCCTAGTGGAGATCCGGCTTTAGCCGATTTTGTCTATTGAGATGCTTCAACCGTAGTTCTGTTGCTCGAAAACTACCCTACATTATGAGTAGTTTTTACTATTTTTTTCGGCACAGTAAATTTCCTAAATTAAGGATTTCGAGGAAAAGGGCATGCTTGAAATCTTCAAAAAGTCGTCAAAAACAAACGATCAATTTACAACCATTTTCAGATCTTCAAAACAATGAGGAGCGTGTTTTATTTCTGGCTGGGAATAAGCAACTCAGTCGAAAGTTTTCAGAGCAAGTTTATAGCCCCTAGGAACCTAAAATATTCTTGTCTCAAGGGACAAGGATACTCCTGCCTTTTCTGTAAGCAATTCTTGAAGATTTCGATTTGCGTGGAAAGTTGAATTCCTTTGAAATTCCATGAGTTTACAAAGAACATTTATTCCAAATTCTCAGGTATCTAGGGAATATGAATTTTCTTTGGAAACTTTAGACCGAGTTGCCTATTCTCAGTGTGAAAAAATCACGCTTCTCATCGTTTTCAAGATCTGAAATGGCTTCAAATTGATCTCCCGTTTTTGATGACTTTTTTAGGATTTCAAGTCTGCCTTTCCTCGAAATCCTTAATTCGGGAGATTTACGGTACCAAAAAAATATTGTGAAAAATACTTATAATGTAGGATAGTCTTTGAACGAAGGAACTACAAATGAAGCATCTCAATCGGCTCTTCTCAAGCATCTCAAACAACAGATCGCGTCGGGTCACTTCTCTTTGGGTCACCTGGTATGAAACAGACATTGGTTTCAAGTCGCACTTATTTCCGTCATGTGTTGCCTTAATTCTTTTTTATTTTTACGTTAATTGCATCGGGGTGCACACAGCTCTCTGTTCTCCTTTCTGTAGGTGTTTTGGCGCAGTGACGTAATCCTCTGACTTTGCAGGCAGAACACTCAGGCTTTGACACCTGGTAGGGCCCTACCACTTGAGCGCTATGACAAGGGGTCGTGGACTTGATTAGCGCCTGGCTACTTGTATGATTCGTCGGTATTCGTCTCAATAATATTGCAGAGTAATTCTTGTAAGTACATCGTGTAGGTCGTAATATGTATCGTAAAATTTTATTGGATTATAGAAAGATAGTTGCATAAGCTTTCCTAGTTGGGTCAATATCCATTGGCCAATGAAGACTGAAGACACGAGTTTATGTTTTGCTCCACTGAAATAAACTGGCATTTTTTGTTATAGTCATTCTGTTGATACTAAGTTGAGATGGAATAGGATAGGTATTTTTTGGAGTGTTAGCGGGTATGGAGCAAAAAACAAAGACCCATGTAATACTCTCGAGTACCGAATAATTGTCACCCCCCCCCCCCCCGCTTACTAATTTACCTAAGAAAAAGACTATTTTCTATTTCTCCAACCACCCCCGATTATTCCAACCACTCGATTATTGCTATATATCGAGCCATTTCCAACCCCCCGATTATTCTCACCCCCCCCCCCCTGTTTATTCGGTACTCGAGAGTAAGTTTAGTATCACATATCAGAGGTCAAATCTTTGGAAAGTTATTTCAGCTATGGTCTCTTGCAGTTTCAAGTGCTATCCTGTTTCTCTTGCACTCTTAGAATACCCCCTTCGGAGAACAGTTTGCTCAACAAGAAAATTTCTGTCAAGTCGATTGCCTATTTCATTTCCGTTTTCCCAATAGGCAGCGACAAGGATAAAACATATACAAGGGCGTGCTCTTAAATGCGAGTCGCTTTGGCAATTGAAAGCAACAAATAAATCTTTAATGTTTTTGGCTAAAGCGCAACCCCATATATCTGTATCTATATATGGTAAGTTTGAAGTACTAAGAGGATAACTGCCTTCTAGACTTCTACCCATCAAGAGTCTGCCATTAGATGCATCTTTCGATGTTTTTGCCGTGAAGCATTCAGGACAAATTTCGGATAGCAATGTGCTGCCCACACTTTTAAAAGATCAGACTAATGTTTCACAAACTGTGCCCTTGTCAAACAAATCCTGAAAAGCATACCCTTGGCTAGACCAAATCCTCGAGAAAGGATTCCCTTGTAGACGATTCCCTATGTACCTACCGCATGAGTAAAAAAAAACGCCCAGAGTTTGAAAGGCTACTGCTCTCTGAGTATACAAGGAATGATATTCTGCAATATCTATTTGAATAGCTAAAGTGTTCAATTATTTTTAGAATTTTTTCTGGCTAGAATAGGTCACTCCGTTCAGATTCTGTGAGCGATTTTCTAAAATAATTCCCTTCGAGGAATCTTAAAAGACGTGCTAAAATTAGAACCAAGTTTCCACTATGTGTTTACCTCACAGGGATGACTTTCAGCACGCTTTAGCACCACGTGCTTCCCTTTTGTCGGGTTGAAAAGTCTTCCCCCCAGTATGAATAACATATTCCGGGGGTTCCATTCTCCCCCCATGAAGACAAAGTACATGAACACATCGAAGTGTCATTAGTGCTAGGAAGGAGAACAAAGAGAAATACTGCTTGGTGTTTTCACCCATTTTTGCAGGTTTTCGGAAGAGGCTTTCTGCAGAAAATCTCCCATTTCGACGGGAAGGAATGGCCGATTAAAGCTTGGGTAAATTACTGAGCATAATTGGAGGTACCGGGCAAACCACAAGACAGTTTTCAATATCATTACAATGATATCCAGGGAGCACAATTTTTTCAAACGTCGGGCATTTTTCTTGACTCGCCCGGTATATACCTGTAATATGGTTGCAGCGATCCCCACACCCCAAAGCAACGCTCCCTAACGAAAACCACTGTCACAAGTTTAGAATCACCAATATTCACCGATGCTCGTGGAAGTTAAAATCAACTTAAAGTACATGAGTTAAAGATTGACCGCATGGTCTATGAAAGGCTATTATTGTTGGTGATTTTGGCACGTGCATGAACAAAGAAATGCTAAGGAAGCAAAGCAAACGTCAATTCTTAGTAGCAATTATCAATTACATAGGAAATAAGAAGTATAAAGCACTCGGTTCGCGCACGCTTCAAAATGTTAGCTCCTGCGGAGGGCTTACACATTTAGCAAATATGAATGCCGGTATCCAATTGTACTTTGTTCTGGAAAGAGTTTGATTTCTTCAGTCTATTTTATGCGATTTTTAAATTGCAAAGAAAGCAAGTTAAAAGAAAGTTTGCATGAATCAATTTTTTCTCAGTCCTATTTACAGAACACAGCAATAAGCTCAAGTTCTGGCGTAGTTTTAGATGGTCATATGATTGATTGAAATTAGTTGATGATCCATTATCTTGCATCTTGACAAAGATCGACGCATGTCAAAGACCTCGTTTAAAATGTTCCGAAAACTCTGTGGATCAATTGCAGAGGTGCAATGAATCAGCATCCTGTTTACACTGTTGCAACTGATCCGTAAACTTTGCCCCTTCAGTCAACAGCAGATTTTTTTATAGAGCAGTGTGAACGTTCTTGAAGGGTAGCAGCTCTGTAACGATCAATACTGTGACAATACAATGTAAACGTGGTCTAATTCACATGGTCTTTGTTCTTATAAATATCAAAATGCCCTATTATAGGCAATATTCCTTATATTCAAAATAATTTCACTGCGATATGTGTTAATGGTATAAAGAATTATTTGGTTTAACCGACGATTTAAAGGTAGTTTAAGCATACTAACTTTAATGATATTAATGACAAAGATAAATTTTCTTGTCTTTCTTCAACATCATTTCCTTTGAGCATAAAGCCCCCGGAGGAGGGAGTACTTAGTATATTTGTCCAAGGAGATTTGCCGATTTTCAGAGCATCGTTTTCACCTATAGTTCCTAGAACAGGGTATCAAAAGAGAGCAATTTTCTAGACCCGGTTATCAAAACATGTTAAAAGGGAAAATTTTGTTGGATCGGGCTGTTATCATGTCCAATTTTTGTGTTTTGGAGTATACTTTTAAACGATTGTTTCTGGAATCGGGTATCATTTAGAGGCAAAAATTCTGGAGCCGGGTAAACAAATTGTTTTGATTGGCAAATCCCCGTACAAATTTAGGTCAAGTACCCCCCCCCCGGGCATAAAGCTGACCTGCAAAGAAGAAGAGGGTAAATTGTAGTTGCAATGCAATAAGCAGCACATGGATTTGAGGATATAGGAACATGCACCTTGTTCAATTTCTACCTACCATTCTGAAATGGTAAAGCAATATTTCCTGTACAGTTCTCAGTTCATAGTCCCGAAAAATACCCATTTCATTCAAATATAGGTTAAATAGTTTTAGGAAAGCTTTGTGATGCCCAGTACTGCTTCGTGATCTAAAAGAGGGCTATAATGAAAGGGAGACTTCAAGTACAAGGTACTCGGTCGACCTAACAAGAAGAGAATTGTTATGTCAGGATATTGTCTGCTCACCTTGTTACTTATAGCAATCAATTGTATAGAGAATTAGCACGTTGCTTATATACAGCCTGAATTATATTTCATTCTTCACTCAAGAAAACGGCTGGTGTTGATCTAAATTGGAGATAAAGAGAAAATAAAAAAATTTGTTTTTAAACAGTGTTGTTCTATTTTCAATAGCTGTTATAAAAACATCAAAAAGTAAGTTATTAGAATGCTCTTCTTCGATTTGAAAATAGACCTCGACTAAAGGTCAGTAGTAGCTTAGGTACACATATCTCCTAATGTGCTATTGTAAAGATAATACTCTCCTGGTTTCTTTATTTGTAAAAGTTCTAGACGTCAGATGATTTCATTATCACTTACTATCAAGTTCATGTTATGTCCCTCTGCAGGCTTTATATTAAAGGGAGTGTACAATGGTAAATAGGCTGCTCTATAAATAGAACAAAGAAAATGCGCAAACACAACATTGTTTCTTTAGCTATAGATTATTAACAACAAGTGTTGGCCATCAATTTCAATGGGCTATATTTAGATTTTTCTGCTCTGTGCAAACGCAGGCTTATATCCTTGCACAAACCCTTTAACAGATAGTGTGAAGATTCAACAATGTTTTAAATTATAAATTTTCGTTTCATCACATCTATATCTCAAAAGAAAAGCTTTTGTGCTGCTTCAAATCAGGTCATCATGAATTTCATATATTCAACAACTTCTTAATGAGAACTGCAAAAACATGCATTGAATCGAAATCTTACGTGGGCAAAGATACCTTCCCTTGTATAAGTTTGCATGAATCTCCCAGGTGAGTTAGAAAAGGTGAAAACACGTTTCCAAGCTTCCAGTTTTAAGTTTTAGACTGCGTTTACACGATGCAGGCACATTTTGAAAACGGTGAAAAATTCGACGGATAGGCCTCCTGTTCACACGAAAACGGCACATTTTTTGCCGGCAGATTTTGAAAACGGTAGATTTTGAAAACGGAACTCTAATCGGCACATTTTGGAAACGGCATCGTGTAAACACTTGAAAATTTTGAAATAGAACAATTTTCGACGTTTTTGGAAGAAGACTGATTGACACTTGGGTTGTAGGTACCTTTCCATGGCATCAAAGTCTTGCAACCAGCTTTTTACTGACAAATTTCCGACCGTTTTCAAAATGTGCCGGCATCGTGTGAACGCAGTCTTAAACTCATTCATCAGGTTCCTGAAAACTTATTACGTTGTGTCGACAGCAATTGATGTGGATTACTGAGATAAAACAAGCACTACAATATTTTCTCGTTTTACACCTACGAGATGGAAAGCTCTAATTTGTTTGATCAGTAATTTGTCTTGGCTTTGTTGCTTTGCTGCCTATTTTTGCATAATGCCTCTTGGTTTTTGCAGTTTTGTTGCTTTTCGTTGCTTATTGAATATTGATTTGAGTTGCAAAATTTAAAGGCATTGAGTCCATATAACTACTTGAGCGTTAACGCTCTTCTGAATTTTTGCTGACATACCGCTGACGACTCATTGTTATCACACAATAGCGGTAACATCAATAGAAGTGAGAAACAAAGACTCATTAATCCTTACATTTTCTTCAGGAATTTCTTTGGTTCCATTTCAATAACGACTAAATTGCCAGCATTGTTCGATGATTGACAAGAAATTGATGCTGGTCATGAGGGGGATATTTACGTGGACTCAATGGCTTAAAGTATTTTTCACTATGGATGGTACAGTGCAACGGAAGATGAACTTACAGTTTTTTTAATCTTGATGAAAAAAAAGAACACTGTGTGGGTAACATCTAAACTTAGATAATATGACTTTTGATTGAAATCAGTCAAATTTTCTCGATTTAGAAGTGATTTTGTATGATCACATACCAGAATCGCAGAAATCAGGCCTAATCTCCTGTATCCAATTTTCAAAAGTAGTCTACAGCTATGAAATGAAAATATTGAGGCTATCTGCCATGGTAATCCGATGCGTGGCTAAAGAGCCAGGCTTGCAAGTGCTTACATTCGGTCGGTATCGTCAAGCTGAATCGTTAGAAATTTGATCAAGGATTCTACACTGAACAGCTTTATGGAAATGCTCATTGGCACGGAGGGGGATTGTTCTATAGTAAAGGTACCTAGGGAATTGCAACCTGCATGGGTATACTTTTTTGGACTTCTAGTCTGGACAAGGGTATGCTTTTTGGTAATATTTAGTCAAAGAAACGTCAAGCTTTGCTAAAGCCCAAAATTTTGGCGATGTTTGTCTATAGAAGGCGAAAACTTGGCAATTTAATTCTAACGCCTTTCATTTTCAAACTGTGGGCGGCACACCCCTACCCGAAATTTAGCGGAAACCCCCCCCACGTGCTCATAAGTAGACAATGATACACTTAATTTCTGATTTCAATCAATAAGATTTTGTTATCTTGGTTGACATATTACCAACAAAACAGTAATCAGTTTTAAGCAATCTGATAAGTGGCTAGCACAGTACAAGCTTGCAAAACTTCTATATTGCTTATCAATAATTCTCTGTCTTTTCTATATGCGTGGCTTGCTTTTCATACATGCTCGCGCACATGCTACACTTTTGGGATTGTAGACTAAAGGCTGGTTTTCATACGACGTATTTCATTGCATTCAATCGTAATCCGTCGGATGCCCATAATCGCAATAGTCAAACAATGATTTCAAAATGGAGATCATGAATCCCCGTAATCTGTCCCTTTTCATTGCAGAAATGTCCTGTTTCACTGGGATCGGGTTGAGACGAATTGCAACGAATAGGATGAATTGGGATTCTTAGTTCTCATATAGATTGGTTGACTTTAATGTATTGGTAATAATCCTAACTGATGGCAGACCCAAGATTCCAATAAAATATGATGAAATGCGATGAAATACGATATATGAAAGCCAGCCTTAAACACAGGACCCTTGATGTCATCAAATGAAGTGCAGTTACCTGTAGTGCAAATGAAATGAAGTCGCTAGTGAAATTTCTGCATTACGCACACAGTAAATCCCCGCATATAAGAACCTCCAGAATAAGAACCTAGAGGCTGTTTTTCCTAAATTATGTACCTTGCAATTAAGAACCAGTTTTAGTTTGAAGAACATTGGTACTTATTGCAGGAGTTGCAAAGTTGATCTTTGATTGCCGTTATCAAGGTCATTGTGGTCCCAGTTGGCTTTGAAAGTTTCATTCTCCTCCTCAGTTACTGATTAGGTCCATAAGAACACTTCAAAAATAAATAATAGGACTGAACATCTTTGTGAGACTCTTTAGGAGACTACATGAGACACCATTCAAATAAGAACCTCTATACCTTGAAATTAGTCTTAGTACCTTGTACCTTTGAAATAAGAACCAATTTCAGTCTGGCCAGGGACGTAGGAAGCATCTCAAACTTGGGGGCACGAAACTTCGAGGGCACTCTTTTCCTTAAAGCAAAGGGGGCATTTCCTGAAAATAAAAAGGGCACTTCCTTGTTTATTGCAAAATCTTGGGGGGACGTGCCCCCAGTACCCCCAGTTCCTACGTCTATGAGTCTGGCTCTTAATAGTAGGTTCTTGTACGCGAGAATATACTGTATCACATTATGTTGAAGTTCACATAGTTACTGCTTGGCATTCTCTTTCTGTAACTCAGATTGCAATAGATTTTGTCCTGTGCATGGCGATCTGTCACGCACGCAGACTTGCCCCAAGTCTACTTCCCCAGTCCGTCTAACCGTCTGTAATTATGCAGATGATACCACAATCTATGCTTGTGATAAGAACCTGGAAAACATAACTCATAAGCTTGAAAATGACTGTAATGTAGCATTAGAATGGTTTGCCAACAACTTCATGAAATTAAATGCAGATAAATGTCATCTTTTGGTCATTGGGCAGAGATGTGATGATCCAGTTGCTGTTAAGATTGGAAATGCTGAAGTCGTTAATAGCTCTGAAGAGAAATTACTTGGAATTCATATTGATAGCAAACTCTCCTTTGACCATCACGTCTCGAAACTTTGCCAAAATGCCAGTAATAAACTTTATGCACTTGCCCGCATATCCCCGTATATGGATCATAACAAACTAAGAATCTTGATGAGGGCATTTATTACCAGTCAATTTCAATACTGCCAATTAGTCTGGATGTTTCACAACAGACAGCTTAACCAAAAAATCAACAAAGTACAGGAAAGGGCATTGAGAATTACATATAAGGACACCGAATCGACTTTTAGAGACCTATTACAGAAGGACTGTGCAGTCACTATTCATACAAAGAACTTGCAAATACTTATGACTGAGATGTACAAAACCAGAAATGACCTAAATCCTTCATTTATGCAGGAAATTTTCCGTGAAAATACGACTCAATACAATTTGCGTAACAATAACGAATTTATTCAACCAAGAGTGAGATCAGTCAACAACGGCTCAGAAAGCGTCAGATTTAAAGGTCCGCAGCTGTGGCAAACTTTACCACTAACAATACGCAATTCAGAATCCCATTATCAGTTTAAAACAAAGATAAAAAATTGGTAAGGAGAAAATTGTCAATGCAGGTTATGCCGCACATTTGTTCCGAACCTGGGCTTCTTATGATGCACATTTTTAGATATCTGTTTTATATTGTTTAATTTTGATGATTTGTAAATTTTTTATCCACCATTTTTTATGCAATATTTGTATTTTGTAATGTTTTTAGGTTGGAATTAATTAGCTAACTACTTTTAGCTATTTTTATTCTCATCCAACTGTAAAGAAATTGATAATAATAATAATAATAATAATAATAATAATAATAATAATAATAATAATAATAATAATAATAATAATAATAATAATAATACCGTTCCCTTTACAGTAGTCCCTGGATCTGCCATTCCAACATTCCGTCACGGAAGGCTGGAATGGTGAACTCGTGTCATATGGGAAAGGGGTCGGTCAGACGGACTTCAAGAGATAGACTTTGGACAAGTGTATCATGCACGTGGCAGAAAAGTAAACTTCGAGCAGTCCACTGTTGCATTCCTTTCAATATTTTTTACACTACAGATTGAATGTAGCAACCACAACAGCAAATAATGAATTCAAAGCCATGACTAAAATAGAGATTGGTTGCTTATGTCAAAGAATAGCAACAGTGAATTTCGTAGAATTAGAGACGAAGTCCTCCGAGCAGACAAAGCAGTTTACGGCTCTGAAGAATAGGCTGACACTTTTGCGGACACTCAATCAAATCAAAGAAAAAAAGAGAGAGCAAAGCATCAAGGTTGTTACGCTGAAGGAGTGACATTATTAGACTCTAAAATCTTTGTGTCTTGATCAGGCCTGTATCTTATGTTTTACAGAATTTGCCTTGGCTTCAGAGAAAACAATGAATGATAGCCAATCAGATGAATAGAACCAAACATTGAGAGTATCGGATTATTATTATTATTATTATTATTATTATTATTATTATTATTATTATTATTATTATTATTATTATTATGTTAACAAAAACCACCATCAAAAATAAACAGAAAAAGAATATAAAAACACAACTGTTTATAAAATACGTTTCGATGATAAAATCTTCTTCTTCAGAACTGAAGAAGATTTTATCATCGAAACGTATTTTATAAACAGTTGTGTTTTTATATTATTATTATTATTATTATTATTATTATTATTATTATTATTATTATTATTATTATTATTATTATTATTAACAATTTGTTTTACGTTGGCAAGAGAAAAAAATATTCATAGCTAATAAGCTAATTAACGCCAACAAGACCTAGTTTACAATTTCCCAAATAGACCTATAAAAACCCTAAATATTTAATAAAAACTTTGCACAAACTGCAGATGCAAGTATTTCCATCCCATGATTTTATTTTTCGTTTGAATTCAGCGAGTGCGTTGGAATCTTTAATTTTTCTCGGTAATGAGGACCACAAATGGCAACCTCTGCACTGAATATTCTCTATTCCGTATGTTGTTGTCTTTACTTTGGGCAACCGCAGATCATTTTCAATTCGCAAACTGTATTGAATATTTCTCGCTGTGAAAATGTTTTTCATAAATGTTGGATTTAGATTGTTTTTCGTTTTGAATATTTCAATCATTAGCAGTTGCTGATTGTGCTGATGGATAGTTCCATATTTTTTCTTCAATTTTTCTAGTTCTGATTCACTATCTTTGCATACCAACCGCAATGCTCTTTCGTGAATGCGATTTAACTTCGAATTTGTTGCTCTGTCATGAAACATCCATACAAGCGGACAATAATTAAATTGCGACCTGATGAAGGAATTCATTAAAATTTCTGATTTGATAGGAGCAATGTAATTCGACAAGCGAGCAAGCGCGTGAAGCTTTTGGTTGGCCTTTTTAGAAAAAAACTTCTACATGTTTTTGGAAACTTAATTTCTTATCAAAAGTCACATCTAACAGTTTTTCGTAATCACTTTCATTAATCCTTGAATTTCCAACTGAGACTGTTGCTTCGGTACTTTTATCATCAGGTGGCATTTGTCATGATTTGATTTTTAAAAGTTGTCAGAAAACCATTTTGCTATCAAAAAGCTGTCTTCTTCTAATTGTTTGATAACAGTATCAAGATCCGGATGAGTCAAAAAAAGTTTAGGCGTTCGGCGGAATGTGGAACAAAAAGTACGCGGTCGATATTCAGAGCTAAAATGATAATCTATGAGTCAAAGGCTAGTTTAGATGTAAAAGTTTTGTTTGGTAGCATCACTCATCTTTTAGACTCTTCAATTTGGAAAATGCTTGCATGGTGTTTGCATTGGAACCTCATTTTCAATTCTGGTCCATGATTTACTTATCATCGAATTTTAGACTCCATCTCTGAAACAGGTTTTAGTTTTTTAGATTTTAGTTGCAATGGTAAGTAAATCTTGGCTAAGAAATGGAACGCGGAATTCTCCATCCCATACTAACACTTCACATGCTTTTTCCTAACCTTATAGGTCTAAAAGATGAGTGATTTTATCAAACCAAATATTCAAATCAAAGTTAGCTTTTAGCTGATAGACAAAAACACTTTAGTTCTTAATCTCGCTCACGTGACTTTTATTCCACAGCCTGCCGAACGTCTAAACTTTATTGAATCGCAATGCATTCTACCTGGAATCCTAGCTGCCCTTCTAGCATGTGATTTAGGCCCCATTTACAGGAGATCGGATCTCAATGGATCCATACCCAAACGATAATGGATAGGTCTTGCGTTTACACGGGACTCAACAGATCCGAACCCATTTGGATCTGATATCTATACCCAAACTTTAACGGACAGGCCTTGTGTTTACACGAGACTCGATGGATCCGAACCCATTTGGATCTCTATCCGTACCCAAACGGGATCATTTTCGAAAGTGATCCGGTTTGGATCCAATTCCAAAAAGGATTCGTGTAAACGGGCGGGATCGGATCCAAACTAGTACAGATAGGAAGTGACAAGGTTAAACTGAAAATCCTTTGTTGAAATTTCAAAGAGGGGAATCAGAGATGAGACAGAGCCTATTAGAGTGCAACAATTTCAAAGGATCTGATAAAAATTAGAGAAAAGGTTCACTAGAGAGCTGGTAAGAGTTCATAAAATCCAAATGGATCCGATCCCGTGTAAACGCCCCTCAGAAAGTGGATCGGATCCAAATGGATCACTACCTGAAAAATAGAAATTTGGAAGGAGGAAGATTGTAGAGTGTGCATTATTGATCATACACAACATACCAAATTCTGAAGATATTAGACATTTACAGAGATGGAAAAATATTTTCTTATCAACCAAAAACTTACAAAAATCTTAAAAGCGGTAGGTCTCGACTTTGTGAATGCAACTCGTCGACAGCAACAAAAATCAAAGTTCATTGGTGTCAAAAATCGCTAGTGTGCGCAAGGCTCAAAGAATCTATGGGCATTGAAATAGTAGCATAGTTACCCAGAGATACACATTGCTGTTAATGTAATAACTAAAAAGGTATGGAAATATACTGAAAGATTGAAAAGATACTTCGTACATTTTTCATAAATGAATTCTTTTGATGTGCTGCGATAAAATTAATGCACAGTATTTTGACAGAACTTTTCGTTGCACGCAATGTCGTGACCGAAATATTTCCTCGCTTTTCCATCCCCTTGCAGTTTTCAACAACAACACATTGATCACAATTTTCATTTACTATTCACACATTTGAAAGATTGCAGTTTGAATGACGTCAGAGAGGTTTCTTGTGTGCTTGACGAAAGAAGATTTTTATCAAAGGAATAAGAACTTTATCTTGCCACATCACGCAATCTAGACACATGAAATTATTTACTACATTGTTATTGTCGCCGTTCAACTGAGTGTTGAAAATTTTGACAAATGATTTATCGTATTGGGTAAGTCAGAAAAATGTGCAGCTTTGCATTGAAATTTTGGGCAAGGTCACTATCATCATCATCATCATCATCCCCATCATCATCAGCAGCATCATCATCATCATCATCATCATCATCACCATCATCATCATCATCATCATCATCATCATCTTCACCATCATTGTCATTATCATCATCACCATCATCACCATCATCATCAGCATGATGATCATGATCATGATCATGATGATCATCATCATCATCTTCATCATCGTCATCATCATCATGACCATCATCACCATCATCATCATCATCATCACCATCATCATCAACATCATGATCAAGATCAAGATCATCATCATCATCATCATCATCATCATCATCATCATCATCATCGTCATTATCATCATCACCATCATCACCATCATCATCAACATCATGATCAAGATCAAGATCATCATCATCATCATCATCATCATCATCATCATCATCATCATCATCATCATCATCATCATCATCATCATCATCATCATCATCATCATCATCATCATCATCATCATCATCATCATCATCATCATCATCATCATCATCATCATAATCATCATCATCATCATCATCATCATCATCATCATCATCATCATCATCATCATCATCATCATCATCATCATCATCATCATCATCATCATCATCATCATCATCATCATCATCATCATCATCATCATCATCATCATCATCATCATCATCATCATCATCATCATCATCATCATCATCATCATCATCATCACAACCATCACAATCCAAGTTCCTGTTAGACATTCAAGCTCGATGTCTGAATAGTCTTTTAAGTAGAATTGCTTTTAGGAGACACCAAGGTACATAACGATTAGTGACTACACGAATAGCCTTACGAGAGCATGTTGTGCACTGTAGCCTGTGGTTTTCGAAAAGGCTACAGTGCACAACATGCTCTCGTAAGGCTCTTAGAAAAATTTAAAATTAGCCTTGATGAGGGTGGTAAGGCAGGGGCCGTACTGATGGATCTCTCCAAGGCGTTTGATTGTATTAGTCATGATCTCCTGATTGCAAAATTGCATGCTTATGGTTTTTCTGACGAAGCATTAAAACTCATTAACGATTACCTCAAAACAGACAACAGCGAGTTAAGGTAAATGGTTCCTTCAGTTCGTGGAAAGGCCTAACACGCGGCGTTCCTCGGGGGTCAGTTCTAGGTCCTCTGTTGTTTAACATATACATTAATGATCTTCTACTTTTTATACAAAAATCAGATATCTGCAATTATGCAGATGATACTACTATCTATTCTTGTGATAAGAACCAAGATAACATAACTCCTAAGCTTGAAAATGACTGTAACGTAGCCTTAGAATGGTTTGCAGACAACTTTATGAAATTAAACGCAGATAAATGCCATCTTCTGGTTCTTGGGCAGAGACTCGACGATCCAGTTACCGTTAAGATTGGAAGTACTGATGTCGTTAATAGTTCCGAGGAGAAATTGCTCGGAGTTCATATAGATAGCTAACTCTCCTTCGACCGTCACGTCTCGAAGCTTTGCCAAAAAGCCAGCAATAAACTTTATGCACTTGCCCGCATGTCCCCGTAACTAAGATATTTGATGAAGGCATTTATTACCAGTCAATTTCAATACTGCCCTTTAATCTGAATGTTTCACAGTAGGCAGCTTAACCAAAAAATCAACAAAATACAAGAAAGGGCTTTGAGAATTACTTACAAGGACACCGAATCTACTTTTAGTGAGCTATTACAGAGGGATTGTGCAGTTACTATTCATACGAAGAACTTGCAAATACTTATGACTGAGATGTACAAAACTAAAAATGAACTAAACCCTTCATTTATGCAGGAAGTCTTCCATGAAAATACAACTCGCCACAATTTGCGAAATAATAACGAATTTATTCAACCTAGAGTGAGATCTGTCAGTAACGGGACAGAAAGCGTCCGAGTTAAAGGTTCGCAGCTGTGGCTAACGTTGCCATCAACAGTGCGGAATTCAGAAACCCTTTGTCAATTTAAAAGAGAGATAAAAAATTGGTACGGAGAAAACTGTTTCTGTAAATTATGCCGAATCTTTATTCCAAACCTGGGCTATTCATAATGATTGTTTTCAGATATCCGGTTTTAATTGTATATTTTGATGACTTGTAAATATTTTATCTATTACTTTCTTATGCCATGTTGTAAACACATCTTGTAAAGTTGGAATTAATTAGCTACTTTTTTATTTTAGCTATCGTATCCTATTATCCAACGATAAATAAATTGCTAAAAATAATAATAATAATAATAATAATGATAATAATAATAATAATAACAATAGTAATAATAAATTATAAATTATAAAGAAAAAACAAACAAGCTGCAAAAGTTACACTGAAACCTAGGTAGCTAGCTCACTCATTGTGCATCCCAGAGATGAAGTTTGAGAGGAAAGATGAGCATATAAGAAGAAGGATATATCTAAATTTCTGCATCAGGCATATTGGTTTAGAAGCTGAGCAGAGTGCTTTAATTACATCCAAAAATACGAGAAATAAATTGCCAACAACCAAACAAATAAAATGCTGCAGACAGATGCTTAGAACCATCCTTCATTTTCTGGTGTATGCTCATGTTTGTTCTTAAAAACCATTTCCTGCAATGCAAAACAAGCAAGCTGGCAAGCTAAAACAACTTTTGCGCATCGCTTTGCTTTTTTTATTACTTGATCAACCAGGTACAGAATCCCCAGTCGCACATCAATTTGTATCTAATTTTCAATAAAACGTAGCGGATCCTGTTGTAACATTATTTGTCCTTGTTGGCAACAAAGTTAGTCCCCTCTCCAAAGGTGTCAATGTAGTTAAAGTAGCAACGTACTATGAAAAGTCAAAGTAGAGGTTTAAGTAGAAAAGTGAACAGTATATGAAACTTTTCATGTTAAGCTTCCTCATTTAAAGTTCATATTTGAAATTATACTACAAGTTGTAACAATGGAAAAACCAAATAGGACATAAAATTCTGACTTGCTGAAGTAATCAATAGTTTTCTCAAAAGTATTTTTTTCAAAACGACGAGCATGTTCAGCAGGCCTCAGAACAATAAAAAATTGGAGAGTAAGCCTCTTGGGTTCACGTCAATGTTCCCTCTTCCATACAGTCTCTAAACAGCGATTTTAAGCAGGATAAGTTGCAAGCTTGCAAAGCTTATCACAGTCATTTACCGTACAAGTTCTTTTATAAGCAACCAAGAGCATGGCACAGTATTGAAAGCTTCTTAGTAACTTCTTTTTTGGAAGGCTCCATAAACTCACGTTGCCTTGTCTTTATTAGTTAGTGACCTCAAATTCCTTTGCGAAAATTTTTAAGACTATTTTACTAAACCAAGCGTCTGTTTTTATTCAAATCATGGTACCGACTACCAACGAACATGCGATTATGCTTCAGAGCGTAGAGCTCGAATTTTTGCAAAAATTTATGATCATTGGTGCAAAATGTTATTGCTCCGTTCTTTCAACTGAATTATGGATTTTGGTTCCAGAGAGAACATTTTTGATATCATCATCATTTTCGGTACTACAGCATTCATGGAATACTCGCTAGTTTTGGAGTTGTGACGTCATCAAATTGTTGAATCGTAAAGCTAAAATGCTACATACTTTTACTTGCTACCCAAGGGGGTGGGGGGTTCTTCCATAGTAAAGGTATCTGGGGATGTGCCGCCCGCAAAGGTACACTTTTTCAAACTTTCTAGTCTAGCCAAGGGTATACATTTTTCCAATTTTAGTCCATTTAGTCTGTGCAAGGGTATTCTTCTTGGTAATCTTAGTCGATTTTAGTAATTTAGTCTGGACAAGGGTATGCTTTTTGGCAATTTCGGTCAAAGAAATGTCAAACCTCGGTAATTACTGTAAAGAGACTCAAATTTTTTCAAATTTTAATCCTTAGAATGCAAAAATTTGGCAAGTTTTGCCTAGAAAATGCCAACCCATGGCACTTCTGATGTAGAAATTAGTCTAGCCAAGGGTATCATTTTCACAAAAATTGGTCTAGCCGACGGTGCCATTTTGAAACTGTGGGCGGCACACCCCTACCCGAAATTTAGCTGAGAACCCCCCCCCCCATATTGCTACCATCTTGTAGACCTTCAAAAACTGAGTTCCTTGTGATGGTCATATTGATTATTGAGCTTTTAACCTCTTTCTATGCTTCATATTAAAAAGAGGTAATTTGCCAAAATTCCACAGAGGACATTTTTGATATCATGATCATTTAAAGAATTCCAGCACTTTTAAGTTTGATGAAAGAATAAAATATAGAGTTGATTTTCAATTTCATTAAAGATTCGAGCCATACTCGCATTTTTTATAAGAAACTAAGATTTTGGGCCAGTACTGAAAGTTTCTTTAGATTATCATATTTTGAGTCAAAGTTTTTACCAGTATCTTAAAAGTTTCTTAAGAATCTTCATGATCACGAACTGTGCCCTCATATTAACTTTCAAAACAAGATTTTTACAAGCCTTTTCGATGTTTCGATGTTTCGATGTTTCGATGTTACTCAATTACCTTCCGAGTAATATCATACGTGAAACAAATGAAATAAAGTAAAAAATATGTTAAAGATTTTCTTTATCAAATAGTTTCCCATTGCTATGTTTTCCCAGCATTGGACTTTTTAGAATTTTTTGGCGATCTGAGCGTTGAGTTCCTTACAAGAAATTTCTTATAAAACACAGAGGGAGCAACATTTCAAAACGCCGGGCCTTTTATTGTATAAAGAGCTACTCTTATGAGAGTGTATGCATCCTGGCAAAAATTCCATGTTTTGACCTATCTCGATATTGATAAATACAGTAATTCCATATGGTGGATTTTTCTGGCAGTTAAGACGAGTTTGATTGGATTGATTAAAGAAATGACGAAAAACCAAAGCATTGTAATCCGTTAGACTTTAATTTTAGGTAAATGATTATAAGAAGTAAGTTCCAAATCAAAACAAGATCAAAAGAAGAACAGAAATTCATCAAAATATTTGAACTAGAAATGAAAAAGAAGAACAAATAGTAATCAGATTTTGAACAAATATTCAGCTCAATAATTGACTGATGAATCGATGTCAACAGTTTGTACGCGATTTCATCTGGCTACCATGATAAATGTTAAGTGCAAATTACCTTACTATTAATCTGGATTTCGACATTGAAAGAATCTGTACTGTCAAAAAGCCGTTGTCACCCATGATTCTTTGCGGGAAAGATACAAATTCAGACTCAAATCTGGCGTAAATGGCATCCGGGGGGGGGGGGGGGGGGAGGGAATACTTGACCTTGAACGTGACTCGACGTTAAAGGGTCTGTTTCATCCAGCATTCCTTGCACGTGTCGTCTCTTGGCTAACCATTTCAATGTGGCTAGCCTTTGTTTGTCGCCACTTTCATGGCCCATATTGGATGAAACAGACCCTTTAATCTGGGCTTTGAGAAAAGGACCCATTATTTGTATGACAGAATTTTCAAGAATTTCGAACCCTTCTACATGAACTTCGAGAAGTTTCGTAACCATGTCTATGCATTTGGTCGATTGGAGAATGTAAAGTCCATTCAAATTTCTTAAGTTGTGATAAAAATTCTGAAAAAGCTACCCATCTATCAGAATTAAGAGAAAGGGGGAATTTTCTTAAGATAAAAAGGACACTTCTTTGTTCATTGCCAAATCTTGGGGGCAAACTTGGCCCCACTGCCCCCCCGGCTCCTACATCTTTGTCAAAAAGAAAATTTTATGATCGGTAACAAAATGAGTTTTCCGATCATTTTTGAAAAATGTTCACTTTTTTTTGGGTAGTTTTGACTAGTGTCCTACAAAGTCATGCAAAGCAGACAACTATGGAGTCCAAGAACATTATGGAGTCCAAGAGAAGAAAGTTTTTCAACAGTTATCAAAAACATCTTAAATTTTAGTGATAAATGAGGGAAGCCCCAAAGACTCCTGCAATTAGCATAATCAGTTATATAACACACAAAACTTATCTAAATCTCAGCTTAGCCTATAGCCTTGACCATAAGCATGTTCTAAGCTTCTCTGCAAATATGATCTTTCTCAGACTCCGTTTGTTATCTCAGGAGATTGTAATGAAAAGGGGAGCATGCTAAGAATATAATTGAGATAGCAGTCAAGGGAGCTCTTCTGCTGCTGATAACATAGTCCAGTGACGTAATCCAATTCATCATACTATGTGGCGTGCAATTAGATTTCACAGAAGTTCATCTGAAATCGGTTGACATCTCCTATTTAGTGAGTTTGGTTAGTAATGACGCAAAATCCACGAAGAAGCTTTCCCACGCTTAATCAATTGCTAGAATGATCATGTGAAAAGACCCACTATTTTGCAAGAGAAGCAGAAAATTAAATTTTGCTAAAGGCGTATGAATTAATGTTAGGGATAGGCAAAGCTGAAAAATGTATTGAAACTGCTCAAACATCGGTTTCACATCTCCGATTGAGTGAGTTACGTTGATAATGACGCAGAATTCACGGATAAACTCTCTCACGCTTAAATCAATTACGACAGTGATCATGTGAAAAGACGTACTATCTTGCAAGACGAGCAGAAAATTAAATTTTTTGCTAAATGACTTTGGAACATTTCCTTAAAGTTAACTGGCAGGGTTTCAAAGTGGTGCATTCATTAATGTGAGAGACGGGCAAGATCCGGGGGGGGGGGTACATGACTTGCGGATGGACGGGGGTCTGCCGCCCGGTTTTCAGAAAGGTACCCTCTTCTAATTACCGAAAGTTGCCGTCATACCCACTTTTATGATGAATTTTGGCGGAAAACCACCCATTTTTTGCTATTTTTCGCCAATTTCTGGATAACCCACCCTCGTTTATGGAAAATCTGCCGAAAAAGGGACCCTTGTTTAGAGAATTTGGGGCCCAAAAACCCACCCATATGGGCGGCACATACCCGTACCCTCAACATGTTATGTACCCCCCCCACCGGGGGCAAGATTGAAAGATAAAACATCCGTTTGAAGCTCCGAGTAAGTGAGTTGAGGTTACAGTGAACGTTTGTAACATAAGATTTGATTTTCTCTCCCTGAGGCCCCGTTCACACGGGAACGCAATGATATCAAAATGATGTTTACCAGAAAAAAAAGAGTGCACCACATTCAAAAGCTACTTTGTACCCTTGCGTTTGAAGTAACAGAATCTGACTTAAATTAGCAGGAAGTGGAAATCCTAAGCTTTTAAAGTATGTCTGGGATTTTTCAAATTCCTCCTCCCTTGAAACTACACGCTGGTCGCTGTTAAACATTGACATATGATTTTTTGCCCTCCAACTGTTGTATTTGGCAACAAAAGACGGACCAGAGCACATACAAAGAATTTGGGTTACAACTTCCAAGCTCCAGGTCTGTCCTGGCCGTGTGCAGATTTTCGACCCTTTCGATTGGTTTAAAGGGTACAAAATAGCTTTTTCGTACCCACACCTCCTGGATTTGTGCAATTTTACTCATCGCACTTGCAATGTACACATCGGGATCACATAAGCCACCTTTAATCAGGGTCAAGCCATTTAGGCTTAAAAATCAATTAGATTCTTTGAATAAACACCCAATAAACACAACGATACATGAACGTGTAGCCTTCGCGTAGACCCATTATTCCAAAAGAAGAAAGGGTCTACGAAACAAAGAGCAAACGCTTGCTACGGCCGCCCAATTAATTATTCTAATCCTCTTTTCAAATTATTTGTGAAGCGCGTCTAAACAAAGGCTGCATAAATTAAGTTTCCAGAAATCCAGAAACCTCGTAGCAAGCTTTTGCTCTTTGTTTCGTAGACCCTTTCTTCTTTTGGAATAATGGGTCTACGCGTAGGCTAATGAACGTGCACATGGAACGACATTTGCATAAAAATAACATAATATAGGATTATGTTACATAATCTAGGATTATGTGCACATAAACTAAGATTATGTACCTAAAATATGGTTATGTCCCAAATGGTAAATCACGGAAACTGAATGTGCAATTTGGGAGTTCAGTTCCCGTGATTTACCATTTGGGACCTATTATAAATCACAGTGCAACTTTCCTATTCTCTCCTTGGTTGAATAGTACTGGAAGCCGGGGAATAATAGATGTATTGTTCCAAAACAAAGCCACAACTCTACTATCATTGTGTGCCATAAACTCTGTGTACGTAAACCTATATTATGTCATATTTGTGCAAATGGCGTTCCATACGCGCAATGCTATTGCACCCCTAAATGCAATAGCCCCTGTTAATTTAACCGGAACTTTGCCTCTTTTATTGAAACTAATTTTTTTTATATCCATTAAAAGATTATAATATGAATTTACAACCTACACTACTCTACAAGATTACTTTACCATGCAGCTATACAATACTACTGGAAACGATACCCCGAGGAGCAAAAGACTATGACTACCCCGAGGCCAATTGAACATAGAGGTTAAAACTACTCTCTGTCTCAAATTACATGCCACGGATCCGCGATCGAAACAACTTAAATTTTTTTCGTGGGCAGTTAAGACATAATCGCAAATAATGTGTGGCATCTAGTTTGAGACAGACGTTAAATATACGAGTAAAAGAAAACAAAGAAAACAAATACAGAAAAGAAACACATGTTTACTTAGATGGGACATGGTGGTTGTGTTTGTGTGGCATATAACGAAGTGCGAATCTAATTAAATCGACCAGATTTGTGGATAAATTGTAGAGTTAGCAGGAGCACATTTTTGTTTAGTTCATCAGGAAATTTTTCATCACCATACAATAAAATCTGCATTAGAGCATTATTTTGAAGATTTGTATATCCAAATGGTCGAAGTAGAGCAAAAACTCCAGTGAGAAGATCTCTGAGTACTGCAAAGGAGGGGCAAAGCAACAGGAAGTGTTCAGTATCCTCGATACCATCATTCGTAGGGCACATTGGGTTTATGGTATCCCTAAAATTGTGCTTGAATTTGTGAAACTAATTCACATCTTCATAGTTTCTTCAAATAGAACGTTTTTAGAAAAACTATACAATCCAGCCATTTTTTAGTAAGAAAGTAAGAATATTTTCAAAGCATGCTTGGAAGAGAGTTCAAGTGGTCAGAGACTGGAATCAAAAGGCACGATCAGTGGCGTGGTGGCCGGGGGGCCGGGGGGCACGTGCCCCCCAGCGACGTGAGAAGATGGGGGCACCGAAGGCGCCCAGCGTTTTGAGGGGGCGCCAAATGCCAGAAAGCCTGATTCACACTAAATCAGGTTGGGATGCACAAATGCGACAGAAAAAAGTATGCAAAATAGTTTTGCCTCAACTATAGACTTCTGGCCTTTAAAGATGTTTTGATGGAATTAGAATTGAACAGTCGATAAGGACAAGGTAGCTCACTAATAGCTCACCAGAAACACGTCCAAAATGTGTTTGGAGAATACAATTTTTATCGCAATTCTAAGGGCTCTAAGGTGCTTAATTCCAGTGTGAACTTAGCTTTTAAAGCTTTTAAGCTTTTAATCTAATAAATCAGGCCAAGCCAGAAAAACATATTCGCAAAGATCTTTGCGATTAACTTCCTTGTAAAAATCAACATGAGCCCGTTCGTTGGGCTTCCGTATCCAGGATGGGGGTGCAAGACTTCGATACCATTTTTACTCATTTGAACGTCACAGTGGATCCAGATGACTTTACGTGAAGGTGGAAAGGATGAATATCAAGAGTTTGGGCATAAAGGTGAATGTCTGTTGTCGTTGTCGCTAACTATCCAAAAGAGAACGAAGGGAATCATTTAAGTTTTATTTGCTTACTTCATAGTCTTCGAGATTTTGATACTCTATTTTCCAAATTTTCCCCGAGAGCCCTCATTATTTCAGATTCCTTTTCACAGTAAAATGGTAAATTCTTTACAGAGGGAGCATTTTCCAACGAGATGAAGAGCTTGGTCTCAAAAATTTTCGCTCGCTCCGCTCGCGAATAGATTTAGGCCCATCCCAAACTGTTTGTTTTCGATTCCAACGGGATTATAGAGGCCAAAATAAATCGAAGAAGAAAAGGACACGATACCAATGTCGCTCGTCGGATCCGAGGATGCTTGCAGTGATAAAACGTGAATGATTCTGAAAGCAGGAACACCGCAATACGACGAAGAACAACAGCAAATATGTGCGAACTTAAGAAATGTATATATTAGATGCCAATATTTCGTCCTGCCATGCAGAACTTCTACAGTCCTGAAGAAGTTCTGCATGGCAGGACGAAATATTGGCATCTAATATATACATTTCTTAGTTCGCACATATTTGCTGTTGTTCTTCGTCGTATTGCGGTGTTCCTGCTTTCAGAATCATTATAGAGGCCCCCTAAGGGATCTCGGGCTCCAAGTCTCCAGGGTTTATTTTAATGGGCTCCGGGCTCCCAGTGGCAAAATTGCAGTGCTCCAGGGCTCCATTGCATGCTTTTAGAGCTCCAGGGGCTCCATCTCTTAAAATTCTAGAAAACCACTTTGGGCTCCAGGGCTCCAAGCCTTCAAAATGATGGGCTCCAGAGCTCCAGCGACCCCCCCCCCTTTGGGGGCCTCATTATAAAAAAATATAGAATTAGCCACCTTTGAATAGCCATGGCACATTGTACAACAAACAACAGTCGCAGTTTTCTAGGGGGCGCCAAAACTGGTTGTGCCCCCCAGCCAATGTTAAGCCACCACGCCACTGGGCACGATCAAATTTTGGGGAATTAGCTGCAAGTCAAATTGCCTTAGAACAGAGACGCAAAAACACTGCAAACCTACAAACCTGGTTTGGAGGAAGGTTTTGACCAAAAATTGAGGAAGGTTTAGTTGTCAAAAATAAAACTTTACATTGTTGGCATAGATTTAGAAAATAAATCATCAATAAATACATAGAAGCATTAAAAATCATGTCAACAGCATGCAGATGGTGAGGTTATATTTCAAAACTATATCAAAGGAGAAAAATCAGGTTTGATCAGACAATGTGATGAAAGAGAGAAAGTCTATGAGGAAATATGCACGTATCTAGAAAATATGGTTTTTGAAAAGCGTCCCAGAAAAGTACTTCTGTTTGAAAAATTACCAAAATTTTATTGTAAGGTAGATCTTCAAACATTTCTTTTTCTTACCAGTAGATGAAAGAATTATTTTTGTAGGCAAAGCTGATCGTTTGATTTATTTCTCGATAAATTGAATCAAGCTCTTCTTAGTGCTGCCTGGTTTTGAAGCCTTCTGCAAGATAGCACTTATTTGAGTCATTTCTTTTGTTAAATGTTATGTTGAGTTTATTGTTTGGTCATGGATATCAGAATGAAACGTGAAACGTTATTGTGGACTTGAAGAATTCTGAAAAATTTTCAATGTAAACGGTTATTAGAGGCAAGATTAACGATGTTGCTTAAAGAATGTTTCTTAGAATGAGGTTTTTGATGCATTATTTCATACCCGTTAAGTAATTTTCACCGTCATTAAATATATTTGAATTGTTGATAGAAGAGATGAAAAAATTCATTGATAACTTTGGTAATCAAATTTTGGCGAATTTGCAAACAGAAGTACATTTTTGGACACCCAGTAGCTTTTAGATGTTCTCACCTTGAACTCTTTGTTCCCCCTTCGTTGCTCCAATACCTTTCAATAACGAGTCTTAAACCTTGTATTACAACCTGGTTAGAGCCCTGCTACTTGCTCTCAAACAGACAAACGATATGGGAAGATCCCTAACATGCTTTTGTATGGTTTACAAAACACCGGCGAGCTGTTTTCCAGTAATTACATATTGTGTTAAAACTAGCTGTTAACTTTGTTAAGGGAATTGCTGCTTCTGCTTTAGTGGCTGTGCTTTTTGAAAAGACCGAGAAGACACGTCAACAGCTGTTTGTATGCTGGAAATTCACGGCTTGCTGTTTGTAATGGGGTGAAATAAACGCAATAAAGTTATTCGAGTTTCAGGGATGCCAGCACGTGTCCAGATGGTGGCTGGGGAGCGTTGTAGTTGACACGTGACCATGAGCGATTACGGGACACATTTTGTAGCAGTTTGAAATTTATGTCCGTAGCGAGCCATGTTAACTTAGTTTTTTTTGTGCTGTGAACTTATTTTTACTTGGTTTTCAGCCACCTTTCACTGTTTCGCAATTTTTCAAATTTTCAGTAGTAGGCCACCTTAAGTACAGATCCACCTTAATCGTAATGTGCACTTAGGATGACTCACTATTGAAAATGTCAAATTACTGAACAGTGAAAGTAAGTAAACAAAGTTCAAAACAAACAAAAAATAAGTTAAGATGGCTCGCTACCGATATAAATTTCAAGCTACTGCTCAATGGGCATCCTATCGTTCAAATCTTATATTATAGAATCAATTTTCACGCTGCTCTTGCTCTGAAACAAAAAAACTACCCGCAGGCTGCACTGAGACGATGTACACAGAAATACTCGATGAAAGTTTCAAGGCATTGAAAATTTAACCGTTAACAAAACAGTGTCAGCATATGCTATTAACAAATTAGCAGCTACTTGATGAACGAAATAGTGCAAAATTTATTGTTACATGGCTGGTGGAGAAATGCTTGCAAAAAAATCAACTCCCCTCCTATAACGTTTTCCAAAATAATCTACTGCCCTGGCATTCTTTCTTGGAAAGTATTTAACCCAAAGTATTTAACCCATATCACAGAAGTAAACACGGCGAGTAAATATCGTATCATTTGGTCGTTACAAACGAATCTGAGCTGCAAATTATCACAATTTTGTATAAATCTTTCTCAGCAATCCCTGTCCTGGATGACTGGATGACTGGAATTTTGTCATCAAGCTGAACAATTTAAAGTTGCTAAACAACACCCAGAGCTCGCAAAGGTTTCCTGCATGTACTGTAAAGCTCTATTTAGTCTTGTTACCTCCTTCGTCTCTTTGTTAACCTCCTCCCCCTAACCTTCATTTGTTATCAGCAGTTACCAACAATTTTCCATCTACTTTGCAGAACAGATTTGATATCAACTTTGATTTGTTTGGACAAAACTGTGCTGAATTTGCGTACTGTACTGGACTCGTAAAATTGTATGTTAACTCAGCAAAACCTTAGGAAAAAATAAACAGCTAGCATTAAATTTCATGTCACTTCATTCTAGATATAAGCCTCCTTCCTGGGAATTTGTTCTTTTCCAAGCCTTCGAAATTAAACAGGCCTCACTGGGAGCTAAATGAGCTAAATAGAGCTTTTGCAGTACACATATTTTTTTTATAAGAAACTAAGAATTTGGGCCAGTACTGAAGTTTCTTAAAATTATCATGGGTGCCTCAATGGGAGTTTCTAATGTATTTGCTTTTGTTGCCACATGTGGCAATACCACAATGGGTTTAGATATTTCATTTTGTGCCTCAAAGGGCAAGTCACGTTCTTATCTTCATTTGATCTTGCAAAATGCACAGTTGTTGGCAACTGCTCAACTGACAAAGTTGGGGCATCAGGAATAAATCCTCTTTGTAGTGCATTCAAGAACTGGGAGTCACCCATGTCAAGAATTTCATCTAATGTCTCAGACTGCCAATGTGTTGCTGACATTGCATGCTGGCTGTAGGCAAGTGATGTCAGTGCCATAAAAGCACACTGTCTTCCACGTGATTCTTCACTGAAACATGCATCCCCTTGGTGTTGGTTTCCTATTGCAACAAATATTGCATTGGCAATTCCAAAACTGAATTTTCAGAGTGGCTGTTACTTGATGTAACTGCTTGGTCCAGGGTTAACTTCAACATCTCCTGCCAAGAACAAAAGAAAAAGCAAGGAAAAACTTGAAACACCATTGTAGGTATCATTCGACTTGTTACGACAACTCCTTGCAATTTTCCTTCTGAATTTGGAAGACTGGTTTTTTATCCATCTCCTGCCAGTGGCAAGCAATGCTTGCTGCCGTTTGTTGGTGAAAGCGCAAGCAACACGTAGGCCCTCCTGCTGGATGTCATCTTCCTGCCACTTTTGAAACCTGTCCGCTGCAGAACAATAAATGGTCAATACAACGCAGAGGATAAAAAGAAATCCTCTCATCCTGGTTATGAAATGGGTGTAAAGAATGATTTGATACGTACCAGAGTGCATGAAAATCTTCTTCTTCTTGGAACGAAAGTCGCCCAGCTTCTCTCGCAAAACTGTCATGAGTGTGCTGAAAAGCTTTTGTTGTTGCTGTTGCTCTATCGCCACTGTTGTTCTGTCCAATCACAAGCATCGATGAGTCTGCAGATTGTCCTTTTGTTCTGTGGTTTGCAACCATGGTGATAGTCGGCTACCCGTGTTTTGCTTGTAAAACTCGTCTAAATGGCTGCTTCACTACGTTCAGCAGCAATGAGGAAGGTTGAGAGCATAAATTTCAGGTTTGGAGGAAGGTCAACAACTTTTTGCAGCTCTGCCTTAGAATAAGAAGATACGAGTGTATCCTGGCCATCCTAGAAGTCATATTTACACACATTTTCCAGGGGAGCATGACCCTGGAGCCCTAGATTTATGCTTCTCTGATTTCTGGCATCTTGCTGCACAATCTCTACATTGACAAATAATGGTGCTTGGCAATCATTGAGTAGTTATGCTGTCCCGTGCATAAAAAATCTTACATTTCATGCAGTTTTTGTCCTCAAGGCCTTGGCAAAACCAATTGCCACACCCTTTTGACACGCCCTTTTGACCCAAAAACTGTAGTTTACGCTGTTTTGTGCAGTGAGTATTTGAATATAACTTCAATTACGTTTGCTTCGTTTTTATGGCAATGATAAAAATCGATTTCTTTGATTTTCAGTGTCACAAATTTTCAATAATTTCCAAACCATATTTTTTCTACATTTTGCCAAACACACCAAAATATTCAGCAATTGAATTGTGTAATAACAAGTGAGGCAAAAAAAAATCGTGATTAGGATCTGCCCAGCAGATGTGTTGAAAAGATGACAAAGTCACGCGAACATTTCCAGTTAAGATAATTGACAATAGACCTTTTTACTTCTTAAAAAAGAGGTTTGGATCGAGCGTCTTACATCTGTAAAACTTTTGAAGGAAAAACAGCATGGCCCCCCCGTTCTTGGTACAAACGATGCTAGGTGTTGCGAGAAGTTGCTTCAGAATTCAGAACACTTCTCAGAGAGTTTATTATCGACAAATTTCCGCAAAGTGAATTAGCAATGGCTCAGTTAACACAGTATTACTGCTTTGCTGCTCGTAACTTTTATTCATTGTTAGCTAACTTTTCTTTCAATTGAGAAACGACGGTTGAAAACAAGAAACGTCGATTTGCAACTCGCAAAGTGAAACGCTAGCATGCTCGCACCTTCGAGCTGTAACTGTCACACAACAAATAAGCTAGCAATGAACGAATATAATGAGAAACAACAAACAACACCAAAAGGCAAATAAAACTTCCCATGTATGTAATGCACTGTGCCTAAGTCACTTCGAGTTCAGCTATCGTTGATAAACTCTGTGAAAAGTGTTCTGAAATCTGAAGCAACTTTTTGCCACAGCTAGCATCGAGATACCAAGAACCAAGACAGGGTTCATGCTTTTGTTTTCCTTCACAAATTTACCAGATTTGGACGCTCGATCCAAGCCTCTTTTTTAAGAACTAAAAAGGTCTATTTCGCTAAATAAGTGAGACATATCCAGTTGGTTAGTGAGACCAGGCCATGCTAAAAATCAAATAATAAATGTAGCAAATGATAAAAGATATTGACGAATTCCCAGTTGACCAAGTCACATTGTAGTAGTTGTAGTAGTCTATTTCGAGACGAACTGGCCCTATCCCAAGCTAAGAAACTAAAACACGTGTAAGAATTTACACTAAACCAATTTCGCATGATCAAAGTTGCAAAGTTGCAGTCTTCTTAACCGTATGTTTACTAAATACACGTTTTTTTATAAGAAACTGGTTTTTAAGAAACTGGTATTAAGATGGCCAAAATTCTAAAAAACTCTAGTACTATGTCTGAGAAGTGCTAGGAAGCTTTTAAAAGTTAAAAAGGATGGATATCATAACAAATATATCATTGAACCTTTATTCTTGAGCAATATTAACTAACCATTTGTGTTTTCGACATAGGCCTAACTGAACACTGCTTATTCCTATGTAATGTTTTAGCTGTCAAGAAAGGTATCTGCAGCAGTTTAAAGCGACCACATTGATAATCCATGCACTCAAAAAATAAGAAACCAAGTAAAAAACTTTTAGTACTAAAATGGACAAAATTTCATGTTAAATTGAGAAACTCTTAGTACTATGGCCTGATCCAAGTTTCTTATAAAAAACTTGGAAGGTAACGCAACAGAAATGAAATAAAGCAGAAAGTCCAGGGAGATTGAAAACAAATGAAATGGTATTGAAAAGTTTAGAAAATTTAGTTTTGATTGATCCTTTGCTTAGAACGCTCTCGTGAATCAACAGTTGCTATTTGCCTTAATTGAAAATGCTAAAATTCTGTAAAGACGTGTGTGAGTTGTGTAACATTTGAAAAAGCCAGTGAAATAATGGAAAAAGTACTTTGATATTACAAAAAGAAGATTTTGTCAAACATTTATGCCCGTTTGGTCATGCAGTAAAAGCAAAGACATCTTCTTCATCTAAAGATTTTAGAATTTCAACCAGTGACCTGCCTCCCCCGGGGGGGGGGGGGTAGATAGCATGTTGAGGGTACAGGTATGTGCCGCCCATATGGGTGGGTTTTTGGGCCCCAAATTCTCTAAACAAGGGTCCCTCTTTCGGCAGATTTTCCATAAACAAGGGTGGGTTATCCAGAAATTGGCGAAAAATAGCAAAAAATGGGTGGTTTTCCGCCAAAGTTCATCATAAAAGTGGGTATGATGGCAACTTTCGGTAATTAGAAGAGGGTACCTTTCTGAAACCAGGTGGCAGACCCCCGTCCATCCGCAAGTCATGTACCCCCCCCGGGCCTGCCTCTCGCTATTTTCATAAATTTTCCTTCGTAAAAGTCACAAAATCCTTTTTGTCTCTTATCAGGATAATTTACGTCTGCTTCGCAGTTGATGTCAGGCATCACAGCTGACCTCCAAGATCCCAACCTTACTAGCACTGGCTCAGTGCCTTGGTTTTCTAAATTTTAGAATTTGTTAACTCGAAATCTACTGCGAAACAGGTTTCAGTAGTTATCGGTAAATTGTTGTATGTAGCTTTTTGTAATCGTAGATTTAATTTCAGTTTAGTTCTATGTTTTTATGGAATGGCGTCGGGGTAGTCAGGATATTATGCTCCCCGGGGTATCGTCTTAGTAGTGTATTTTAGTGTATTGTAAGTAGTGTCTTAGGTAATTCGTCTTTGCAACAAATTTTTCAAACTCAGTATAAAGAAGAAGAAGAAAAAAACATCTTCTGCAGCTACAAACTTCTACAGTGCGCGTATTCCAAAATGCTGTTTTTCTTTTGAGTGGCTCCTAGAGGTAGGCAATGTAATTTCAACTGTTTCAATTTTATACAGTTGCATAGGATAGGCTTCAAGTTAGAATCTAAGATCTTTGCTAGAGTCGACGTGTAAAATGGCTACTGATTTATGGCTTAGGAAATGCAAACCAAGTTGTTGCTTCAAAACTAGCTTTTTCTTCTTCTCCAGCAATGCCAGGATCAAGTGCAGTTTGAGAGAAAGAGCTCTTTCGTTCTGCATTAGCAAAAAGTTAAATAACATTGCCTTATGGATGGAAGAAGGAAGAAGGAAGAAGGAAGAAGGAAGAAGAAAGAAGGAAGAAGGAAGAAGAAAGAAGGAAGAAGGAAAAGGAAGAGGGAAGAAGGAAGAAGGAAAAAGGAAGAAGGAAGAAGAAAGAAGGAAGAAGAAAGAAGGAAGAAGGAAGAAGAAAGAAGGAAGAAGGAAAAGGAAGAGGGAAGAAGGAAGAAGGAAAAAGGAAGAGGGAAGAAGGAAGAAGGAAGAAGAAAGAAGGAAGAAGGGAAGAAGAAAGAAGGAAGAAGGAAGGAGGAAGAAGTCACAGCTCACCACAGCTGCCACACAAACACAGGACAAAAGTTTTGGGGTCACCCTGGACTCAAAAAAACTGATTACATCAGAAAAGATGAAATATAATTGCACCAGATGGAACATTCCCTGAGTATTAGAACTGTTCATGACTTGCGGCTAGATTAGAGAAAGCGCACACATGAGTATGTTTTGCTAAATTCGAGCGATTTCCACATGGCTTGATATATAATTGATGGAGCGCCGTTGCTGACCATTCATCGATGGAAGCAGTTTACAATGGGTCAATTGAACGCACTTATACGAACTGGCTTAGGTTTGCTAGGCATTTTGCATATTGATGTTAAGCCGCTGGTTTATTTTCAAGATCACAAATAAAAGAGGGCTTACTATTCGTATGGTTAGATTTTACAGCAATAATTCATGAGAAAACATCTCTTTTTTACGTGTTGTAATGTCTTTAGCCTGTTACAAAGCCACGGTGCTTGTTTGTGGCTCTTTGATTGCAAGTGGAAAGGGCTGTTATTATTGTACAGCAGATTTATGATTTTCGCTCTTGTTATCGCCGCTATTTCGCGACGAAATCCCAGTTGCCGCAAAAACAACAACAGTAACAACAACCGCATAATGTTTTATTTTGGCTCAAACTAGGACTTAAACACGCTGATTTTGATACAAAAAATTGAGACGGAAATGCACACTCAAGAACGAGGCATAGACGTAGTCTCAGAAGCGAGGCAAGCAACCCTCGAAAGTTGAAATTCCTCATGGCTGCGAGGAAGTTCATGCAAGCTAATTAATTTACGCCTCTGCGAAGCAGAAGCAGCAAATTATTAAAATGCAGAGGCTCTGGAATGCGTTCCAAGTATCGGCGGTCGAGCTTGAGCGCGCTCGTGTCCAAAAGAATTCAGCCAATGGGATTATCGAATATGTCTGATTATGCGGAATTTCACGGGATGATGCAGGAATGTGTTTGTTTTGCGTTCGTTTACCAACAAAGAGAAAAATAGTTAATAAGTTCCTCCTAAAATCTGTGCGTACGCATTTGGTCAAGCAAAGGATGACTATGAGCAAAGAGAATTATTCCTTTTTGTCAAGTTTGTGATGAAGTGAAACATAAGCAGGCCAAAAGACACACTCAGATGTACGAGGAAGGCTGTGTGGTGTGGCTGTGTGGTGTGGTCGTGTGGTTACTGAGTTTTCGAACTCAAGATGGGAAGGTGAGTGAAATTACGCATTTGCTTCTTTTCGCATTTGCCCATCGATGATCGATTGGCCTGTTTTTGTGGTGCTTGTTGTCAAGAAGACTGCGAACATTTAGAATTTGATTGCAGAAAATCTAGCCAGACTTTTGGCTTCAAATTTGGCATGTGACCCCGTCAACATATTGCGCGAGTGGAAAAATGATTTGATGAAGATCTTTAGATTAGCGCAGTGGCCAATGAAATTCTTCTGAAACCTATCCAATATTTTGAAATGAGCCTTCTTCAGTGCTGCGAAAACAGACAGCTTTGGTTCGTATACCTTTCGAATGCCAAGAATATGGGTAATTGCAGTGTCAGCTGCAAGATATCCCAAAAGAATCAGCAAGCCATGATACCAATCAATCAATCAATCAATCAATCAATCAATCAATCAATCAATCTTTCTTTCTTTCTTTCTACACTTACTTACTTTCTACACTCACTTACTTTCTTTCTTTCTTTCTTTCTTTCTTTCTTTCTTTCTTTCTGTTTGTAGATATCTGGCTATCCTGCAATTGGCTTGGCACTGCATAACCTATCTTTAACAAAGCCAACTTAATTGTCTCTTATTCCATCGAATGAATTCGTGTTTGTCTAACTTTGTTTTGGTGCTGAAACAGTGGGCGGGGAGACGGACAGTCATTGTACGATGCAATACCAACAAAACTGAACTGACTGCAAGTTGAGGGGTTGTGAGACAGGTGGGGGGGGCAAAGGCACCTTATAATGTCAACAGAATGAGAAAGGCCTATTACTTTTACAGTAGAAACTCGCATACAAGAACCTCGGTTTTTCTTGGGCAGCCTGAATAGGTTCTTAATTAAATGGCTGTTATTTTAAATTCCGGCCTGCAAGGTTCTTAAAAAGGTTCTTGTATACAGTGCACACCTTGCAAGCATTAATGCTATTTTTAAGCACAAGAATTCTGAAGAATTCTTTTGACTTCATGAGAACAGGTTTAGGTTAGAATTCTTGTTGCGCGCGACGAAGGAGCGTGCTTACTAATTGCGAGGTAGTGAATTTTCGTTTGCTGGCCACGCATATTTGTTTTGTCTATTGCTTCATTGCCGCTGTTCAAAACGTTCGCATGCCTTCAACTTTCCTGATCACATGCATTGATTGGCGACGACGCAGCAAATCGAGCAAATAAATGCTCGTCAATAGGATTAACTCAGCACAATAATCTGTTGACCGTGCTTTCATCACCCTTCTTCTAGTCATAAAACATGGAATAGGGAATAATGGAACAATTAAATCCAGTTCAAGGGAACAGCAAAAAAGTCATTTACGAATTTAGTGTGGCTTTATTTGAGTTCAGAAATATCTTAGAGTGCGCGCAGTTGATAACTTTTAGTTACTTCTAGTTTAAAAATAATTCAGTCTTTTGTACCACTGAAGAATTCTGGTCAGAATGTAAGAATTCTTGAGAATTCTGAGGAATTCTGAACACATGAGACCTCTTGTGTAAGAACCTCTCCTAGTTTCAGCCCCTGGAGGGTTCTTATTTTGGTGGTTTAAAAGATTAAATTTCAGCCTCAAGGTTCTTATAAAAACAGGTTGTTTTATTCGGTTTTCTACTGTATTCCATTCCATATGATGGTGCAGTTTGTTCCCATCTCCCAAAGTGCTGCAATCACTGTTATTGCTTGTTCTATACTGTCTACAGAACTTTGATAAACTGACTGGTTCCACTGCAATAAAACAGTTTATGGAAGAGAGGAAGATTTCTGAAAACTGGCTTTTCGTGCTCATCAGAGCGGACAGCAAAGTCACCCGACGATGAGGAGGCGACGAACATCAAACATACAAGCACAGGTAATCCCCCTGAACAATAGTTTTATGAACTGCAATGACGTAATCGTAGTTGTGGCACCCAGGGCACAAGGCAATGAGCTATCCTTGAATGTCGTCAAAATACAGGCTATGATAGTTGGGACAATACAAAATGTAAATAAAATGGTAGTGCAGCCTGCGTTGTTGCCAGTGTTTCACGTAGGTGGTACTGATATTGATTTTAGTGAACATAGCACTAAAATCTAGCAGATCACCCATTTCCTTGTCTGTGTTGCCAAGATTCATGTCGGGCTTCCGTCGATGTATAAATCTGTCAATTCTGTATGGTGAGAGCTGTGATCTTTCAGCACTCGACCTTCTGAAATGTTTTTAAAACGTTGTATCAATGGAGACCTTGAAGGACATTTATCGTAGTATTGTAGAACCTACCCTACGTACCAGACTCTCTCTAAAAGAAAATTATGTTTCAATTTTCTTCTAGAGTTTGGTACCCAGGGCATGTAGAACTTAGTTTAGATAAACTATGGCCGCTCCGTTTAGGGCTGTAGTGGTATTACGAGAATAGAGTCTCTACAAAAATTGCAACTAGGGCTGCTCGAATCGTAAGGGGTAGTCATTATGATGCACCTTGTCTGCCGATACGCAAGAGCTTGGCTGGTTGTCCAGCAAAGAAATGATTGTGAAAGAGACATCTACGATGATGTATATATCTTTAAACGATCTTGCACCGCAATACTTCACTGACTTGTTCGTAAGGCCATCAGATTTCCAAAAACAGGAGCTAAGAAACAATAAAAATGATCTTGCAGCAACGTTAATGAGAACAGTATGTGGCCAAAAGAATTCTCTTACCGTGGTATGAAATATGGAACAAGTTTAACAATAATACCAAATACGAAAACAGTTAATTTTGTACAGATGGCTTATGGTCTTCAGATGTACCGGGTGAGTAAGAAAAATGTTCCCACTTTTGAAAATTCATAACAGCAAGAGTATTTCACTGATTTGAATGATTCCAATTCTAAAGCCACTAAAGTTTAGGTAAATTCCTAAGCGATCGATTCCTAAGTTTAGGTAAAATATACGAGAACTACAAGTATAGGTAAATTCAACTTTAACAACATTTTGTGGTTGGAAAATGACTGACAAATGGCCTAAAACATCGATCCAAGCATAAATGACTCCTCGCACAGAATAATGAAGGAAATGCAATTTCTCATTGGTGGGAGATATCCTCTGCACATTAATTGCCATGGGGTTGAAATCTTCTGTATTTGTTTGAAAATCGATGTCTTATAACACTTGAGGGAAGTGAAACGCCCTTTGCCTATTGTTCAGTGTGGACAGAGTCCTTACATCTGATCGATGGGCCCTTTTCCCGTCATTTTGCAACCATGAAATATTTATAAGGTTGAATTTACCAATACATCTAGAGCTGGTAGGACAGCGAGAAAAATCACAAAAATACCTGAATCTTTCAGCTTTTAACTAAAATTTGAATGATTCAAATCTGTGAAGTAGTCTTGGTGCAATGAATTTTCAAAAGTGGGAACATTTTTCTGGCTCACCCGATATATATTCTTATTCAATTAATTTGTAAGTATTTTATTAGGAGCCTTAATTCTAACTGGGCAAAATTGTAAAACAATAGCTCATATTGAGCTTTCTACCCTGCATAGAAATGCTTGAAATATGAAAGAAAATCCTACAAATTGGAAATCAGCAGGCGTGGTGTGAACGATAGGCTGGCTGAATTTACAAATCCAAGGTACAGTGCGCTACAACGTAAAGGGAGTCTAAGTGGCGTGACGAGGAAAAGGTCGTGAAAAACGTGGTCACCGGCGATCAATATTCATCGCCACGCAGCGGAGTGGGCGGAATTTCACACAATCAGAAGTCACTCGGCCGTGGAAAACCATTTTACATCATACGATTTTCGGGCTAGCATAACTGACTATTGGTCCCAATCGAACACTTTCAATCACTCAATTGATCAATTAATCAATCAATCAATCAATCAATCAATCAATCAATCGATCGATCGATCGATCGATCGATCAGACACAGCTTCTTTCGTGCAATGAGTAACAAGAGAACGTACAAAATAAAAGACATTGTATCAATCTCAGCTACATCCTTATTTCCCAATCACTTCTTTTCACAAAGATCAAAATTTGTTGCATACATGATTTGTAATAATGTATACAGATTACTGAATCAACAGATCTAACCTTTCGTAAACATAACAGTCTTTAATTTGCTTAAAGACATACAGACTCACGACATTCTCACAGTTATCGCAACAACAACAGCAACAACTCTTTTAAGATACTTTTGAGTTGGATCTTTGCTCAAACTGGGACTTAAGGACTTTCACATAAAATATTGAGACGGCCAGGCACCAATAAGCGAGGCTAAAGGCGTAGTCTTGGCAACCTTTGACAGTTGAAAATTTCCATTGCTGCGGGTGAAGCTCATGAAAGCTAGTTCAGTGAAGATAAGGCTCAAATCCTTACTGGTTCTCAGAACACGCGAAAATCATCCAACCTTACGAAAATCAGCCAATGGCATCGCCGCTTCTAGCCCCTTGAGACAAAATCAGTCGTTTGAGGTGAAGTTTCTAGTACCCTCACAAAAACTGAAATGGATGCTAAAATATTGCAGTTAATTGAAATATTTTTTGATAAATCAGTTGCAGAGATATCCATCCAGAGTTGTTTACATGTTTAGGCAAATATCTTATTTGAGGCCGGAGCTACGAGCGTTTTCCGGTCAAGAAAAATTGACCTTTCTTCGAAAATTCATATAAATTGTTAGAATAGAGATATATCGTTGAAAATTTCACAGAATATGTACATTAACCTGGGCAATAACCCAGATGCATTTGGCTTCCTACGATCTCAAAATATTTGACAAATTTCAGTGATTTCCAACAGGCAAGGCAAATGGGCCTACGCTCATCCTGGGTAGAAAGCCATTCTTGGGCCTGGAATCGGCCAATTATACAATCCTTAGAAAGGTAATTCACTCACCATTGACTCCAGCACCAATTTGAGCTCATTTATCCATTATTTCGGGGCTAACATCGACAGAAAGCAAGCAGTTTTGTGCGAATTTGAAGAAGCTTCCACGTTCCATGTTATGTCCAAAAACGCAACAACTCTCCTTCACTATTCACAAACACTCGAGGCAGTGGTGTTGCGACTCAAGAGAAGCATTGTGTTATTGCTCTGCAATCCTGAATGTTTAAAATGTATTTTTACATTGTTTGAAACATGAAATACCCTTGTTTTGAAAATATACGAGAAATGTAAAATGGAGAGCTATTTAAAAAAGTCCTTTGTAATATAAAATAATTTTGACATTTTTAAACATTCCCAGGAGGGCAGGGCAATGACATCATACTTCTCTTGAGTCGCAACACCACTGCCTCGAGTGTTTGTCAACAGTGGAGGAGAGTTGTTGCGTTTTTATGTTTGAAGAATGAAAACATTATGGAGGGGCTTTTCTCCAACCGGAAGGAATACACCTACCTATATACCTATATACCTACCTATAGAGGAAGGAATCAGGAATGTTGTAACAATAGGCATTATTCCTGCACACAATCGAAACAATCGATGAAGCATTTGAAGTATTTATAGACATTGTTAATTTACACAATCAAAACAATTCAGAGACATCTGGGTCAACAATCAGATTTAGGTGAGCTGCCAAACTCTGGCTGTTAATGAATTCATCAGTTGAGCTGCCAACTCATTAAAAGGTAATTTTCCAAAATCTGACCTCTGTGACCTGGCAAAGTTCCCTTACTGTTTGAAATCTTCAACATGGACGACTGTTTTCAAGGGGCAAGCAACTCATACTATAAGCTATCAAGGAACAAGTGTTGCACTGTTTAGGTAGCAGCTGGTTTCTGGCTAAAGTAAAAGTACGTCAGTAGTGTCCTCCGCCATTTTTTCCCTACATCAACATGTATGATTTTGAGTACACAGAGTTTCTTACGAGTTTCTTAAATGTTCCATGACAATCTTCATGTTGATTACTATCTGTGCCCTCGGGATAATTTCAAAAAAGACTTTTTGAAGCCTTTCCAATGTTCAGACATCCTCTGGTAATTTCTGAGCAAAGTGATACAGGACGCTAGTGAAAATAAAATAAGTGTAGGTTAAGGATTTTCTTTGTCAAAATAAGTAGTTTCTCAAGCTATGTTTCATGTTTGAAGACTGAAAACATTCTGGAAGAGGTTTCAGGCAAACCAGAAAGAATATACTTGTATAAAATCAAAACAATCGAGCAAAATAAAATCTCTATCAAATTTTGATGAGTTGCCAATCGATTTCTCCTGATTAAGGCTAATTACTAGGTGTTCCTAACAAACTCTCGCTGTTAATGAAATCATCAACAGAGTTGCAAAGTCATTAAAATGCTATTTACAAAGTTTGATCTGGCAAAGTTCCCTTACTGCTTGAAATCTTCATATGGACGACTGTTGTCAAGGAAACCAGCCAACCCATATAATACTATCAAGAAACAGGTGTGGCACTATTACAGTGACAAATCTTGTCTGGCTAAAGTAAAGAATTTGGCAATATCATGTGCCATCCTTATTTTCGGTACATCCGATGTAATAATTCTGACGCTTATCAAGAAATCTGGTCTCCTTGAAGTGGGCTGGCTAGGCTATTGCCATCCCGATATAAACTAAATCCTACATTAAACAGGTGCAACTGCAGATAAATATTTATTACTTCATGAAGCAAGCTACGTGCATGATCTCATTCTTCAACATGGCTAATGGGAGCCTTTAATTATGTTTGAAGAATGAAAACATTATGGAGGGGCTTTTGCTCAACCGGAAGGAATACACCTACCTACCTATATACCTATAGAGGAAGGAATCAGGAATGTTGTAACAATAGGCATTGTTTATGTACACAATCGAAACAATCAACGAAGAATTTGAGGTATTCACAGACATTGTTAATTTACACAATCAAAACAATTCAGAGATATTTGGGCCAACAATCAAATTTAGGTGAGCTGCCAAACTCCGGCTGTTAATGACTTCATCATTTGAGCTGCCAACTCATTAAAAAGCAATTTTCCAAAATTTGACCTCTGTGACCTGGCAAAGTTCCCTTACTGTTTGAAATCTTCAATATGGACGACTGTTTTCAAGGGGCAGCAACTCGTACTAAGATATCAAGGGAACAAGTGTTGCACTGTTTAGGTAGCTGCTGGTTTCTGGCTAAGTAAAAATTCGTCAGTAGTGTCCTCCACCATTTTCTCCCCTACATCTACATGTATTTTGATAAGAAACTAAGGATTTGGGCTCCTGAACTCCTTAAAATTATCGGATTTTGAGTACACAGAGTTTCTTACGACTTTCTTAAATGTTCCATAACAATCTTCATGTTGAATACTATCTGTGCCCTCGTGATCATTTCAAAACAAGGCTTTCTGAAGCCTTTCCTGTATTTAGACATTACTCTAGTAAGTTCTGAGCAAAGTGATACAGGACGCAAGTGAAAAGAAAGGAAGTTTAGGTTAAAGATTTTCTTCGTCAAAATAAGTGGTTTCTCAAGATATGTTTCATGTTTGAAGAATGAAAACATTCTGGATGGAGTTTCAGGCAAACCAGAAAAGGAATATACTTGTATACAATCAAAATAATTGATACAAATAAAGTCTCTATCAAATTTTGATGAGTTGCCAATCGATTTCTCCTGATTAAGGCTAATTACTAGGTGTTCCTAACAAACTCTCACTGTTAATGAAATCATCACCAGAGTTGCAAAGTCATTAAAGTGCTATTTAAAAAGTTTGATCTGGCAAAGTTCCCTTACTGCTCGAAATCTTCATACGGACGACTGTTGTCAAGGAAACAAACCAACCCATATAATACTATCAAGAAACAAGTGTGGCACTATTAGAGTGACAAATCTTGTCTGGCTAACGTAAAGAATTTGTCAGTATCATGTGCCATTCTTATTTTCGGTACATCCAATGTAATAATTCTGATGCTTATCAAGAAATCTGGTCTCTTTCAAGTGGGATAGTTAGGCTATTGCCATCACAATATAAACTAAATCCTACACTAAACAGTTGCAATTGCAGACAAATATTTATTACTTTATGAAGCAAGCTACGTGCATGATCTCATTCTTCAAACATGGCTAATGGGAGCCTTTAATTATGTTTGAAGAATGAAAACATTATGGAGGGGCTTTTCTCCAACCGGAAGGAATACACCTACCTATATACCTATATACCTACCTATAGAGGAAGGAATCAGGAATGTTGTAACAATAGGCATTATTCCTGCACACAATCGAAACAATCGATGAAGCATTTGAAGTATTTATAGACATTGTTAATTTACACAATCAAAACAATTCAGAGACATCTGGGTCAACAATCAGATTTAGGTGAGCTGCCAAACTCTGGCTGTTAATGAATTCATCAGTTGAGCTGCCAACTCATTAAAAGGTAATTTTCCAAAATCTGACCTCTGTGACCTGGCAAAGTTCCCTTACTGTTTGAAATCTTCAACATGGACGACTGTTTTCAAGGGGCAAGCAACTCATACTATAAGCTATCAAGGAACAAGTGTTGCACTGTTTAGGTAGCAGCTGGTTTCTGGCTAAAGTAAAAGTACGTCAGTAGTGTCCTCCGCCATTTTTTCCCTACATCAACATGTATGATTTTGAGTACACAGAGTTTCTTACGAGTTTCTTAAATGTTCCATGACAATCTTCATGTTGATTACTATCTGTGCCCTCGGGATAATTTCAAAAAAGACTTTTTGAAGCCTTTCCAATGTTCAGACATCCTCTGGTAATTTCTGAGCAAAGTGATACAGGACGCTAGTGAAAATAAAATAAGTGTAGGTTAAGGATTTTCTTTGTCAAAATAAGTAGTTTCTCAAGCTATGTTTCATGTTTGAAGACTGAAAACATTCTGGAAGAGGTTTCAGGCAAACCAGAAAGAATATACTTGTATAAAATCAAAACAATCGAGCAAAATAAAATCTCTATCAAATTTTGATGAGTTGCCAATCGATTTCTCCTGATTAAGGCTAATTACTAGGTGTTCCTAACAAACTCTCGCTGTTAATGAAATCATCAACAGAGTTGCAAAGTCATTAAAATGCTATTTACAAAGTTTGATCTGGCAAAGTTCCCTTACTGCTTGAAATCTTCATATGGACGACTGTTGTCAAGGAAACCAGCCAACCCATATAATACTATCAAGAAACAGGTGTGGCACTATTACAGTGACAAATCTTGTCTGGCTAAAGTAAAGAATTTGGCAATATCATGTGCCATCCTTATTTTCGGTACATCCGATGTAATAATTCTGACGCTTATCAAGAAATCTGGTCTCCTTGAAGTGGGCTGGCTAGGCTATTGCCATCCCGATATAAACTAAATCCTACATTAAACAGGTGCAACTGCAGATAAATATTTATTACTTCATGAAGCAAGCTACGTGCATGATCTCATTCTTCAACATGGCTAATGGGAGCCTTTAATTATGTTTGAAGAATGAAAACATTATGGAGGGGCTTTTTCTCCGACCGGAAGGACACCTATATACCTACCTATATAGAGTGGAAGGAATCAGGAATGTTGTAACAATAGGCATTGTTTATGTACACAATCGAAACAATCAACGTAGAATTTGAGATATTTATGGGGATTGTTAATATATACAATCAAAACAATTCAGAGATATTTGGCCCAACAATCAAATTTAGGTGAGCTGCCAAACTCAGGCTGTTAATGAACTCATCAGTTGAGCTGCCAACTCATTAAAAAGTAATTTTCCAAAATCTGACCTCTGTGACCTGGCAAAGTTCCCTTACTGTTTGAAATCTTCAACATGGACGACTGTTGTCAAGGGGCAAGCAACTCATACTGAGCTATCAAGGGACAAATGTTGCGCTGACTAGGTAGCAGCTGATGTCTGGCCAAAGTAAAAATACGTCAGTAGTGTCCTCCACCATTTTCCCCCTACATATAAACGTATTTTTTATAAGAAACTAAGGATTTTGGCTCCTTAACTCCTTAAAATTATAGAATTTTGAGATCACAGAGTTTCTTACGAGTTTCTTAAATGTTCCATAACAATCTTCATGTTGATTACTATCTGTGCCCTCGGGATGATTTCAAAACAAGGCTTTTTGAAGCCTTTCCAGTGTTTAGACATTACTCTAGTAATTTCTGAGCAAAGTGATACTGGACGCAAGTGAAAATAAATTAAGTGTAGGTTAAGGATTTTCTTTGTCAAAATAAGTAGTTTCTTGAGCTATGTTTCATGTTTTAAGAATGAAAACATTCTGAAAGGGGCTTTAGGCAAACCAGAAAGAATATACTTGTATGCAATCAAAACAATCGAGCAAAGTAAAATCTCCATCAAATTTTGATGAGTTGCCAATCGATTTCTCCGGATTAAGGCTAATTACTACGTGTTCCTAACAAACTCTCGCTGTTAATGCAATCATCAACAGAGTTGCAAAGTCATTAAAATGCTATTTGCAAGTTTGACCTGGCAATGTTCCCTTACTGTTGAAATCTTAATATGGACGACTGTTGTCAAGGAGACCAACCAACCCATATAATACAATCAAGAAACAGGTGTGGCACTATTGCAGTGGCAAATCTTGTCTGGCAAAAGTAAAGAATTTGTCAGTATCATGTGCTTTTCGATACATCCAATGTAATAATTCTGACGCTTATCAAATCCTACATTAAACAGTTGCTATTGCAGATAAATATTCTTTACTACATGAAGCAAGCTACATGCATGATCTCATTCTTCAAACATGGCTAATGGGAGCCTTTAATTGGACATAACATGGAACGTGGAAGCTTCTTCAAATTCGCACAAAACTGCTTGCTTTCTGTCGATGTTAGCCCCAATATAATAGATAAATGAGTTCAAATTGGTGCTGGAGTCAACGGTGAGTGAATTACCTTTCTAAGGATTGTATAATTGGCCGATTCCAGGCCCAAGAATGGCTTTCTACCCAGGATGAGCGTAGGCCCATTTGCCTTGCCTGTTGGAAATCACTGAAATTTGTCAAATATTTTGAGATCGTAGGAAGCCAAATGCATCTGGGTTATTGCCCAGGTTAATGTACATATTCTGTGAAATTTTCAACGATATATCTCTATTCTAACAATTTATATGAATTTTCGAAGAAAGGTCAATTTTTCTTGACCGGAAAACGCTCGTAGCTCCGGCCTCAAATAAGATATTTGCCTAAACATGTAAACAACTCTGGATGGATATCTCTGCAACTGATTTATCAAAAAATATTTCAATTAACTGCAATATTTTAGCATCCATTTCAGTTTTTGTGAGGGTACTAGAAACTTCACCTCAAACGACTGATTTTGTCTCAAGGGGCTAGAAGCGGCGATGCCATTGGCTGATTTTCGTAAGGTTGGATGATTTTCGCGTGTTCTGAGAACCAGTAAGGATTTGAGCCTTATCTTAGTTCAGTGAAGGGCTTGTTGATTTTCGGATTGAGAAACATCCATCTGGATAGTTGCGGCTTTTATGCATTGCTAATATCCCTGAAAACTAGTATTTTGAGGCGTTTTATAATCGGATGTTTGAGCCGGCAACTTAGGTCCATCCACCACGGCCTGGATGCATCCACCATCCACCATAGCACTCAGCTTGTTGCTATGTTTTCATATTCGCACATGAATCGAGGGGAAAATATCTTCTTAACTTTCGATGTGAATGTCCATGAGTCGTAGTTTGAGCGTCCATCAGTCTATCAATAGCGATAACTACGAATATGTAATCAGTCTAAAAGACAACGAGAAGCACACACTTTTTGTGGCGAATAATGGGCATCATGCGCGGTCCTGAATCTTTGAACATATTAAGGCCAATCTCCATCCACTTGCAATAGTTTTGGTCAGAGACCAAAATATTTGCACATGCTCTGTTATGCTCTGTTATAGAACATGCACACGTGATAAGCGCACTGCCTGCCGACCAAGCAGCGGCAAGTAGAAGTCGGAATTTAGGCCATGCATCGAGGGAAAATTTTATGCCAATAAATACATAGGGATTTATACGTCCGGTTAGCCAAGCTGCACCAGTAAGTAACTCAAGCTGTACAATATAATCTGAAATCTAGCTAGCTATCAACAGTCACGTTTTTCTAATTTCCGAAGGTTTTGCTGGAAGTCAGTTAAGTTGCTATTCAAAAACTGAGGTTCTTATAAATAGTCCACTTCTCATATGGCTAGAGTGAGTCAGGACAAAACTGTATCCATTGATTTAAAATCGCTAAATGCGACGGTTTGCAAAATTACTTATTTCGTCGTCTTACCGAGGTTTCAACTTTAGTTTTGAGATATTTCTCATAACCTCACCATTTAATGGTAAGGCTTCGTTCCAAGTGGAAGCGCTGAGTGTGAAGAAGTTCCTCGGGATTTCAGAACACTTCATAGAGTTTATAATTGACTACTTTGTGCAAAGTGAGTTAGTAATGGTTTATTTCAATTGAATAACTCGACGGTTGAAAACAGCAAACTTCGATTTGCAACTCGCAAATTGAAACCCTTGCATGCTCGCACTTCTGAGCTGTAACTGTTACACCACGAAATCAGCCAACAATGAACGAAGAAACAAGGCCAGAGGGCGGATAAAACTCCCCATGTATGAACTAACTAATTCCTAACTCCCTTTGAGTGACGTTTTCGCTGATAAACTCACTGAAAAGTGTTCTGAAATCCGAAGCAACTTCTAGGGCTTCTAGTCAAAGCTGGTATCGTGAAACGACGGGGGTCATGCTTTTGTTTCCTTCAGAAATTTACCAGATTTGGACGCTCAATCCAAACCTCTTTTTAACAAGTAAACAGGCCTATCCTTGATTTAAGATTAAGAACGTCCATTGCAAATTACGATGAAACAGTCAAAATCAAGTTAACCCCTCGGCCAGACACAGGAGTTCTTATTGTTCAAACCGGTTTTGTAGCTTTCGTTGTACAATTTACCATTTTTTGCTACCCACCTCCTCATGCATGATGTCCATCATCCATTCTGCACAATACACCACTCACTTCAATTAAGCAGCCTCGTTTGGGAAATTTGTCAACATTCCTCAAATTTGTCAAAATTTAAAGTCCAGATTCGGATTTAGCACCCAAACTTTAGTCCAGTTACATGTTTTTAAACAGCTGGCGATTGTGATGTTGATTTTATGACAATGTAAAGTTCAAAGATTCATCATGGGCACGTCGCACACAACAATAGTGGCCGAACTGCCCATGGATTTATAAGGGATTTGACCGTAAAAATCGTTCGGGGTGAAACTTTACACCCCGAGTCTTTTCATTTCAAACTTTACATCTCCATAAAATTAACATTACGACCCCTAGCAACATGAACACTCACATTTAGACTAAAGTTTGGGTGCTAAATCCGAATTTGGCCTCTAAAATTTCATATTCGAAATTTCATATTCGACTTTCGAATAATTTACAAAACGAGGCTGTTAATTGAAGTGATGTCTATGAGAATACTCGTGAATGCAACTTTGAGAGAGGCACAGTTTCATCGCTACATCGCTACCATAGGGCTAGGGTGCATCTTAAAATAACTGCAACTGCTGAAGAAATTGGTCTTGGGAAGGTGTGGCGTGTGGGAGGCATTTAAAGTATACTGAACTATGAAGCATCAATTGAAAATACAAAATATGGAATTTGCGGGAATACATCTTGGAGGCATCGCGCTAAATTATGAACATTTTGATATAAAGATCCATTCCACACCAACAAAATGGCGCAGTTGTTCAAAGCGCCTTCGCACAATTTCCGTTTTAGAGTTGTGCTGGCCTAATCTGTTGTTGCAAAGGCTCTTACGCAACCAGCATGCATTGTGATCGTTTTGTTTTGTTGTTTATTTCATGGATTTCCTACGATTCAAGTCCAATTATCAAAACACGTAAGGAGAAGTATGGTAACGTTCGTGGCTGCAACACGCCATGCTCCGATATCAAAACAAATGGTTTGTTTGTAAGGCTGCTTCTCCACTAGCGAGTCAATGGAAACGCCAGTTTAAGTGTGAACCCGTTTTGTCCCTTTTCAGTCATTTCCACTTGTCGTTTGCAGTCACTGTATCACCTTTTTTGTCGTGTCAACATTAATTTCAAGTGCCAAAAGTGGAGTATATTGTTGCTGTTGCAACCGGGTTAAAAGTTTTACATCCAACGCGGTTCCATTAATTCACAGATGGGTAAAAAGATACCCGAGTTAAAACTGATCCACTCGGGGGCCCGTTTTTAATTGCATCCGTTTAATAACTCGCATAGAGGAAAAGTATCGCAAAAACGGATAACTTTTAACGCATTTTCATGTTAACCAGGACAGTCTATTGTTGGTGTGCACATGAGTCTTCAAGTAACCAACTTTGAATTCCTTTTTATTTCCTTGCATTCATAAGCATAACCCTGCAGTGTTTAATAAATTTGTGTTTTTTACATTTAATGAAACTAAATTCAAAGGATATAAAATGAACGGCGAACTATCAATTTGTCTTCTATTGATATACAATGAATGCGTTCTAACTATTTGAACTATAATAAACGATTATAAACTTCATCCAATAACAACTACAAAAGCATAAATAAAGCTCTACCAGGATGTGACATTACCAGGCACAAACAGAAGTTGAATTTCAAGCAGGCAATTGAACTCCCTTGAACCACTTGGAATCCTATTTCTACCCATGATCCTTTGTGGCACCAATGACGACTTTAAGACTGATTCTCAAATGTCGCATTTCATCTTATTCCATCCCATTTCATCGTCATTTGTCGGATGTCCATAATAGAGGATTGCGCTAAAGATGGCGGCAAGGAAATTTTTACCGAGATGCACTGCGTTCTTTAATCAAATTCCCATAGAATCATCAAAGATTTGTAATTCGAACGCAGTGCATCTCGGTAAAATATTCCTCGCCGCCATCTTTAGCGTAATCCTCTATTGTGATTATCAAATTAGATGAAAATCAAGAATCGTAATTCATCGGAATTCGTCCTATTTCATCGCAGAAAACAAAATTTTTTGATTTGCTGGGATCAGATGCGACGAATTGTGATGAGCTGTGATGAATAAGGATTAATTAGAATACCTTGTTTTGGTTGGATTTCATATACCGTAAGTAATCCTAATTAATCGCACACCTAGAATTCCGATGAAATGCGATGAAATACGATGAAATACGACATATGAAAACCTCACAATTCATCGTAATTCATCACATTTCATCGGAATTCTGGGTGTAAGGCCAAGAATTATTTCCGATATATGATAACGAACCAAAGCAAGGTATCCTAATTCGTCCTAATTCTTCGCAATTCATCACAATTCGTCGCAGCTGATCCCAGTGAATCAAAAAATTTTGCTTTCTGCGATAAGATAGGACGAATTCAGCTGAATAACGATTCTTGATTTTTATATAATTTGATAATCGCAATTATGGACATCGGACAAATAGACGATTGCGCTAAAGATGGCAGCAAGGAATTTTTTACCGAGATGCACTCCGTTCTTTAATCGAATTCCTATAGAATCGTCAAAGATTTGTCAATCGAACGCAGTGCATCTCGGAAAAAAAATTCCTCGCCACAATCTGTAGCGCAATCCTCTATTGCGACGAAATGAGATGAAACGGGATGAAATGCGACATATGAAAACCAGCCTTTAAATATGATCTCAAAGTCGTTTCTGGCTTAGGTTCTGGTTGTCTTGATTTTCATTCGGCGCATAAAGGATCATGGTGGGCCTTTGATGATTATGATCTGTTGGCCCTTATTCTGCCAGCCCTCCTTGGCGATATTTTGACCCTTTCGAGTTCTGCTTTATATCAAGTTCAAATGTGCCAGAGAATTCGTTGGCATTTGCACCAGTGTCTCAATCCTGCACTACTTAAACGATTTAACTTAGAATATCATTGAAATATTGATGATATAAGGGAAACGAGCAGATAATAATATCTGATGCAGCTATGCTACGAAATGATAAATAAAGATAAATTTCTTTTCAGAAAATCAACAGTGTGCATAGGTAAGGAGGAAATAAGCTACAGTAAAATCCCGCAAACAAGAACATACTTTTCTGAAAAACAGACTGACTAGGTTCTTATAAATGAGGTCCTTGTGACATTTTCGGGGTGGGGTTCCTATTGCAAGGACACTTATGACTATGATCTTGCTATGATGAATACATAGCTATACAGTATGTGTTTAATAAACTTGAAGTCAATTTATATCATGCAGCTTGATAAAACAATTTGAATATCCTTGAAAACTGTTGGAGGCGTTCAGTTATCAATATAGTTGGGAGCTAGTTTACAATGATATGATGAGATTTCTTAACAAAGTGTACCATCTCATAAGAACATTGAAATAAATTTTAGTGTGTTTTTGGTTCTTATCTTTGGGCTTCCTTTACCACAAAATCAGTCTGCAGGTTCTTATTTTGCCATGTTCTTGTTTGCGGGATTTTACTGTATGCTGAGCACCTTATCAAGAAAGTCTAGTCAAATGTTCAACAGATTAAAGAATGATGGGAATAGACACGAATTCTTGACAGGCTGAGCATAGGGCTCGAATCTTTGCAGAAATTTAAAAGAGATCTGTCAAATGTTATTGCTTCATTCTTGACAGCACTGTTTTGATATCATGATTATTTTCAGAATTACAGCGTTTTCAAGTTTTATGAAATGATGTACGCGAGAAGAGGTATCTCAAGCTTTGACAAACATCAAAGCTCCGTAAATTCTGCACTGATTGAGGAAAATCAATATGACCATCGGCAAAAAATACTCAGTTTTTCAAGGTATACAAGATAGTAGCACGTGTAGCTCTTATGGTTTACAATTTAGCAACTTGATGACGTCACAGCTTCAAAACTAACGGTGTTCTATAAATGCTGTAGTCTGAGGCCCCGTTCACACGGGAACGCAATCGTTCCGTTCCATATGTCCATATGTTCCGTTCTGAAAAGTGGAACGCTCAGGGGTTGCGTTCACACGGGAACGCTTGAAATAACATCGTTCCGTTCCAAAAAGTGGAACGATAAAATATGTGATACGAAAAGTGGAACGATACGCAATCGTACCGTTCCGTTCCCGTGTGAACAGGCAATGAGGTGCAAGACTGATCTAAAAAACTGAACGATAAGATTTTTGCCCTAAACGCATGCGTGGATGTAGTTGTTGCTGGAGAAACTGGCAAGGACTAAAGAGAAAACTGTGGAACGGAACGATTGCGTTCCCGTGTGAACAGAAACAAAAACCGATACGCAATCGTTCCGTTCCCGTGTGAACAGTCTATTTTTGCGTTCCAGAAACTAGAACGGAGATGGAACGGAACGATTGCGTTCCCGTGTGAACGGGGCCTGAAAATACTGATGATATCAAAAATACTCTCTCTGGGATTCTGGAATAATGCAAACTTCACCTTGTTCAAATTAGTTATCAGAATGGGCAATAGTATTTTACACATTTCATTTCAAATTCTTGAAAAGATTCCAGCCCCATGCTGCTTGGAACAGTCACTGACTCGTGCGTTCTCAATAAGCTCAATACTATACGTTACATGAAAGCTAACTTCGCTGTTACTGGAAGTCAAACACATTGAGGATCGTTTATCAATACCGCAAAAGCTCTATTAAGCCCCCCTCGCTAATAAGCCCCTCCCCTCCGAGTCAAATTTGAAATTAGCCCCCTCTCTATTAAGCCCCCCCTCCCCCTTATGCAAAATTCTAGAATTTACCAAATATTTTCCATTTATTTAGCTACACAACCTTGCATGTTAATTTTAGTATGGTTTGGGATAAAAACTATGTCGAAGTTATGTATTTGAGCCGTAAAATTGTATGTTGAATCCGCAAAAATATGGGATAAAAGAACTAAAGAGCTACTAAATATATCCTTGTCACTAAATTTTGTGAATAAGCCTCCCTCTCTAATGAGCCCCCTTTCTATTAAGCCCCCCTCTGGAAGGCCCGAAATTAAGTATGCCCCCGGGGCTTAATAGAGTTTTTACGATATTTGCACTAGAATGGCGAGCACCCTGCACCTATAAATGAAATGATGCCCCCAAACAATAGTATAAAAATGTATAGCGGACGGGTTGTTTAAAAAAAATGGATATGCTAAAGGTAATGTGTGCATGTAAAAACAGCAGCTTTGCGGGGAGCATTAAAGATCAAGTGAACTTGCATGTGATCCTAATGGCTAATAAAATCACGAGATAGCCAGCTGGTGACTTACAACTGCGCTTCCACATCTGAACCACATCAAGCAGCCTCGGTGTGAAATTTAAATTTTAAGTTTGAATGTGATAAGTTAAATTTTAGCAATCACAGTGCGCTGTTTGAGGCTCTTCATTAGCCTATTGTCAGCATATTTTGACGGAGGGTAAACGCGGCTGTACTTACATGAAAACATTCCTCTCGACGATGCATTGCAAAAACGGTTGATTGCCTCCTATACTGCAGGCAGGGGCGTAGCTAGTGCGGGGGGGGGGGGATGACACCCCTGAGGATTCTTTGAAAGTCAAAATTCGGGCAGATACAACATAATTATGAAAAGTTTCCGGTAAAAGCATATAGAACAATGACTACTTGTTCACTAGGATGATGAAATGATCGGGGAGACGGACAAAAGACTTCGGGCCATCTCCACACTGAGATAACATGCCCCCTCCAAAATATGGTACCTTGCTACGCCCCTGATTGTACACTACTTTTTTAAATCAACAAGATAAACATCTATCTTTCACAGCGACAGAAATGTTTAAAGAAACTTATTTTTTGTGACAAATTTTCTGGACTTTAGCAAAGTTTGGTTATTTGAGATTGCATAAGCCCTCGCCAAAACAGCAAACAATGTTATTAACTAGGATGAGGGTATTTTGTCAAATGTGCATTGTTGAGCAGAAATACTTGCTTTGCGACAAAATACGTAGCAAGAAATGTTTGAAAAGCAAAAACAAAAATTTTGCTGGATCGTTTGGCCGTGGCTTTAAGCTTCATATCAATGGCAGACATTTGGCTGAGCACTAGGGCAAGGCCATGAAAGGCAGGGAGGATATTTCGGGAGCCTACTATGTCTTTTAATGGCTGAGAGCAGGCACTAAATAGCACTATAATTACAATCCCTGTGTAGACAAATGTAACGGGTGTCCCAAAAGAAAATACACAGATTTTGATGGACCTAGCGATAAAGATTTATCGTTAATCTATGGCTTAAGTCATCTTTAAAATGATCTTCGATAGTTTACTTGAACATAGATACCTTATTGGTTGATATTGGTGCTTTGAATGTGGAAATATTGATGCTGAAAATTCAAATTTCCTGTCAACTCCAAACCAGAGTTTTGATATTTTGGAGGTTGTGGCAGTTTTGAACTTTCAAGATTAAGACTGCATTTTGAAAACGGTGAAAAATGTGACCGATAGGCCTCCTGTTCACACGAAAACGGTATATTTTTTTGCCAGCAGATTTTGAAACGGTAGATTTTGAAAACAAAACTCTAACTAGCAGAATTTGAAAACGGTATCGTGTGAACGCTAGCTCAAATTTTGCTACCGTCACATTTTTTACCGTTTTCGAAATGTGCCAGCATCTTGTGAACGTAGTCTACTATTTCCGCACTCAGAACACTAATATCAACAAACAAGGTACCTATGTTTAACCCTATCAGGCCTAGGGTATTTGATGCTCTAGGAAGCCTAGGGGGGGGGGGCTGATTCGGCCCCCCTAATTTACTTCTGTTCTGGACAACCTAGAGCCTTGAAACTTTGCATGTGTATAGAACAACTTATGATGAACCCAAAAATGAAATCTATTTTTAGATATGTCACGTGACCTTTCCATGACGTCACATTATTCAATTTTCAAAGTCAATAGGGTTCAGTACTAAATATTTTCAATCGTTAATTGTGAGAAAACAAAAAGCATTAAGGACATCAGTCTAATTTCATTGTATTCTTTGTCCAAATAGTATTTGCTCTGTGAAGAAAAATTAACAAAAAGTGATGACGTCATCACACAGGAATGCAAAGAATGCGCGCATGCCCAGTGCCAAAATCCGCAAAACCATAGGTTCAAATTAAAAATGAGCTAATTTGTTGGATAGAGCATCAAAAGTAGTATGTATTCCTATCTTTTCATCATTTTATCACATTAGCTGTAGATTTTATTAGGAATTATTCAAAATTTTACACATATATCTCTTGAAAACTGGTCGCGTTTACCCCCTGGAATGAATTTGATTTTTTCAAAAAATTAATTTTACATCGTAACAAAGATAAAAACTAAAAGTCAGAAAGTTTCAGTGTTGTAAATGCACTTGGTAAAAATCTACAGACAAAAAACCGCTAGGAGGGCTGATTCAGCCCCCCCCCCCTAGGCTTGATAGGGTTAAGGTAATTATCGAAATCGAGAAGTGTTATAAAAAGCCATTGATTAAAGCATGTTCGTTGCTAGGCCCGACTAAATCTGTTTAGTTTCTTCGGACAACGTGGTAGTAGACGTTGGCCAATAAAACTATTAGTACCCCGAAGTCTACCACTGACTCATGTATCTAGCAATCAAGGAATCAACGATTAAAGAATCAATCAAACTCATACAACAACATCATCTATTAGATGTCAAATTAAGCTAAATAAGGTCTTTATACTCTATTTCCCTTCTGGAACGTGGTTTAAGAACTGAACAAGTTTAAAGGTAATGTGTTAATGAAAGAACAACAACTTTGAGGGGGGGGGGGGGGATGCCAATTTCACGTGAGATTTTATGTAATCAATCAAGCAAATGCAACCTGGCGATAGCAACGTTTATTGCAAGCAGACTGATGATTTAATTGCGGTTGCGCTTTTAGAGCTGAACCTTAGCAAGCAGCCTCGTTATGAAGTTCAACGCTTAGTTTACATGTGGTCAGTTAAATTCTACCAATCACAGTGCGCTGTTTGGGCCTTTTCATCAGCATCTTGTCAGCATATTTTGAGAGTGTATACACAGCTGTACTTACATGGACACACTACCTTTAACTAAGAAACCTCTGATCAATAAGGAAGACTTCTACGTCTATTCATTAGCCCCACTTCCACTAGACGAACATCGCGATAAACACAAAATTGCAATAAGCTTTACAACTTCAGTTGATCACAACAAGAAGTTATCGTCATTTTGCTGATAGTGATAGCTGCCCGATGGAAACAACCTTTCAGTCTGCTTAAAATAGACCACTCATTTTGACCATTTTCCACCAAAAATAGCGTAATTAGTTCTACCCTACTAATCCAGAGAACATTGCAGAAGACACAGAATTAGTTTCAGGTTGACATCAGACAGGTTAAAGACCACTTTTAGTTTCCATAAGTAACAAATTCCTTCTTGCTATCCTGGCTGTACCTGGTGAGTAAAAAAAGACAATCCCGTTGCAAAGGCCATTATGCCGTGGATATCAATAAAATAATGTTGCCATGTATCTTATTAAGTAGTGGACATGTTCAAATGAATTTCAGCAATCACCTGATAGGAATCGGCCACTCCATTCTGAAATTATGAGGGTTTTTCTTGAGAAAGTCCCTTAAAAAAACCTTCAAAACCGGCATAAAATCACAACCATTAAATGGCTTCGTAAATCAAAGGTGATATTCATTTCCGGCAATATTCTAGGCTTATCTGATGTGTGTATCCAAATTCAATAAAGACTATATCTATGCTTAATTCCAAAGCACTATAAAGTAACAGACTGCTTAAGTAACGTATACTAAACATTTTCCAATATAACTTAAAATTCTCACCAAGATTTCTTTATAATGCGTTTGTAACTTTAACAAATATTTGGTTCTTCCGATCTTCTAAATGGAGACATCATCAGCGCCAATCGATTGATCAATAATATTTAAGCTGACTTCATATAATTTTGATGAAGCCCATCAATAGACGATTACGCTAAAGAAGGCGGAAAGGAAACTTCCGGTCACGATACAACATATTCTTTATTCGAATCCCTATTGTATTACTGAAAGGGAATCGAAAAAATTAAAAGAGAGGTATGACATTGGTTAGCCTTCTTTTACCTCGATATTCGTGCTTTTCTACATTACATTTCTCTGGTTTCAGCTGTCGCATATTTTTGATCTTTGAAAGCTCGCAGCTCGATGAATTTTCAACCAATTTGCAAGATTCCGGTCTCTAAAATTATTTCGAAATGTTAGGGACAGGGTTATCTCCCCACGAGCCTATGCATGTTATCATTATTTTTCAATATTAAATCAAAAGCCGAACAGCTTGGGCCAAGTTGAACTATAATCTACAGGGTGTCTCAAAAAATTGTTCGGCTCTTGATTAAATATTGAAAAATAATGATAACATGCATAGGCTCGTGGGGAGATAAACCTGTCCCTAACATTTCGAAATAATTTTAGAGACCGGAATCTTGCAAATCGGTTGAACATTCATCGAGCTGCGAGCTTTCAAAGATCAAAAATATGCGATAGCTGAAACCAGAGAAATGTAATGTAGAAAAGCATGAATATCGAGGTAAAAGAAGGCTAACCAATGTCATACCTCTCGTTGATATCAGATGAAACCAAATAGGACCTCTAAAGTGATTTATTCCTTATAATCATAGTCAAAATTTGCTTACCATCGCATTTATCCAAAAACAGTAGCTCCAAATATAATCGACGAGAGACTGAAACTGTGCTCTCAAAGCATCCATACGCTTGAAAGTTAGGTTATCGAAAACTTTTTTAAATCCCATTTGGTTTGCCCTAAAACAATTGAGAAATAATAGAAACGATGGTCCATGGGACTTTTACAAAATGCCATTTCGAGGCCTCTGGTTTCAGCTATCGCTCAAACTTGAACTTCAAAGGCTTGTAACTCCATGAATTTTTAGCGGATTTGCAGGATTCTGAAGTCAAAAATCAAGTTAAAATCTCAAGAAAAGGGTTACACGACTAAGTCCCCATTAAGCTTATCGTAAGGTTTAGTATCTAATCAAACGTTGAACAATTTTTTTGAGACCCTGTGTTGTATTTGACAACTTCAACACGTGCGGCATCATTGTGGAGCCAAAAAACAATAGATGTTTAGGCGTTTTCTCTAGCCTATTTTTAGTGGCTACGAGATATAACCATGTCTATTCGCTTTAAGATTCGTAATTGCAAATCATATCATCTTGGACAAAAGTTCCTCACTGCAATCTTTAGTCTCTATCGGTATGCAACATATCCTATAAGGTTCTAAATTACTCAATTTATCAGGAATAGGAATAATTCATTTCTGACAACCAGCCCTTCCTCACAGTGACACGAAGAGCGCACTGGATTATGCTTTCCCCTACCCTGTATCAATCTCACTCATATTAAGTTCCGTAACAGTGCCAATGTGACATAAGCAGATCCTAGTCGCTCTCTGTATTACGATTGTAAATCTTTCTACAGCTATTTCGATCTTACGATAATACATACGAATTCTAAGATCGAATGACTTGGGGCCTGTTTAAGTGAGGAAAAAGACATTACTTGCCAGACCCGGGGCTGAGAGGTGAGATTTCATCTTCCAATAGAAGCCTTTGTCCTCTAATTTCGCATTTACATGACGAACACAATGCCACCGGTATAGTGAAGTTCAACCTTTACTAGACGTGGAATCTCGCCTGGGCGAGGTGAAATTTTTCCATATAAACGAAACACAACCGGTATGGGGAGGTGAACTGAAATCATGTTGATTCTCACTGGTCAGTTCATTCCGACTTCACAGAAGAGACACTTTACCCCACCTCACCTCTCAGCCCCGGGGCTGAAAGGTAAGGTGAAAAACGTCATATTAACAGTGACTGAAATTTACCGCGCCTGTCAGCCTCGGGTCTGGCAGGTGAGGTGTTTTTCCTCGTATAAACAGGGCCTTGACTGCAATAAAGGAAAGTTTTCCACCATGAGCGATTGCAAGTGCGAATGGTATCTTTTGGCAGCATTTCATCAGCAGTCTTCTGTCGCTTTGGACGACGAAGGCCTAACCAACCGATTCGCTTATCTTTGACGGAAACTTCTAATTTATCACGAACAGAGTTTCAAGAATGAATTCAGCTGAGTCTCATCAGCAACAACATTCTACGTCAAACTATCAATAAATCAACTCACGCAGCTGGCGTACAACTCAGCTTGAGAATTTCAACTCAGGTAACATGTTTCACATTCACAACCCAATGTTTCAAAGTCTCCACTAACTTATCAGCACTTTCTGGGTCATTTTTGCTCGTTCTGTACATCTCAAGCAGCAAATTATCATCTTGCCGGACGCAGTTGTATATCGTCTGAAAGAGAAATCAAATCTAATCAAACTTTACTCATAGCGAGCCTCTCTTCATACAAGCTACCTACCAATTCGCACGAGCTACCACTTCGCAAGAGAATAGCACTGAACATTTACTTGCTCATGTTTAAGACTGCTAAAGAAATGACACCTAAACATTTATCTGATTTAGCAATAAGTGCATCAGAGATACAAGAACAATTTACACGTTCATAGGTCAGTGGATGCCTTTCCAGATCTAGAGGTGGCGGGGCAATGCATCTCAAGGCGTTCAAATTCTACGGAACCAAAGTTTGGGACTCTCGTCCTAATGATATATGTTTATAAAGCGATTTTACCGCGAAGTCACGGGTCAAAAACCATGGGTGCAGGCCAAAGTGGGGGTGGTGTTCCCTCACAGCGGTCTTAAGTTTATTCAAGGAAAAAGTTCTAAGTCCAACACGTTCTCCCCTACTTTAAGAAATGTCCTCTGTGGAGCAGCAAAATCATATTACGTTGCTTATCCACTAATTACAATAATACTTTAGAAAGTCAAGTTCATTGACATCATTGTCGCTAGCTCGATGAGCTCCTCGAACAATTGATAACACTGGCCAGACATTGATAACATTCTTGGCACTACAGTGAGTTTACTGACCTCCACACTAGGCCAGCAAAAACCTACTCAACCTACTTGTGCCTCTCTTTGGTTCAGCCTCCCATCAGCAACCAGCCTTTTAGTGTCTTCAATGAGTTCGTGCCATTCTGTTGAAGAGTAGTAGAACTGGTTCAATATTTTGCAGACATACATGATTATGCCAAAAGACAGTTAAGTATATGGAGAAGTTTATCAGCAATGTAATAACCTCGTCATCAGCGGAGTCCCAACCGGGTTCATTTGAATATTTGGCAGTTTTTGTAGTTACATGGTATTTCATCACTGCGATATTTCTAACTACTCCGTATCGCGCTATAGCTGGGGTAAATAAGAGCAGATCAGATTCTTGTCACACACAGTAGGTACCCACAAATAAGACACAAACATTTACGAAACTCGCATACTGAACCGTTCAAAAAACAATGGAAAATACAACGATTTATTGTTTTTAAACAATACATTGAAACTGAAAACTGTGTTTTTTATCCACAGGTACCTAGTGTATCTCAAAAGGCATTTTACTTACGAACATTAAATATTAAGAATGTGAAAAGGACAGGCGTTGAATCACATTATATTGACGGCATTTGCCGAAACAATGAGGGCAAGGTGCTTGCGATGATGCAATTCTAAAATTAAGTAAAGACCGCAGCAGCTGCAAGTATGTATGATACATGTATAAGAGCGACATGTACGCAAATATGTACGATTAATAATGATTTTATAAAATTTCCAATATTTCGTCCTGCCATGCAGGGCACCTTATTTCATATGATTAATATCAATCGTACATATTTGCTGTTGTTTCTGTCGTTTGAGGTGTTCCTGATCTTTATTTTATCAAAGATTAAACTTTGTTCTATAAATGGATGCTTGACTAGTTGTAGTTGCGATTTTCTTTTCAACCAAACATCGAAGACTCGAACTAAATGGTTTTCATAATCAGCTGAAACAAACAGCCATTAAAATTTGCTTCCTGCATGCCCTTTTTGTAAGTAACGAGAATATTAAAGGCAATGGACATAGCTATATCTCATAGCCGCTATAAATAGGCTAGAGAAACGCCCACAAATACATTGTTTCCTTAGCCACACAATAAACCGGATGCGTCTAAGTTGTCGAGTACAATAGATTATATTTTTGACCTGGCACGGGGCAGCTTTTAACCATGTCGATTCCCCTTAAGAGATAGCTGAGTCCATATGGCTCATAATGTGGGCTTCAAAACAATTGTTCAAAAAAATTCACAAAATTAATCATAACTGTTATTATTGCTAAAATATTTTGGTCTTTCATACAACTGAAAAAGATCCGACTCAAAAGATATACGCAAGCTCAAATTTTACGAATACTTCAAATGTTGACACTGTTTTCGATTTACCCAAACATAGTAGGTTCTACAGCAACAAATGAACGATAAAAGCTTCAAAATCGTGCCACGAGGATAATTAATCACTGTAGATATGATGATTGTACAAAGCCTACAGGTTAACTACGAATAAAGTGACCAGACGCAATCTCTTATAGAAAGATACGTAAGAGGCCGATTGAAATGCTTTAAACGTTGTTCCGTCGCTAAAAGACTACCCTACACTGCATTTTAATATCTTTGAAAATTTTTTCCGCACGTGAAACTTTGCGAATCAAGGATTTCGAAGAAAAGGGTATGCCTGAAATCCTCAAAAATTAGTCAAGACAGGGGATCGATTAACAGCCAGTTCAGATCTTCAAAACAATGAGTATAGCGTGTTTTGTTTCAGGCTGGTAATATGCAACTCAGTCAAAAGTTTCTAGAGATACCGGGTGGGCCAGAAAAAAGTTCCCACTTTTGAAAATTCATAGCACCGAGCGTGCTCAACAGATTTGAATGATTCGAATTCTAGTTAAAGCCGAAAGACTGAAGCATTTTTGTGATTTTTCTCGCTGTCTTACCAGCACTAGCAATATCGGTCAATTTAAAGGGTTTGTGCAAGGCTAAAAGCCTACATTTGCACAGAGCAGAAAAATCTAAAAAATAGCCCATTGAATCGATGGTCCACACGTGTTGGAAATAATTGATAGTTAAAGAAACAATGTTGTGTTTGCGCATTTTCTTTGCTCTATTTATAGAGAAGCCTATTTACCATTGTACACTACCTTTAACTTTATACAACTGCATTATCTTCATTGACCTGCGAGGAGAGTCCATTATGATTTGATCAACGTTTTAAGCCATTATCAGCAATTTTGCTACCATCAAATTTTTCTAAAGTTGAACTTTTCCTACAGGGTGTCTCAAAAAAATTGTTCGACGTTTGATTAAATATTGAAAAATAAGGACAGCATGAACAGGCTCATGGAAAGATAACCCTGTTCCTAAGATTACGAAATAATTTTAGAGACTAAAATCGTGCAAATCGGTTGAAAATTCACTGAGCTACGAGCTCTCGAAGATAAAAAATATGCGATAGCTGAAACCAGAGACCCCCAAGATTACTTCTATTGTAAAAAGCTCGAAGACGGAGGTAAGAGAAGCTTATCCAATGTCATACCTCTCGTCGATATCAGACCAAACCAAATACGACTTCTAAAGTAAATTATTTCTTGCGATCATTCTCAAAATTACTTAACATTGCATAGGTCGAAAAACAGTGGTTTCAAAAAAAATCGGCGAGATACTGAATCTGTTTCCTCAAAGCATCCATATGCGTGACAGTTAGGTTATCGAATACCTGTTTGAATACCACTTGGTTCGCCCTGAAACAATTGAGAAATAACAGAAACGACGGCCTATGGGATTGTTACCAAAAATGCCATTTTGAGGCCTCTGGTTTCAGCTTTCACACAAACTTGAACTTCAAAAACTTGTAACCCCATGAATTTTTATCGGATTTGCAAGATTCTTGTGTCAAAAATTAATTTAAAATCTCAGGACAAGGGTGACTTGACCAAAGGTCCATTCAGCGTATCGTCATTTTTTAGTATTTAATCAAACGTCGAACAATTTTTTTGAGACACCCTGTATATTTCTAGTGCTCTTGAGACAAGGAGAAAAATCGCAAAACACTTCGATCTTTTGGCTTTCTACTAGAAATTGAATTATTCAAATCTGTGAAGTACTCTTTGCGCTATGAATTTTTGAAGGTGGGAACTTTTTTCTGGCTCATCCGGTAGTTTATAGTTCTCAGGTACCCAAGAATTGGGAATAAAGTTCTTTGTGAACTCAGGAATTCATCTTTCCATGCAAATCGAAACATTCAAGAATTGCTTACAGAAAAGTACTCTCCAATGAAGAGATTCCTCAAGGATACTGCGTTTGCGTAGGACAGTAACAGAAAAGAAGGAGCATCCTTGTCCTTTGAGAAAAGAATATTTTAGGTGAGACCGTCTTTAAGAAACAAAATAACGTTTAAAGTATTTTAATCGGCCTCTTACTCATTTCTCTATAACAGATTGCATCGGGTCACTTTTTTGGGTCACCCGGTATCATTAAGAAACTTGGTTGGCACAGTGTTGACGAAATTATACAAATGAACACTTCGAGTTTGTTATACGAATCTTTCAACTGCCTGGTTCTTACTTCCCTTATAAAAATGTTCTCACGACTTGCAAATACATTTAAGAGAGAATTACACAATACTAAAACTGATTTCGAAATTCCAATGTCAAAACCTGCTTATCGCCAAACACGCTTCTCATGTAAAGGCGCCAAAATGTGGAATCATCTGAGCATGGACACAACATCCTCCCCCTCATTGAAAACTTTTAACGGTGACCTGAACTGAAAATGTTTATTGATGCAAACGAAGGGCCCTGTCGATTGATAAGAAATCCTGTTGAAATTTTTTCGATATCTCATTTCGTTTTTAAGTTATCCAGTGATTTTAAGTGTCAGTTGATGACGTCATTTTGTTTGAAATTTTTTTTTTTTATCAATCTAAAATTTTAAAAACAACAATTCAATACAACTACTGTGACATTTGTAGCGAGGAAAGACGCAAGGTCACCGAGTCCTCACTACAAATGCCACTTACAATTTTCTACAAAATATTAACGGTAGCTTAAGGTGGTTGCAGGAGAAAAAAACTTTCGGAATTTAAAGATTATCAAATAAGTTAGAGCTTTTCTCCTGCAACCACCTTATTAATAGTAGAAAAGGAAACAACAAAAAAAACAACAAAAAAAAAACAAACAAAACAAAAACAAGGACAAAAGCTAAATCGAAACTGAAGTACCCCCAAAACCCGCACAAACAGCCCACCCCCCACCAAACCACAAGCACGAGAGCACCGGCAGGGAGAATGGAATCTATGGTACAGAGATCAACTCCGAGGAGAAAAGAAAAAGAAACTAAAAAACTTCCAACTAATCCTAGACTCCCCCAGCCAACGCCCCCGCAGCAGCAGTCCGATGAGCAGAGACTGCCCATGCAAATATCGGGAGCACCCCAGTCAAGAAAAAGGCTTAGGCTGCTGTTTTTCCAGAAAGTTTAATTGAAACGTCCAGAAGTCTTAATAAAAGAAATAGTTGCTTCTAGAATGATTCTGTTTGCAAAGGTACTTTCATTTGGGTTCCCATATAACAACAAATGACAAAGATCCTTTGCGTTCATGCTAGCAACATCATATCCGACATCCGAGACATGACCAAGGAGATCTTGGCGCTGAGCTGTAAACTGGGGGCAGTGCAGGAGGTAATGCTCATTATCTTCCTTTCCTGTGCCACAAATACAAATTGGACTCAAGCAGTCAAAATTATGCCTAAATCTATGTTCGTTCAGAGGACTGAAATTAACTCGAAGCCTTGTTAGTAGTTTGATTCCCAAAATATCATAGATATTGTAAACAGGGTTTTTCTCAGGTCTAATGATCCGAAGCAATTTGCTCTTGAAAACGGCGAGAGAAGGAGAATCTTGTACTGCTTTCTCTAACAGATTCCACTCACATATTGTGTTATGAAAGTAAGAGCTAGAAAAGCGCATAGTTCTACCTACATTGCTCATAACACCGCGGGTTTCTTAAATTATAATCAACTGAGCGATGTTCAGGTATCTCATTGAAAAGGTAATCTGGGCTTTTGGAAGTGGTTATTGAAAAGAAATGACATAATCTTCGACACCACCTTCGGTTATAAAGTGTTTCCTATCCGAGCTCTTCAAGCAGCTTATGCCTACTTATGCCACTTATGCTACTTATGTTTGAAAATTATTAGGATTCTATATGGAAAGAAGCTGTATCTGATCTTTGGAAGGTTACACTTTTAGGAGACATTTCAGGTGAGCAGAATAGATGCAATAAAGATTGTTTCATCAACTGATGTGAACTTTAGAAAGGCATTTTATTTGAAGGAAAGGTCGTTGACTTTACTTCCCTTTGGAAATGTGGTCAACCTTGTATACTTTCTCGTACTTTTTGCATACAAAATGACGTCATCAGCCAATCGTACAAATTAGTGGATAACTCGAAGATGAAACAAAGTATCAAAAAAATTTTAATGACATTCTTCATCGTTCAACAGTGATATTCATCTGCATCAATGAAAATTTTCGCTTCAGATCACCTTTAAAAAAAGCACGGCAAAATCTACAACTTACGTAATTCTTTCTTTTAAATTCATCGTGTTATCGACGGCAAAATAATGTTTATTTCAGTTTTCTTTCAGCCTACTTGTAAAATTCAGATTTTTACGAGATTTAGATCTAGTTTTTTCAACTGGGTATATTGTAAAACAGCGTAAATTGAATGTGAAATAAATCATTTCAAATACTCACGTGAAGCAGGCATTCTCTCCTCTGAAACAACTCCAGCAGAAGTAAGATGCTCATTCCCTTTTTGCGCAAACACATTTTGCGAGACGTTCACTGTCTGCTGATGGAGGATATCTTGATGACTTGTTTGTTGTTGCCGTTGCAAGTGTTGCTGTTGTTGTTGAGCTTGCTGTTGCTCGATATTTTGTTGTAAATGGTACAATCCTTGTGGTTCGTTGGTTCCGTGGACAGCAGAGCCATACTGTTGCTGCACTGCATTCATACTACTTTCAACGCTGCCGTAATTTGGACTATTATACTGCGATTGCCGTTGGGGCTCTATGCTTCCTGATGATAAGACACTTTGCTCGTAAGCTTGTTGGAAAGCAGTCGCAGTTGACTGTTGTAAGCTAGATTGTTGGCTTTGATGTGATGTAACTCTAAGAGTGACGTCATTGGTGAGCATTTCCTGCCCGTGTAAAGTTTGGCTCTGCATACGATTTTGCTGTAACTGATTTGGGGGTGATTTTGAATCAGCAGACAACGTTTCAGAAGACGGATACATGCTCGTGTTTTGGTTAACGTAACCAGATGAACCTGTATGGTTCGGTATGCTATTAACAGGCATATTTGCAATAGCTTCTTCTGGCAACGAAGGGCTGCTCTCTGTAGCAGATGACTGGTTACTCTGCGGTTGTTGGTACCACATTGGTGAGCTGGTATCAGACGATTGGCCTGAGTGCGCGTCTGCAGGAGACCCTTGTCTGCCTGCCTGATTTGACTGCTGCATCCATCCTGCAGTGTCAGTACTGCTGGCATACTGCGGCGATGCTTCTCGCATATATTCAATATCTTGCATTTTACCGAGGTTTGGATCACCTGCTCCAGTTAGATAATTTCCAACAGAATTCACTGTTCCTGACTGCGAGTAATCGGCAACATATTCCTTCATTCTCGAGTCTTTAGGTATATTTGACGGTTCAACGTTTTGTGGTACCATAAAAGAGTCAGCGAGTTGCTGTTGTACTTCAGATGTAAAATTCTGTTGTTGGAATGAACCATTTTCTTGGTATGTGTTTGTTCCGGTTTGGCTTCTTTGTGTCTGTGCTTGTGATTCAACTTGCTGATAGTCTGCTGATGACGTTGAGCTGCCTTGCTCTTTAATGATATCGCTAATCATCTCTGGGATAGTATCTTCCGTTAAAGACATCGGCTGAGGATCACAAATTGCCGATGATCTATCGGTATTATACTGTGTTCGAAATTCCGTTCCATTTCCTGGAATATCACAGGGTTCACTTTGAAACTGGCCAACAACAGAAAGGCGATTGAGATCATTTGCAAGAACGCTCCCAACTACTTTTCCTTGTTCTTCCTGGCCTTTCTGGTTCTCGACTGTCCTTTGAGCGGTATCATTCAATTCCCATTCATTCCCTGAAGTAGCCTGAAAGGCACTTGGCTGCCCATTCGCACTTCCACTATACTCATACGAATTGAATGTCTCATTTGCGACATCTTTAAGAAGAAGTTGTTGGATACCAACGCTCTCAAAAGAAGACACAGTCTTTTGGGGAAGTGTCTGAGAATGATTAGCATTTCGGTCTGCTGAAGACTGAAACACATTGCCGAAATCTGAGGGCTGAATCGCATGTAGACCTATATCTGTATTGTCCTGCTGCGTCTGAGCTCGAGACTCTAAAGATTGTGTTGTTGTTGGTATCTGTGGAGACACACCATACGTTGGCATCTGCTGCTGCAAGATATTTGCCTGTGGCGTGCTATTTGATTGTGGATTGGGAAATGTTGAATATGCAGCACTAGCTACCTGTGCTGCTGACCCGGAGGTTGACTGCTGAGTAAAAACTTCTGACGGTTGAGTAAACTGTTGAGTTGTTACAGGTGCACTTACGGGATATTTACTTGTAGCAACAAACGCTGTTGACATGCTACTACTGGAGGCCATTATGCTCTGCAGTTGCTGTTGCTGTTGCTGCTGCTTCTCTTGTTGTTGAAGCTGATGCTGTTGAAGCTGCTGTTGTTGCTGTTGCTGAAGCTGATGTTGTTGCAGTTGTTGTTGTTGAAGATGCTGTTGCTGTTGTTGTTGAAGATGTTGCTGTTGTTGTAGATGTTGTTGTTGCTGCTGTTGTCGAATCAATTGTTGTTGCTGTTCATGTGCTTTACGCTGCTGTTGCTCGAGCTGAATTTGTTTTTGTAGCTCTTGTTGCACTTGGTACTGTTGCTGTCCTTGTTGAATATTGTAGCCCTGCACCTGAGATCCGAGAGGAACTGTCTTCACGAGAACAGTCCCTGAGCCACTGGTCTGCTGAGCAAGGCCGGTGCTTTGATAAATAATACCTTGCTGAATAGGAATGGTCGTTACTGGCTGAACAAACTGGTTGGCAGTTGTTGTTGCTTTTGGCACACTCCAGGAATTCAGAACTTGAGGATTAGCGATACTTTTCTGTTGGATTACACAGCTTGGTCTGATGTCAGGATTTTCAGCTTTAACTTGCATATGACCCATGCCACTGACTAAACTCACATTTTGCTGAGGGACAAAATCCTGACTTTTGCTCACAGTTGCGGCAATGTTTTGGTTAAACTGCAGGCCTATATTTCCAGTCTTTAGCTGGGATACAGCAATTTGTTGATTAGGCACATTTGCAAATTGGCTCACTATGTTTGCATGTTGCAGTGGTACACTGGCTTGCTGACTTGGTATGCTAGATGATAATATCTTTGGGCTACTGAAAACATTACCAATAGTTCCTATGGCAACCGATGACTGAGACGTTAAGACACAAAGTCCTACAGCTGGCTGTGCAGTCCTGACTATATTCGTTGGCAACAAGGTAATACTTGAAGACTGGGTTAAGATTGTTTGGGTAGGCTGTGCGATAACAGCTTGACCAGTATGCGATTTAGTGTTTGTTGAACCGATCACTGAATTTGTACTCGGGAATGGTGAAGTATAGACTTGAACAGGCACTGCTGCCTGAGATGCTACAGAAACCGTCAAAGGCGCAACTGGAATTGCTGAACCAACTTGAACAGCATTGATTGCTGGAGACGAGGAGAAGGCAGCAGGAACAACAGAAATATTTGAGGTAACTGCTGCTTGATCTCGTAGAAGCAGATGCACTAATGCAGAGCGACTATCCGTGAAACTAGTGGCAGTTACAGTTTGTTGTGGATGAGTTATAGCGTTTGTTACTTTTCCAGAATCAGCATATGTTGATGCTGGCTGTTTTGATATATACTCATCTGGGCACGGCCTATCGGGTTTCTTTCTGGAAAGATCTGACATCAGTACATCAGAATCCGTAACAGACGATTTGTCAGTGCTGCTGATTGAGTCATTGGTATCTCTTATTTTGGTGTCTTGGTGACTTTGTACACTGAGTACATTATCGATATTAATAGAGGGTCTCTTTGAATCTGGCTCTGATACAACATCATTACTTATATTAGATGCAGTGCCCTCATTTGATGATTCCTTTGCGTCTTTCCCAAATAAATGAGAGAGTGCATTTTTAACAGAATTGCAATAAGAACAAGGCTTTGAGTCTTCTTCTTTAGCCTTTTCTTCTGGCTTGTAAGAAAATGCAACCGATTCACTGCATCGTTTGTCCTTCTCAGGTCCGACACGAACTTCTACCATGACCTCGACAACATTCTCAATCTCAATCTTTTTGTACTGTGGAACCTTGAGGACAATGGCACCCTAAGAAGAAATCATTTATTCTATGAGGATATGCAAAAGATTCTCTGCAATACACCACTTCAACTAAGCAGCCTCGTTTTGGAAATTTGTCAGAAATTCTTCCTATTGTTTATATGACAACTTCGAGCCCAGATTCGGATTTAGCACCCAAGCTTTAGTCTAGTTACTTGTTTTAAACTGCTGGCAACTGTGATGTTGATTTTATGACAATGTAAAGTTCAAAGATTTATAAAGGATTTGACAGTAAAAAATCGTTCGGGGTGAAACTTCACACCCCGAGTCATTTTCACTGTCAAATCCCTTATAGACTGTCAAACTTTACATCGCCATAAAAACACTACAACCGCTAGCAACATGAAAAATTGTGGTTATACTAAAGACTGGGTGCTAAATCCGACTTTGGCCTCTAAAATTTCATATGAAAGAATTTTGAATAATTTCCAAAACGAGGCTGTTTATCAAAGCGGTGTAAAATTGCTCGACGTTTGGATAATCATAAAAAATAGACCACGACATCAACTGGCTCCTACTTAACATGAGCATGACCCTAAGATTATGAAATGATTTTGGAGACCAAAATCTTTGACGTCCGTTGCAACACTTTAGAGCTACAAGCTTTGAAGGATCAATCTTGTACGAAAACAAAAGTTAGAGGAATCCTCAAAGGGAGTACAAAGACCAGCAGCCTTTGCAATTAATTGCTTTTGTTTTTGTGAATTTCGTATAGTCAGTTATTCTGGAAGCTGTGGAGAGCAAGTTGTTAACTTCGCGCAAAGCATGCTGGTCTTTGTACTCCCTTTAAAAGGTCGATTTTCAAGCGGGATTTAAATGTCATGCTTATCCTAGAGAATTTCCCTACCTTCAAAGGAAACCAAATAGGATTTAAGAAGTAACTTCTTTCTATCACCCTTGTCAAAATGTATCGATGAATGCAAGTATTCCAACACGATAATAAATCAAAAGTTTATCAATAAGACACTTCAAAAGTATTTTGTGAAAAATAGTACAATTTGAAGCACTTGAAAACCTCTCATGGGAATCAGAATTGCTTTGGAGGATTTACTGCGTGGCATTACGACGGAGAAGTGTCTGAGAAGTGCGACTGGTTGCAGAAAAGATTCCGTGGAGATCACGAGACAAAGCACATGTATGTTTCTAAAGCTGTTATTCAACAGCAAAGATGATGCATGAGTCAATCCCAAGAGGTGTCTACAACTGGCTCAGAGCCTATTTGATAATGTTTTAATTTATTTTGGTCCTTCCAGGCAACGGAAGATTAAAAACACTGTTACAGCATGTTACCGCCGATAAGCAGCTCTCCAAGTGCCACTTGGTTTGCTTTGAATATAAGGAGAAGCATGACATTTGACATGCCGTTTGTCCTTCAAACGTGAAGCCTTTTCTCCACTGTAAGTTAATGAGAGTAATCTGGTTTTAACTTTCGTCCAAACTTGGCCTTTCAAGGCAGGCAATGGATTTCAAAGATTTTGATCTCGAAAATCATTTCATAATCTTAGAGTCATGTTTATGTTACGATATCGTGGTCTTTTTTAAAATAATTAATCAAACGTCGAATAATTTTCTTAGACACTCTGAGGGCCATTTCCTAAAACTCTGAGGGCCATTTCTATTCATTCACATAATCTCAGACTTTTCATTGAAAATTCCCTTAAAAATTAGAGGATTCAGTTAAGCTAACCTGATGACTCTTGGATTTATCCACCTCAGCAATAGATTCCCACAAACCTGTAAGATGAAACAAGATTATCTGAATCTAAATATTGACTGTTATAATCTTAACGGGGCTGGGTCATGTAACTGTAAACAAACCTGTTATCTCTCAATTTCGTCCCCAGAGTGAGTTCGTTGCTCTACCTCTACTCTGGGACACAAGAGGCCGTTCGGCAATCTGATTGGATGTTCGCCATTTTGCACCGATACTCCGTTTTGCGCGGGGTAAACAGCCGCGGCATGTCAAAATTCAAGGTAAAATGATATTCTTTACCTATTCCGACCATCATTTGCAATCTATTTCAGAAGAAAACAAGGCATTTCATTTTCGAAGCTGCGGTGAACGTTTCTCGAATTTGCAACTTAGGCCCATTTCGCTCCAAAGAAACCGAGCCTATTTTCACATTAAACATACTTACCAATCCCAGATTATTGCTCAAATACCTTCAAAATGATTGAAATTAGGTCCTCAAAGTGTTTGTTTTCAATTTCTCAATTTATCTTCTGCAGAATAAGCGCTAGAGCAACGGCCATTTTCCGTTGATTCGTGTTGCCTAGGAACCGTGAAATCCATAAAGGCTGCTAATGCACCCAGATTCTGGGCGCATTTGATCGAAGTGTACCAGGGTGTTCCTTCGGCTTCATGATCAGCGTATGACGTAAGAACATCCTGGGAACGAGGTTGGTTATCTCTAGAATCTATATTGTTGTCCACACGTGGCCATTGTGTTCTGCACAGATTCTGGTGGATGGGGTGAATCCACAGTAAAGTTGCTTCTAAAAATCCACCCGTATCTCCGCAATCGTACAACATATGAGTGTTTCGTTTGTTTCTCTACGAAGTACAAAAGTCCATCTTCAAAATAACACTTTCATTTTGAAAAAAGTAGTGGAAAATCACCGTGATATGGCCTATCAAAATCACTGCAAATTGTCGTTTCGAAAGAAATTTGTTTACATTACGTGACCCTGCCCCTTTAACGGGGCTAGGTCATGTAACTGTAAACAAACCTTTCTGGGAACGATTAATTTGCAGTTTTCTGACAGTTTTTTGATCACATACTTTCCTTTTTCAAAGTGAAAGTTCTATCTTGAAGACAGATTCTAAAATTTCACAGAAAAACAACCGAGACATCCATGTGCTGTAAGATCACAGGGATATCGGTGGGCTTTTAAAGGTAATTTTACTGTGGATTCACCCCATCAACCAAAATAACCTGCAAACAACTGGAACGTTCAGCAGTTGTAAGCAGCGGTTTACAATATCGTAACAAATGCTTATCACTAATGCTGCAATAGCCCCTATCCTGCATACAGAAATGGAGTTTGAGATATTCAAGATGTAGTTCCTTTGGAGGTGTGTCAGTCATAGATGTTGAGATTACATTAAAATAAAGGCAAATCATTATTGCATGGCCAATCGCACATGATGATGTTGTAAAAGGTTACTTACAATACTGAAAAGTTGATTCAGATTTGATGACTCCCGGCTTTTGCTTGCATCACTCAATTTTTGAACTAATGCTCACTTAGTAACTGCAGTACCACACTATTAGAAAATGTTTCATTTGCCTTCCTAGGAAGAGCAGCTCAAGATATATTTGAGGTTAAAACTGGAAAACTTTAATAAGACACCTTGTATTTGGATCAATGACAAAGAGATCACAAAGAAAGCTTCAAGATAAGTTTCATAATCGAACTTTGATGATTTTTCAAACAGGAGAACTTTTCTGGGACACGCGGTATAAACTTGGAAAAATACAAAATGATACACACCATCAGAGTCAGTGCCGTAAAATCGTACACGAAAACCAGTTGAAAACTTTTTCCCAACTATGGCAATTTCCTTCCCACCTTTGGGTGGACTTTCGCTTTCACTGATCCACCATATTTCAGGATTCCCGTACGGAGCAGCTAAAATGAAATAAACTATCTTCAAATATCGATCTAAACAGCATAAAGTCTCAAATATACCACCTTGCTTTAAGAACTCATATGTACTGCAAGTTTGTTAAAATTAACCAGACGTTCTTGGTTCTGATGTGAAATGATTAACCCCCAAACAAACTAGCACCCAATGATTGTGATGTTATCATATTGTTGCTGTTGCTGTAAATATTGATGCTTGTTGATGTTGTTGTTATTCATAATCATGGCAGACTAGACAACTCTTGCTCTCATTCGTTGCACAACTTTACAATGATTGATTTGATAAACACAGATTCTGCTTGTACACAAGTTGTTACATCAGTTTTTAGCACTAGAATGACAACAAATATTTGGAAAGTTGTACATGAGATATGCTGATGACGCTAACTTTGGTGTGGTGGCAAAGTATGTACATGTTTTGATCAAGCTAAGCCTTAAAAATTTGTTTAGTGTGTTTGGTGGTCGGGCCTGGCATTCATGTGCTAAATTCACCAGTGTACATCACATGAAACACAATATGCAATTTTGACAAAGATCTTTCAGAGATATTTCAAGGAAACGAAACAGGAAACATCTTGAGTAAAATCAAACCTACTGAATAAAGATCTTGTGTAATCTGCAGTTGCATGCAAAATTCTAATTAATGTTATGAAAATGCAACTTCGTATTTACCACAATTACTAAGAAAACAAAAAGGCTACTTCACTGCAAAATTCACTCCAATAACATGTAAAATGAATTTCTGGGCTTTGTATTTGCAAGGAATAATTTGAATAATGTTTATTCATTCGAATCTGATATAGAATCTTAAGAGGAAAAACTCACTGCACATAAAAGGCCGCGACTGGCAGGTCAATATGTATCCAGGTCGCTCAGCTGTTTGCGGAATGGTACATTGGAACATTAGCCGTGCCTCTTTCTTCTTGGATTTCCATGCTGCTGGACTGTCACCTCTTTCTCTCAGCTTTTTATCAGCATCCCAATTTCGAATTCGACGAACACTTAGAGAATCCCATCTAAAAAAGGAGCCAGAACTGTAACTGTGAAATGTGCCATAATTTTACAAAAACACATATACGAATGGTAAAAAGGCCACTGTTACAGTAAAGGCGGAAGTAGCGTACCGTGTAAATTCGAAAATTATTTGAAAATAAATTTGAACTGTTGGATTATTATTTGAATAAAGCTCGAATTTTGAATTCTGTTGTTCGGGCATGGTTCGCGTTGGATTCATACTCCTGGTACACACATGTGTGAAGCAAAATGTAAATGCCTGGTTTGTGTTGAAAGAACCTGCCAAACGAGTTGTAAGCCATTTCTCAATCAAAGAAACAAAGTAACTTTGAAAACCCGCGCCGAATATTCGAGGATTGTTCCACACAACGAAAACAATATTCGATTAAGGTTCGATCCTACTTTGAATACTGTGAACAAAGGTGGTACACTACTTCCGCCTTTACTGTAACAACAACTTCTTCTTAGTGTAATCGTATGCTTTGCTGCAAGGTCTACAAGGCGTCCAAAAAAATTGTGCCCCAGTTGTGTATATACTGGGGAGGAGCTGTAGATTCGATCATCTGGGTTTTTACGCAGTCGCATAGGTCAGTCTTCAACTTAGACTTTGAGACTCAGTTTGAGTCAATCCGACAAGTAGTTGCTGATTTATGGCAGACAAAAGACAAAATAAGTGATTGCTTCAAAAACAGCACTATTATTGTTCTCCAGTAATGTCAAAATATAATAAGTTTTTTCAAAGAAAGGATTCTAGCATCGTATTGACATTTTCACGACATTGTTTATAAGGTAGAAAGTACTTTCTTATAAATAGACAACACTGCTAAGCCTTTAAAAGATTTAGCAAAAATTTTATCACGATGCTAGAACACTTCCTTTAAAAAGTTACTTTATTTTGACATTGCTAGAGAACAATAGAGGTGCTGTTTTGAAGCAACTACTTATTTTGTCTTTTCTCTGCCATAAATCAGCAACTACTTGTCGGATTGACTCAAACTGAGTCTCAAACTCCAAGTTGAAGACTGACCTATGCGACTGCATAAAAACCCAGATGATCGAATCTACAGCTCCTCTACAACCACTTGCTACATTGACTAAGGCATCAACTATGCAAATGTGCAAAATCCGAGATAATTGAATCTTCACGCCACATGCAGCAGCCATACAAACGGGGCACAATCTTTATGTGACACCCTGTATATGTAAGTGTTTTTTTTCAACTTGGCAAGAAGTGTCCTTTTATTCAACAAATTTATAGACACGATTTGAGTGGCAAAGCAAGTACTTCCCATATAAAACCCAAGTTCCATCATATTAACGAAAGATTAAATATTCCGTGCGCTTTTCCCGATTCCAAAAGCAGTTTCTGATCGTGAGCTATGTAGGTTTGAAGTTAGGAGCCCCAAAAGGATGGACATATTCCACTCGTGGTATGATTAAAATATTCCATATGATATAACTTTTCATCCTATATGCTCTTTCAATGAAATTTTGTACACTTGTGACGGAAGTAATTGCCCACATCTTGATGTTAAATAATTTTGGATTGAAGCACATAAGGAAGACTTGTTCCACGTGTCATATTTAACTGTACCAAAAGCACCCAGCCCATGGCATCCATCTATATTGGAAGTCTCAAGAGTGGGAATTTTGTTTTAGTAAGACGTATGAGAGCAGAAAACTATTGATTTATTCCCTTCAGAGCCATCAAGGATACCGTAATTCCAATCAAAAATAACAGTAAGCTACACTTTTGCTCAAGGAAACTAAACAAGCGGGTTTTGGAATATTTTATCGAAAATCGCTCTCAAACGTATTCTTAAGCCTCAAGTCTCTTAAGTTCAGTTTACAAGCATTTTTATCATCTTATATTTGCAACAAAGTTGTCTTAAAAGTTCTTCAACTATCTATGATAAAAATCAACAACACCTGTGCAGAAATGAGCTTTCAATATGCATACTTACATGCGCCAATAGCTTTCAATATATGCTTTTTAGACTTTTCACGGTATTGCAGCAATATGATTATCTTTTTAAATAATTCAAGGTTATATTTTGATGATAACCGACTGACAAAAATTTCTTTGCCTTTCATTGTGATTTCCGATAGAATCGTTCATCCTTTGGTGCTCCTCGGACCAGATGTTGAAAATTCAGTTATCTTAGATAGTATTTCAAAGATAAAAAATTATCAAACCAATTTTGAGAGGTCCAAAATTGAAATTTTGTTAACTAAGGTATTTTGGAATATATAATCCAAATACGCTCTTCCCAATGACGTAATATTCTAAAGTGGCACTAAACCCGTCTTTGTCCGGAGATGTAGTCCGTTAAAGTCAAAATTGATCTTTTTAAGGACAAAAAAACTGATTTTCAGATTTGTCGAATGGACACTCTTTGCCAAGTTGAAAAAAAAAACACTGACACATATTCTTTCATATCAACGGTTACGTGAAACAATAATAGACGTTTGACAGGACATAAAGACGCTTATAGACACGGCACAGGGGGAGGGGGGAAGTGCATTAGATCGACATTTCGTGCAATCTCTGAGGATGCTTCAAAACGAGACAGTCCGGCCTTCAAGGCTAGTGTCAAGTTTAGCGTAAACACACTCTCGTCAGAGTTCATTTTCATTTATTCTATTTATTCTTGTTTATACACAATAACCTATCAACAAATATTTGAAAAGAAAATAACTATAACATATCGATTTAAAGAAATAAAGCTGCTCTTCCAAGGGGTTGCGCTTGCATCGCTCTATCTTAAGAGCTCCCTCAATCTTACTTTGAAGAAGCTAAATGAAGCAAAATCTTGTCTTTGCTTTGGGATCTCGGTCCAGGTTCTTGCTCCCTGGTATCCTGAAGACTTTTTACAGTATTCAAGAGGAAAACAAGGAATCTCGAAATCATTAATTCTTCTTGTGTTTTATCTCGAAATATTCGACATAATAGTGAATCTATTTTTGAAGTTCTCCGGGCAGAGTCCATTTGTTACTTTGTATGAAGTAATTAGCCTGTCAAATTTTATGAGATTGCATACATTGAGCCAATCACATACCAAGCCATCTTTGTGCTCTTTTTTTATGTATCAATAATCATTACATCACACATTACTAGCTACACTTACAAAGTCACTCTACCAATTACGCTACTTACAAAACTACTCTATTACACTACTAAAAACGATACCGCAAGGAGCTCAATGCTGTGTCTACCCTGCGGCCATTTAACATAAAGATAAAAACTACAAGCAGATATGAAGGGAAGGAGAGAAAAAAAAGAAAGAAAAGCAAACAATACATATAAGTCCCCGAACAAGTTGCAGCAGCTAAGTTTCAGTAGCATCATTTTATTCAAAACGTGGTGTTGCTTATATGTCTTTGTGCTTTGCGCACTCAGTTAGTCTGCTGGCCCTGTTTTGCAACCTCTGAAGGAATTCTAGTTTTGAGCTTGACAGACTCAAGAAAAGTAACCGAGTCCAGGAGAGTAACAGCTCCACGGCAGTGACCAGGGGAAGGTTTGCTTGTTAAAGGGGCATTCCTTGGACAAAGATCCGAATACAAGAAAATTGCGTTGTTTGCGTCTAAAACGGACATGCATATCAGTATCAACATTTCCTAATATTTCTCCAACTTAGATAAAGCTCAAGAACTGAGCCATATCTGCGCATTTGAATCCGAGACAGAAAACGAGGATTGTCAGTAAAGCCGATAAATTCTCTTGTCCCTAGTGGACCGTGGATACATGAATGAACGACTGCAAGGGGACATTCAAACTCAATTCAACCAGCGATGCAAGGAGAGCCCATCAAGACTCGCCAAGGACCACCGATGGACAATAACGAAAACATGCGACCTTTGTTTGCCAAAAACGACGAGTAAAAATGATAGGGTATTAAAACCGAAATTGATCCAAACACTTTTCTCCATATCTCGCATTGGAGGAGTGCGATCGACGAAAGGAAAACGATTTTCGAGGGCTGACATAATCTGCTTCTCGATCGGGATAGCAAAATGAATCTTTCCAAGCATTTCATTTTTGCGGAATGTCCCTGAAATGTCATATTTGAGGAAGGTTTAGTAATTCTTATAAGAAACCCTGGCAAATTGTGGGTTATTTTGACAACAGCAACTGGTTTATAAATTTTAGGGTTATCAACAACACGAGGCGTTAGAACAATGTCGTTATTTTGGTCGGATGAAATGACGACGGAGTGAGCATTCAGAGGGAGGTTTGTCATATCTCTGGACTCTGAATCCCTTTAGGTTATGAGAAGTATCAAAGTTTCAAAATTTGCGACAGTAATTCATAGGCCTAAAATATAGTCGAAAAAAGCAAAAGCATAGAACGACATGAACCAGTAAAAATTTGCAGTGGAAGAAGAAAGTACATACACTGCTGTCATATTTTGTTCCGGTCCAATAACAGTTTGGATTGCAGGAATATTTCCATCGAGGGTCACTTCTTTGCAAACTGTTTTTGTTGAGCCTGGTCCGGTAATTGAATGAAGATGCGGTTCACCACATTCAGTAACAAGGAATACAGTCATCAGCACACTACCAGAGTAACCATTCACCTGCGAAAAGATACAGCCCCGTCAGATGCAGATAGAGGAATTCCGTACTAAGGTGGCATAAACTGCTGTCTAATGCTATACAGATTCCAGAATAAACATTACCTACGAAAAAATACCATGCTGGCAGCTTCATAAGATACGGTAGGCTGTAAGTATACGCTGAATAAAAAGCATTTCGCGTTCGTCAGGTCAAGTTGCGAGGAAGAAGCTACTCAAAGCGTGTTTTTTACAGTTTCATAAGGCAGAAAAAGGATAAAATCTAATCATGAAGATTTCGTTTTCGTGGAAATCGGTCATTACATTCAATAATAATGGGAGATATCGTGAAGCAGTTCTGTCAAACAGCTAACATTTTGGTGGCCCTTTTAAAGGGGTAGGGTCACGTAACCGTAAACAAACCTGGTATCTCTATGATCTACATTATTGCCCACACGTGGCCAGTGTGATCCGCTCAGAATTTGGTGGATGGGGTGAATCCATAGTAAAGTTGCTTCTAAAAATCCATCAATACCTCTGCAATCCTACAACATATGAGTGTTTGGCTTGTTTCTCTACGAAATTTAAGAGTCCATCTTCAAAATAACACCCATATTTTGAGAAAAGTAGTGGACAATCTCTGTGATATGGACTATCAAAAATACTACAAAATCGTCGTTTCCAAAGAAGGTTGTTTACATTACTTGACCCTGCCCCTTTAATGTTTCTGCTTCGGGATAAAAGTTCCAAAGTATATCGCACATATTCGGAAATTGGAAGGCACAATGTAGAATAATCTTTGGGACGGATCATGACATGGAAATTACTACAAACAAAATGAAAAGTGCAATGTGTTAATATCGTGATCAAACAGATGATCCAATAAACTCTTTCCCACCCAAAATATCCAAAAATTTCGCCGTGCAAGGTTGATTTAAATTTTTAGTTCCAATTTAATGTTGATTGATTGTAACATATTCAAATTTACGAATTTCAAAGCAGCTAGGGCTTACAAAACTACCATATATGAAAAATATTTACTTTCTTTTAACAGCGATACTGCAATGAAAAATGGCCTTGGAAAAGAAATGTACTCACTCGAACAGTTGGACATCCATTTTCATTGACACCTCTTATCGGTCCCCGGCATCCTTCACTTTCATAACGAGCTCGATACGACTATTGAAAAAAGCAAACCGAATCAGTACGAAGAAACGGCGCTATGTAAGTTTAAGTACTTGATTTATCATAATTTTTGTATATATTCCAATAAAAATTTACAATACATGATTACTAATTACTATACCTACACCTAACGCTACCCTACTACAGTGACGATACCCCAAGGAGCAGAATAATTTGTCTACCTTGAGGTCATAACATAGAAAAAGGGATTAATCAAAATGACAAACAGAGCTACAAGCTAAGGATTCTTGCAACCAAATAATTGCGAGTGAAGATTTGAAAAGTTTAGAACCATGAAAGGCAACGTAAAAAAACTTATTATTTGGTTGCAAGCTTCCTTACGACATCACATAACTACTGGAAACAGACACATACAGAAGGGATTTGGGTCCATTTTGCAGGGATTCCAGTAACCTTCAACCAATGCGTTCTGTTTCAGACTCAATAGTTAAATTAAAGATTATTTATCACAATGGGGCACATAAACTGACATCGACTATATCTTATTAGCTTATGGTACATGCCAGGTACAATCAATACACAGTTCTTGCCAAAATGAGAATATGCCATGATTTGGTGTTTTTTGGGCAAAAAATCGCCACAATTTCGTCTTCGCAGGACCAAATCGCAAACACTTGCGGTTTCTAGAAAAAATTACCAAAAATTGGCTTTGACAAGACCAAATCACTAAGAATTATCCCTCGGCTAGACTAAAATTGCCAAAAAGTATACCCCTAGTTAGATTAGAAGCTGGGGAGTAACCCTCTGGAACCCCCTAAAAATCCCGACTTGCTTCGATCATGCCTTATTAAAAATTTAATGTGCCTATGAGCGAAAAACTGGGAACAAGAGAAATTTGCTTGAAATCTTTGAGTAAAGTTGCCAGCAACCAGTAATGTAGTGATATCTATGCCTGCGTGCGCTTAAACCATGAGCGACAGGACACCAAGTGTGTAGCATTTGAAATTTGTATCAGAAGCGAGCCACCTTAACTTATTGCTTATTTGTGTTTTGAACTTATTTTTACTTGGTATACAGCCACCTTTCACTGTTTCGTAATTTCGAAAATTTTCGGTAGTCAGCCACCTTAAGTGCAGAGCCACCTTAAACGAAGTAAAAACAAGTTCAAGGCACAAAAAACAACAAAATAAGGTGCTCGCTACTGATATAAATTCAGACTGCTACAAAATGGGTGTTCTATCGCTCATGCTTAAACTTGAGCGAGTTGGCTAGGAGCATTTAATATAGTCTTAGCTAAAAGGGCGCATCCGAACACAACGAGAAACATGATTAGATCTCTAGAATTCAAATTCTGAATTCCTAGCAAGCAAGTTCTTTTGCAGGTGTTGCCTGCTTTTAAGCCTTGTTCGTTTGCGTGGGACAGGAAAGCACAAAAAGCGGTATCTTTTCAAGCATTTTTGATGAGGATTACAGTGAATTTCTTTGAACTAAACTTAGACAAACATATGGAAATCCTGGCCCACGTCAGTCCATAGCTATGTATAGCTTTGTATTGGAACAGATGTTAGGTGAGTCAAAAACATCGAGCTTTTGCCATCGGGCTGACTCATGAAAACATGTTGATTCTCTTCCGAAAAATTGAGACTAGGCACGCACTGTGTTAGAGGACAAAAGGAAAAAGTAATGTCAGTTTGATGTATCCCTTCGGAGCTAGTCATGCTAGGCAGTAGAAAATTCTTATGAAAGTCATAGTGAAAGCATAGCTTGTTACACAAAATTGCAAATACGAATGGAAAGACATGATCGATTTTAAAGTCTTACTGTCGCTATATCAAGAAAGCACGAATTACTGGCTGCCAATAATTCATTCGTTTGGTTTCCGGATCTTTTTTAAAACGCATCTTTTCTTATCCGTTTAAAAGATCCACGTCCACACGAGGAGTGTTTGCGAAAATATCCCCGTCCACACGAAAACGCTGCGACATTCACAATTCGATATTCGATAACGAAATTCCATAATCGATGATGATATTCGGCATTCGAGCTTCGATGAAAGAAAACAGACCAGCAAAGTGCCCTCGCGTGATCCCCAAAGCACCGAGCGCATGCTCTGATATGCAGTAAATCAACACTGTCACGTCAGCGTTTTCGAAAAGCTCCGTTTTCAACCGTCCAAACGACAACATGAAAACGACGTTTTCAAAAAGATCCACTCTGGACAGCGTTTTCGAAAAGCTTCGTTTTCAGTGACTGAAAACGCCGTCTCCGTGTGGACGGGAACCCAAAACGGATAAAACAAGATGCGTTTTCAAAAAGATCCGGATACGTGTGGACGGGGCCTAAAAAAATCTGAATAGAACGATATTTTGATACATTTTGTAGAATTTTCGAAAGAACACAATAGTGATAAATTCTCCAATGTCACTCAATCGAACATTTTATATAAAAATATACAAATATCTCTGCAAAAACAATAGGATTCGTGACTGTCTCTTGTAATGATCACAAGCAACTGATAACAGTGAGGCTATGACTATATTTATAGCGACAGTAAGACTTTAAAGAAGTACATTCCTGCAGCTAATAAATAAAACACTTCAACGACCCTCCTTAAAAATTTGAAAATGAAATGAATGAAATGAAACCCGATCTAACTTGTTTTTCATCAAAATATGGCTTGTGAAACAGCCCATGTTCTTTCTGACTCACCAGGTATGTTTTTATACTTAATAGTGCCCACTTAGACTTTACAAAATCACTAGATGGACTTATGGACTCAAAGTGACCATAAAAAGATTGTCGAAAAACAACGAAAGCATGAACATCAAATAGAACGATACCACACTAATAGTCTATCTCAAATTAGACGTCAGGTAAAATTCGCGGTACCGCAAAAGCATTCATCGAAAACACTTCAATTTGTTTTCTTCGCGGACCATTTTACCTGGCCCCATGGCATACACATTTGTGGCATTATTGACAGTGATAATACCTCTTCTGGTTCTTCGACCATTTCAAGATTCGGTGGAACTGAGACTGAACTTTTCTCTTTTTGATATTCAACTTCCATGGAAGACTCCACTTTACATAACTTTGTTCCATCTGGCGGCTTCTCCTTGACTTCTTTTGCTGACACGGAGGTCTCACGTACTGTCTGCATAAGAGCTTGGAGCTCCTCCACAGCTGATGGTTCTTGCGATTTAGATGGCCGTCCTAAAAACGTTTAGAGTTTCAATTGTGAATGAAACATAAATAAATAAGGTGCAATTTTTTATAGAGAAACTGATCAGTCAAGTAGTCTTTTGGGCACTGTAGTTAGTTTCCCTACGACGAAAACACGTTCTGTAATCGTTGCTAATGTAAGAAGGTGGAGAAAATTGATGAGAGTTATCTACTGCTTTTGGAAAGTTTTTCGAAAAGCCTTGTTTTAGAACACTTATAGATGCACAAATAAGGGAGTACCGATTCAGCTGAAACTCTTACAAAATGATGTTCTATATTACTCCGGATTGACTCCGTTGAATATATCAATTCCCTTACCTATAATTTGATGCCAGGTGGAAAGTAAAGATCCAAAATTACCACAAAAATGGAAGCAAAAGCGGCAAAGCCTTGACATGTTCTGTATCTAAATTTTTAAGAGACCAAGGGAAATTAAGCAGAACGACGGCGGTTGATACTAGACTTATGACGATGAGTCCCTTGCATCCCTGCGGTAAACCTTGCTCAAGAGGGACTCATAATGAAACAGTGAAAAACTTTGCCCTATTTTTTTCAAGCACCAATGGAATTATGATGGAATCACGGCTTCGAATTTCAATCCCGTGGGAGTGTTTACAATTCTTCAATCGAATCGTAAGTTCTATCACATTTACACCGTAACAATAGTAATTCACAAATCTCGCAATTTGATTGGTACTTTAGGAATTGCGAAGTTTGGGCCTAAATAGGGCCAGGTTTTTCAGAGTAATGTTATGAGTCTCTGTTGACTGAAGCGCCATCATCAAGTCAACGAGCACATGGAAAAGAGACTCATCGTCATAAGTCTAGGTTGATACAGGACTGCATAGAAAGCATTAATGAAAACATACCCCATCACCGCTCAGTTCTGTGATCTTCTCCAAGAGGTCTCGCACATAAGAGCATTGCTCTGATATGCAAGCATACCGGTATTCCCTTATGAACGTGATGCCCTGATATTCGCGTCTGTACAGTACAAATTTTGGAATTATCTAACTCAGACATGGTGGCGTTTCAAAAAGATTGGCTACTGAATGCGGCATTTACCACACTCAATCACTAATTGATTTCAGATCTTTAAAAGATGTGTAAAGATACAACTTATGAACTTGGAAATGAATTTTTTACTCAAGTGAGCATCATGAACGTTTGCCTTTCCAGCTTTTTTCACTATTCCATTTGATCGACGCACCGCAAGTGGCTCCATACCAAAGCCCAGCATGTTACCCTGACTTAGTACTTTAAGCTTTTTTCTATGTGTTTCTTTCTCACCTGGAGATGGTCCTTGGAAAGACCTATTGGCTCTACTAAAGGAATCATTTGTGTCATCATCATCATCATCATCGTCCGGGTCATCTAGACTTATTACACTGTCGCATGAATCCTCGGGAATGTACTGAAAGTTGTTTTTCAAGTTTACATTGGGATGTTTTGAATTGGTTGACTGTGATGGGAACTTGGTGTTTTCATCTGGTCGTACGAACTCATGCTCTTCCAATTTCTCATGACGATCCATGGAATAATTGAACTGATGTTTACTTTCTGCGTTTGGGTAGAAGAAGTTGATGGACGGCAATGGCCGTGACTTCTCTCCAACTGTGTAAACTGATACTGTCTTTGCTGTATGTGTCAAACGCTTGTACTGAGCTTGATTGCACGGGTATGGTTTGGTAGGGCTCACCCCATCTCGAGGGTAAACTGATTCTGGAATGAGAAACATGAAAGTTATGGAACTCAGTTGTCATGCAAAAAAAGAAAGTCTGCATGTGTTCGAAATAATACTACGGTAATGTAATACAGTAAAATATCTCGCAACTTTCTTTAATAAAACATTTAACCAGGGAAATTAGCTAGTAAGGCTTCGGCCAAACCATACAACATTTGAGCTAACAGGGACAATCTAAGCCAAAATCTATCATTTTTGAATGTGTTTGGAGCATTGAAAAAGAAATAAAAAGAAAATATAACGATGGATTTCAAAATGGAGTTTCGGCAGCTCTTTAAACAGAAATACTTTTTTGGGATTAAGGTTTACCATGTTCACTCAAAATAAAGTTGTTCAGCTTCTTTCGTCATATTAAGAGAAAATTTAATTATAGACAAGATATGTCAAGGAGAATTTACGGACAGGCTTTACACTGGAGTTCTGATGATTCTTGGGGGCAGGGATTTTGGGGTCGCTTGGTATCTTTTGGCAAACGCCGAACTGAACAATCTGGTACATTGCAGCTCAGCAAAGTCTTTCGAACTATGAGCATAAACTTTTTCTGTTGCATAATTTGAGAGTACTTCAACCCCAATGAAAACAGGATTGATCATACAATAACTTAACGCGATCGCAAATGTAAAAACAAACAAATAAAGTGCAATTAATTGGACGATGACTGAGTTTTATTTTGTACGACGTTCCAGGCTTAAAGCCATAATCAAATACAACCTATCACTGTGATAATGGTTTAAGCAACGCTCGGTTCATATAGCCTGCGTGCAGACTCTACTGATCCCTTTTCAGACAGGTTCTCCTCCTGTAGAGTCTGCGCATCAGCGACCAAATCCTTGTTGTCAGTTCATGAGAAACATGGAACCTTTCCTGATTGGCTGACGCATATCCCCTTTCTTTCATGAGCGTCTGTCTTTGTTCGAGTCTGCAGGTATTTAATTACCTCTTCCATGGGTAAAGCTGGCCAATGAAACCTTATTGTGTGTGGGTGTTATGCCTTCCCACTCTATAGGTCGCTCTATTGAATCCAATTCAGTGATTTGGTTCCTCAAGAGAGGGAATCGCGCGTGGCTCAGAACAAGGATTTGGTCGCCGATGCGCAGACTCTACTGGCGGAGAACCTCTCTGAAAAGAAATCAGTAGAGTCTGCACGCAGGCTAGGTTCATAGCGCACTTAATTACATTCTATTTGCATGTTTCTTAAAGCCTCCTTGCTAACCACGAGGCCCTGCGCACTGTGGCTGTCCCATAATACATTGCCAAAGGACTTTCAGATCACTTGAAAGTCTGCGAAGCATAGCCAGTGTTCTGTTTTCCGGTCGCTTTTTGTTCCATAGCGAAGGAAAAGTCAAGTTACCATGGATGCAGAGAAGACGATGGGTCGTCTACGACTACCATAGGCCTTCAGGGTGTCTCAAAAGAAATTGTTCGACGTTTGATTAAATATTAAAAAATAACGATAACATGGACAGACTCATGGGAGGATAACCCTGTCCTTAAGATTATGAAATAATTTTAGAGATCTGAATCTCGCAAATCGATTGAAAATTCACTGAGTTTGCGAGCTTTGAAAGATCAAAAATATGCCATAGCTGAAACCAGAGACCCCCAGATTACTCGTAATGCAAAAAACCTCGAAGACCGACGTAAAAGAGGCTTGTCTAGTGTCATACCTCTCGTTGATGTCAGAGCAAACCAGATAGGACTTCCAAAGAAATTTAATCATTGCCATCATTGTCAAAATTTGCTTAACATCGCAAGTATAAAAAACAGTGGTTAAAAACATAATCGACGAGAGACTGAATGTGTTTCCTGAAAGCATCCATGTACTTGAAAGTTTCGTTATTGAAAACCTGTTCTGATCCCATTTGGTTCGCCCTGAAACAATTGAGAAATAACAGAACGATGGCCTATGGGATTTTTTACCAAAAATGCCATTTTGAGGCCTCTGGTTTCAGCTTTCACACAAACACGAACTTCAAAGGCCTTTAACTCCCTGAATTTTTAGCGCATTTTCAAGATTCTGGTGTCAAAAATTAACTTAAAATCTCAGGAAAAGGGTCGCTTGGCCATGTGCCCATTCAGCGTATCGTTGTTTTTTAGTATTCAATCAAACGTCGAACAATTTTTTTGAGACACTCTGCATTACGAGAGTCCTCCTTCGAGCCTGATAGGAGAACCGTAATCATCAACATCGCCACTGTTTAGTTTGTTTGTGTTGTTTTCCTCATGTATGGCACACGAAGCCTAATAAATAACAGAGGGTCTTAATGAAATATTTTGCAACACGTATGCAAGAAGGTTGTTTGTGCAATTACAAATGTACCTTGCAAAGATGATAACCATCCAAATATTGCTTCAAATGATTTGTCTTGAGATTGCAGTCGCTGCAACAATGGTGGACCTTCTTGGAATTGCTCTTGTTGATGGCTGAAACTCTCTTGCAAGAAATTATCTGCAGACAAAATAAAAACATATTAACAACACTTATCTTATACTCCAATAACATTTCACAATACACATTACCAGCTACTCTACTTGCAAAATTACTCTAAAATACTACTCGGACGATCAACCGAGGAGCAAAAGGCTATGTCCGAGGGGCAAATCACTTCTCAACATGGTGCACCAGATTAATAATCACTAGTGACTATTTTGTGATTAATTTGATTTTTTGTGTGATCAATTTGATTTTTAGCGATTTAAGTGATCAATTTGTGATTATTCTCAAATCAATCACATGTTCCAAAATTCCCTCAACCAAGTTCCTGAACACTGAAAAACGTATGAACTCGTGGGAAAGATGCATAAACTAAATGACAAGATATGACGGTAAGCTATTTCGTAAATCAAATCATAGGCTGTCATGTCAAGCTGCCAGGAGCTTCATATATTTACTATTGTTTTTGTAGGATTTTATTGTTTTGAAATGATATTTTGCTTTTCCTCCTTTTCCCTCATGTGTTCATTGCACGCATGCTTGCAACATTCCCCTTTTGAATGCTCCGATATAAATGAGAGTAACCAGACTGTTATCCATCTTGGCCTAAGCACATACACAGTCAGGTAAATTTTCCCAAGACAGAATTTTCAATCAGTTGTTTTCTGAAGGAACAGATAAATTGTAGAATTAATAGACCTTTTAGCTATTCTACGAAAGAGCCTGGATCGCGCGATATTTTTATACAATTTCATACGCGAGATTCGCTAGAGTGGCGTTAGAGCTTCGATCGCAATTTCGCACATTCGAAAATTCTACAAATTGCGATAAAATATCGTTCGATCCACAATCGTTTTGAGAATAGCTAAACGGTCTATTGAAGGGTATATCTGATCGTTGATTGCAGTTGCGTTGTTTATTTATTTAGTTTAGTTAGGATGTGAATGACGATCTCGCCAATTTTTCACCTAAGAACGTCTCTTTTTTGTCTCAGCTCTCCGGAAAATTAAATGGCAAATGATTTAGTTTCGTTTTGATCACGAAGTGTTGGTTTAGAAAATAATTTGTAACATCCAAAATATAATAGACAAAAATGCAAATTTGAAATTTCGTAAACAAGTGCTTCTTCAGTAATGGAAATGTAAATATCTATAACTGACCACATGTGAATTCAAATTGAACTGATTCAAGTGTTCACATAAGTTTGGAAACTGATGAAAAGGACTTTCTAAAACATGCACAGTTTATGATTAATTTGGCTGTTGATATTTCGTGATTAATGTGATTTTGCGTGATTAATGTGATTAATTTGTGACTAGAATATGACTATTTTCGATAGAGTACGTAGTTTTAAGCAGTGATTTGCCCCTCGGCTGGGTCTACAGGGGCGGATCCAGGGGGGCGCTAAGGGTGCTGAAGCACCCCTCAAAAATCCAAATGTATGCTTTTCCTGGATAATAAGCTGATTTAGATGAAGCACTGAAAATCATAACTTTTTGAATAGGTGAAGTGATAAGGCAGCCCCTACACCCCTGCCCCCTGGACACTACCACATCTCTTCGACTCTAAACTCATCGCCGGCTCCAAACAGGATTTTGTTGACGTTCTCTCGGGTTCAGTTTTTTGAATTGGTCCATTCAATGTCCAAAACGCAACGCAATCTGGGGATTTGTTATGCATTCTGCGAGTCTGTACTTTATTGCAGGGTGGTCCGCAGTTTTTTTCAGCGCAGTTTCCCTGTCGCGCTGAGCATCCCTCAGCTCACATGATCAGATGCTTGACCAATAGCATCATAGATTGATGGATGCTCAGTTTTAGCGGGAGCATCCGAGATTCAAATTTTCAAGGCTAAGCCAATCAAAACCGTGTTTGAGGGGTGCTCGGCTTGATCAAAGAGTTCTGATTTTGATCCAGAAGCTGCTCGAGGGATGCTCGACGGACCAAACTTTCCATGTGAAGCAATTCAGGAGGACGTTGTTCTTGCCGCGCTAAAAGCTCTACTCGCAATTAGTATCATACCTTGCGATAAGAAGAAACGTTTAGGCCGTCCCTCTGCAAGAGGTACATTTAGAAAGAATACGAAGTTTGTTGGACAGTAGAAGCAAGAAAAAGACGGAAGCTTTCACCAAGTTTAAAGATTTGGGCCTAATCGTTTAGTAAAGTGTGTTGTTATAAGTTCCCGGCCACGAAGAAGACAAGAGAGGGAGAATTTCAGGTATATGCACTGCATAAATAAGCCTTTTTGGCTGAAATTCTAAATACTTGATATTATCCTTATTTGCAGCAAAAGCCGCATTTCTGATCGAGTTGAATTAGAACTTTTCGTGGAATTGACGTTTGACCTGCAGGTCAAAGGCCTTCTGTTGCTTTGGGCGATGTGTACTTGCCTATTGACAGTTGATCACAAAACAATTTTCGTATGTGATTGAAAGATCCGATTCAAATTGAACAAAGAGACATGCTGAATGGCGACAAGAGTCATTCAATTTCAATTAGTGACCAAAGGTCAAAGGTGGAATAATGGGGTTCAACCATTCAACTGCTAACCCAGGTTCGACCCAGCTTTGTTTACATTGCCTTTGGGATACATGACAGCGTAAAACACAAACTTGGGGTGAACCTGGGTTTGCTAGCCTACGCGTAGATCCGTTATTCCAAAAGAAGAAAGGGTCTACGAAACAAGGAGCAAACGCTTGCTTCGGCCGCCCAATTAATTATTCTGATCCTCTTTTCAAATTATTTGTGAAGCGCGTCTAAACAAAGGCTGCATAAATTAAGTTTCCAGAAATCCAGAAACCTCGTAGCAAGCTTTTGCTCTTTGTTTCGTAGACCCTTTCTTCTTTTGGAATAATGGGTCTACGCGAAGGCTAGGGTTTGCTGATACATTCGCATGCTCATAGTGGATGTTGTAATTTGTAATAGACCCATTTCACAATTACATTCAATTCGAGGCAAAAGATGTGATTCCCTGTGTAGCGAGAAATCTACATCGTATCATTATGTTGCAACTACACATATAAAACAATTTCATGCGTTGCTGAGAGCAATGCACGCTTTTGAGATTTCGATCCACATTAAATCGAGGCAAGTGATGTTCCTGGAAGGATTTCAAATGAACTGACGTCATTGTGAAAGGGGTCTATTCAGATTCAGGCAAAGCAGAATGGTGGAAGGAAATCAGCTCTGGGGAATCCATTTCACGAGGCAATGTGTCTCTTGAAATTAATCGTTTTCTCCGTGCATCAAATTTTGAAACTTATTTCACTCAGGAGGAGAAAGCGCCAATAGAATTTGTCGCTATTTGAGTGAAAGGTCAAGACAGAAAAGGAAGATTCTTGTGACTGTTTTGCATACGTTCATGGTAGTATATGTTAAATTAAAAAAGGAGACAGCTTTGTTCATCAATTTCTCATAGTATTAATTATCAAAGTACCAAAAAAGCATGCCAAGTAGGTAGCCTTAGGCTGAAGACCAAGAAGTGGATAGGTGAATGCCTTTCAGGACAAACTTTGAAAACTTTGCTTCTTTCACCACAGTCAAACAATCGATATCAAAAAGTAATGTATGAACATGATTGATGGATTTATTTCCCAACTAGCCACCCTATGTTGATGGTTACAAAAGTATCAAATCACAGGGTTAATTAGTGGAATTTTTTCGCGTAAAAAATTGGCTTTTGCAGCCACAAAAGGGTGTGGTCATCGTTTCCGGCAAAGTAGGGGGCGTGGCTTCCAAAAAATTTTCTGGGGGCTTCGCCCCCAGACCCCCTCATTTCCTCTCAGCACCCCTCAACAAAAATTCCTGGATCCGCTCCTGGTCTACCTAAAGGCCATTAAGTACAGATATAAAGTACTTTAACTGCACGAAAGTATGTGCAAATAAGTTACAAAACAGGGTGGCATAAAACACAAAATTTTCTCTGCCTCACAAAAATCAAAACTAAAGCAACACTTAAAAGTCAAACTTAGGACCTGCGCAGCTACAGCAACTTATCACTGAAATTTGAAAAAATCATAAATTGATAGCTTTGTTATAAATTTATATTATTTTACAACTTTAATCATTTAATTGGCGCTTAAAACGTTAAACCTACGCGATAAACAAAGCCTACAAAATTCAAAAATGGATATGATCTCGACAAAACACTAAAAAAATACAGAATTTTACAACAGAACGGAGAACGGGGGTGGGGAAAATTGATCTAAAAATAAACTAAATCTGTCTAAAAATCTAATAAAAACTCAGACTGTACAAGACATACAGCTTGGTTTCCAATACGAGTTAAACCGCGTTATTTGTGCGCTTCAAATCGCGATTATTTTGTAACTCTCATGGAAACGCACTTTATAATTCAACGCGAAGAATTCATCCGATGGGAAGCAGGAAACCATGCCCGGTAAAAGTAAATTCATAAGAAGTACACTAAAGATCCCCCGTCAGGATATTTCGGCTCAAAATCAATTCTTGCGCACAGCAGCGCTCTGAAGGTAGACTCTAATTTCCCAGGGTACTTCAGTTACAAAAATCTCGTACACCTTTGGGAATAATCCTTTTGTCTTCGATAAAAATACATCGAAAATGCCATACAAAAAGGAGGAAAATACTATTATTATTGTATTTCTACTTCTATTTCTATGCAAAATCCTTAAAAATCCTTTTGTTCGGAAAAATCTGGTACGCTCTTGAAGAAGTGAAATGCCCAAAAATCATAAAACCAAAACGCAGTTCATTGCAAACCATCAACGCGACTGCCGACAAGAAAAGCTTTTCCAATCAAAAATAACATCTTGAATACAGCAAACAGGCAAAACTTAAAAGCGATGGTCAACCAGGGTCATTTGCCGGCATGCTGCAATTTCTCATTGTCCGAAAATCAACTTTGGCCTTAGACTCAATCCATTCGTCCAGATGTTTTCACTCTATGCAGCAGAAATACGTTGTTGCGCAGGAGCATAAAATGTCGCTATAACGATTCAATTCAACCATTTTGTAACTGGGACGTTGTATTGAGTCTACTTTGGCCTTCACGGAAAGTATTGATCCACACGCAGCAGTTGAACTGGACTTCCTTCACGTCTCGCAAAGCAATAAGCAAACAGGAGGGAGGCGGGAGAGGAAGAAGAGTAGTGATGGGAAAGGGGGAGAGCAAGACAAGACTTGTGACCTACGCGTTCTGAAAACGAGGCTCTAGTGTCGGATCTGTGCACCAGTCAAGATCCTGACCGGTGGCTTTGCTTTATGTTACCGGGAAGAGCCAATCAAAATGGAGCAAGTGAATGCAAAGCCTCTCTTTCAGGACGCGTAGTTCACAAGTCTCCCTCTCCTCCTTTCCTTTCCCTTTTCTTCTTCTTCTTCCTCTCTCATTTGTTCATTAATCAAGGGCAAAACTTGCAGCAAGTCTACAGCTGAACTGACAGAGCAGTCAACTATCACTTCAACTGCTCCTGTGAGGTTCATATTTCACGCTCAAACCAAATTTGACTTCCTTTGGGATAAAACCGTATCAAATCTATGTATTTGACTCGCAAAATTGCATGTTGAATCGCAAAATATGGGGTAGAAGAGCTGAAAAGCTACCTTATATATCCTTGTCATTTGAGTTTATGAATTAGCCTTCTTCTCTTTCAAGGCCCTGGAGTGCCTGAATTGAAAAAGCCCCCGAGGGCTTAAAAGAGCCTTTACGGTACATCTTGCAATAACGTAGTAGCTAACACGACTTCTCGCTGATTAAGACGCGTTGCAATGCAAAAATTTCGTTCTTGCAACAATAATCTGCTAAAGACATTAAATTGACGGTTGAAACAAGTAACAAAAAAAGATGTACAGTATATAATCAAATCAGTAAGATAAATATTTTATATGAATGAGGAAAGTGATTCCTTGCAGCATTAACTTCATGGGGGCAAATCTAACATTTCCTTTCAAAAAATCAAAAGAAAAAAACATGTGCAGATGTGAAAAACCCATACCAGTATCTTCTACTGCTGTAGAACTTTTGCATTGCATTTTTATTACTTTTCACACAACCAGCCAGCTGAGTTCACAACTAACACCTCTGCCTCTGCTGGATAACTCTAACTGTATAAACTGTGTTAGGAGATCTTATTCGTAGTTCATTGCTGGTTTTCTGCACCAGGTCTCCGCGGAAAAGTTGACGCAAGAACTTGTACTAATCTATATATAGAAGGAGGATATCCCCAAGAATCTTAGTTTCGAAACCTGGATGACCCGCTTGAAAAGAGAAGCTCCAACCAATCATTGATGTGTATTTGTGAATTAGGTCATCAATCTGACCAATCGTGCAAGAACTTGGAATAAGCTATGAAACCATGGTAACGCACAGAGGGCAACCACTGATCAGTGAGTGGAATGCACACAGTCTTCTCGGTTCGTTGAAAGCAACGCGGAAGTGTTTTTAAACCAGGAATAAGATTGGTTACGTAAAATCTGACGTGAAAGATATTTCATTGTTGTCCGATAAACTTCTGCTGGCCAAGTATATTGGCCGGGCTGGCTGTACTCAAAGCCGTATTGGCCACTTCAGGCGGGCCAGTGGGGTTTGCAAACTATTAGGGCTTCACGTAGTCCCCATTTTCTCTGTTCTTGCAATTTCCAACGAAATGGAGAGACAGTGGACTTTAAATACAGCTCCCATAATCTCATGAGCACATGATTCAAAAGGCATTATGCCCAAAGGGGGTTGGGTTGCAGCATGGGCTCTAGCTCGCCCTGGTACTAAGGACTATGGTGGAACCGCGTACCACGGAACTACGGATTTAACAAAGAAAAACATTAAAGAAACCTCGCGGAGGGGAGTACGACTATGGCTTTTGACCTCAATGATATCTCACTCAGCTGGGCTGGAAAAATAAAGCCAGTCTAGCCTCGTATAAACAGGTAACAGGCTCTAAATGCAAATACCGTAAGAGCCACATTTAGTCATTCCACGCTCTAATAAGCTTAGCCTTTTTATGCTAAATTTGAAGTTAGCCCACTCCAGAAGACTTTCTACATCATCAACCTATTACATCAACCCAAAGAAGTTTGCAGGTTAATTTTGATATGGTTTGGAGTAAAAACTGGGTCGTGATCCACAAAATGATGTGGGGCAAAAGAACTACGCGGCTAGGGTAAGGTGGGGGGGGGTAAGTTGGGTTTAAATTGGGCATTTTTCGAAACGAATGGAGTATCCTCACAAATTCGTTGGAAATATTGAAGATTTTCTTTCGTTTTACCTACATTGAATCTTTCTTCGTTCTTGGAAACTTGTTCCCGTTCTTTAATTTGTGAAGTCTGAATATTTTTTTAGAACTTTTTACTTTCCTCACTTTTGCGCCTCATTTCAACATGTCGGCGGGAAACTTGGGTCTATTCAAGAAAAACGGTATCTATTTTGTCAGGAGTACTGTAAATTCACAAAAAGAAAATTTTAGAATGCTCTTATGAATAACTGTGATTGAATGTTCAGAGTTTCCCTGCCACAGAGTTGAAAACTTGTACAGAGAAAACAAATAATAAATTGTACCACCATCAGGGCACATTACTATTAAGCCCAGGCCCATTCTTGAAAACGGAAATGTAAACAAAGCTTCCTCCGAAATAAAGTCAAAAGAAATGAATCCTTGCATCTTTCGCTAAAACGTGCTAAAACATGAATGAAAAAGTGTACCTTATGCTGTTTTCGATGTATACTTCCATTTTCTTGCAATATTATTTCCCTTTTTGCTTTGATTTGGGAAACAAGGGCAGATTTTGTAATACAATAGCATCAGTTGCTTTGGTTCACACCTCAATTCAAAGCGATTAGTGAATGCAGACAAAAGAAATTCTCTCAAGCAGAAATTCAAAACAAACGAAGACGCAAAGTTGCCCTGAAACCAGTACGACAAGCTCTCGTTTGGTGCGGGTGAAGGGAGGTTTTTAAGAGATGTAATGTCCTTATAATGAAAGAAGAAGGGTAAATCTAAAGTTCTGTCTGGGGCATTTTGTTTATTTGATTCAGGAGCTGAGCAGTGACTGCGTATATCTGAGCAATAAATGTGCTAAAATTGTAATGCCCTCTGCTAGGTCTTTTGCAAAGAAATATTTTGCAGGCAGTTATTCTTACACAGTTCTTTATGAAAAGAAATTGTAATTATTTTCCAAACCAATACTTTGCAGGCAGTTTTTTCAATGCTTCTTTATAACTACTGTCTAAATTTAACACATTGCCTTTTCCAAGTTAAAATGCAGAAGGGGCTTGGCAACAGATTTCACCAGTTGGCAAGACTCCCATACGAGGTCTTATGAAGAAAATTTTTTAACAAATGCATCAAAAGAGTGATTTAGATGGTGATCGGTGTTTGATCTAAGTTATGCTCTTGGATGCGTGCAAAAATTTAGTTCACAACAATGAGGTGGCTAAATGCGACATTGCAGTGCGCCAAACGCCGGCTGTTTTTTCTAACTCACAAGGTTTAGATATATACTGTTTACTGCATTACTGTACAGGGTGTCTCAAAAAAATTGTTCGACGTTTGATTGAATACTAAAAAATAACGATATGCTGAATGGACCTTTGGTCAAGTAACCCTTTTCCTGAGATTTTAAATTAATTTTTGACACAAGAATCTTGCAAATCCGATAAAAAATCATGGGGTTACAAGCTTTTGAAGTTCAAGTTTGTGCGAAAGCTGAAACCAGAAGCCTCAAAATGGTATTTTTGGTCACAAGGCCGTTGTTTCTGTTATTTCTCAATTGTTTCAGGGCGAAACAAGTGAGATTCAAACAGGTATTCGATAACTTAACTGTCAAGCATATGGATGCTTTGAGGAAACAGATTCAGTCCCTCGCCGATTTTGTTTTGAACCACTGTTTTTGGACCTATGCAATGTTAAGGAATTTTGAGAATGATAGCAAGAAATAATTCATTTAGAAGTCGTATTTGGTTTGCTCTGATATCAACGAGAGGTATAACATTGGATACGCTTCTCTTACCTCCGTCTTCAAGCTTTTTGCAATTCAAGTAATCTGGGGGGTCTCTGGTTTCAGCTATCGCATATTTTTTATCTTCGAGAGCTCGTAACTCAGTGAATTTTCAACCGATTTGCACGATTTTAGTCTCTAAAATTATTTCATAATCTCAGGAACAGGGTTATCTTTCCATGAGCCTGTTCATGTTGTCCTTATTTTTCAATACTTAATCAAACGTCGAACAATTTTTTTGAGACACCCTGTAGTATTGTTTTGATATGGTTTATGTAATTTGTTTACTGAATCTGTTATGACATTGTTGCTGTGCAATTTGATACCTGCGTGCTTACTGGTTCTGGTAACAGGCTTCTCTACCCTTGCTGTACTAAATTGCTACGCAGGCAGGTTTTCAGAGAATTTCTACCGCTCCCAGGCAGGTTTGAACATTATGCACGCCTGACAAACACTACTCGGAAACAATATCCATTTTCTGGGAATGGTCTCAAAATCCCTCCAAAATTCTGGGATTGGGTCATAACAGAAATTCTTGGCACGTACACCCCCTTCTGACCCAATAATAGGGAAGTGCTCCCGGGGGAAAAGCCACCCTCTCTAATAAGTCCCCCTCTAGAGTCTTTGAAATTAAATGATTGAGCCTTAACGGTGTGAAAGAATCAAAGTCGTGAGTAAAAAGTGCTGTACTGTACTTCCTTTTATCATCTGTTTCCCTTGAAATAATAACCACTCACAAGAAACTTCAAACCACGTGCAGTTTTCTATTTCTAGATGAAGCCCTCCCGTGGGGGCTGTCATATTTGGTGATATGGGGTATGCACAGGCACGCCAGGGGGGACAGGCGCTAGACTGACCAAGGCTCCGACTTCACAGGACCCCCAAAATTACGATTGCAAAATTACGCATTGGCTACAAATTAACATGATGTTTAAAGATTTGACACCAATGCTATGTTCTAGACTCACAATCACATAACTATAGAAGGTCCTCAGTAGTGATTTTAAAGACAGTAAGAAATCAGGAACAGTTTTTCCAATTTTGATACATGGCAGCTCTTGAATATTGGAACAGGGATCTGAAATACATCCACATCTTCTACGGATGAGGGTCCAACTACCTAAAAAGCAGCCAACAATTTGGTTTTTGCGCTTTGTTGTATTTCTCTCACTGCTGTCAAGTTTCGGCCATTTGGGTATTATATCTTCAGAGCAACTAAGGGACCGTTCAGTATAGGGATTTAGCCAGGATTTGGTACCGCACAGAAATTAGTTTAGTAAACAATATTTCCCACACGAGCTAGAAAGGTTGGGTAAAAGTTTCCTTACAAAAACGTTAAATAAAATCGCAAATAATGCTGATGATTGCTAGTCATCAGTTTTCTCGCTTTAATAGAATGTCTGAACCGTGTTCAATTAAAAAATATATGATTTTTCAATTGAATTGCAAACAGTTGCAGCTGGCTAAATTTGTCTTCCATGATATCACAGGTTGAAGTTTGAAACAATTTTGCAAATGCCCTCAGTTGTGTGAAAGATACCGGGTGTCCCAGAAAGTACACCTGTTTGAAAAATCAAACAAATTTGATTACACAATCGATCTTCAAATTTATTTCTTCGTCAAGTAGATCAAGGGCCCAATTATTATCCACAACATGAGAAATATACTCTTTACGCAACGTAAATTGTGACATCCAGGTATGCGTTAGCGTTAGCCAAGCCCAGGCTAGGAAACCAACTTTTTAGACACTATTCGTTTGAGTGCAAGATGGTGCACTGCAAATTACAAACACTCTCAAAATCAAGTGAAAGCTCAAGTCTGCCAACACGCATTTGTCATAAGATACTAAGAATTTGGGTAAGTACTGAAAGTTTATTAAAATTATCAGATGTTTAAAATTATCATATTTTGATCAGATTTTGATGCAGTTTAACTGTTCATTCGAAACACGCAGACCGATGATATTTTGAAAATCAGCGAACAGCCTAAAAATCCATCCTCTGGCTCTGTTTCTGAGAGACAATTCACGTCTTCAAAGCATCTTAACATTCTCAAGCTTCTGCAGTTTATCTTTTCATTCTCAACATGCAGAACGTCGGTATTTTGAAATCAGAGGACAGCCTCCAAAAATCATATTCTAGCTCTGCCTGTGAGAAACACACTATCTTGAAAATGAGAAGACTGCTTTAAAAAGCACGTTCTAGCACTGCCTCTGAGAAACACTTCATGCCTTAAAAGACTCCCAAACATACTAACGTGTTTAGCAGTTTGTCTCTATATTCTCAACAAGAAGAACGATAGTATTTTGAAAATCAGAGAACAGCCTCAAAAGCATATTCTAGTTCTGTCTCTGAGAAACACTTCATGCCTGAAAAGCGTCCCAAACATACTAACGTGTTTAGCAGCTTGTCTCTATATTCTCAACAAGAAGAACGACGGTATTTTGAAAATCAGAGAACAGCCTCAAAAGCATATTCTAGTTCTGTCTCTGAGAAACACTTCATGCCTGAAAAGCGTCCCAAACATACTAACGTGTTTAGCAGCTTGTCTCTATATTCTCAACAAGAAGAACGACGGTATTTTGAAATCAGAGGACAGCCTCAAAAGCATACTCTAGCTCTGCCTCTGAGAGACATTTCATTCCTTGAAAGTGTTCCAAACATTCTAACGTAATCTGCAGTTCGTCTGTCTATTCCCAAGGTACAGAGTGACGGTATTTTGAAATCAGAGCACAGCCTCAAAAAGCATCTTCTAGCTCTGTCTCTGAGAACAATTTCATGCCTTAAAAAGTGCTCCAAATATTCTAACACATTTTGCAGTTGATCTGCTCATTCCCAACATAGAGAACGACGGCATTTTGAAAATCAGAGGACAGCCCCAAAAAGAACATTCTGGCTCTGCCTCTGAGAAAGATATCATGCCTTAAAAGCATTCCAAACATTCTAACCCATTTTGCAGTTTACCTGTTCCGTCCCAACGTGCAAACGACGGTATTTTCGAAATCAAAGAATAGCCTCAAAAAGCATATAGCTCTGCCTCTGAGAAAAATATCATGCCTTAAAAGTTTTCCAAACATTCTAACGTATTTTGCAGTTTATCTGTCTATTGCAAACGTACAGAGCGACGGTATTTTAAAAATCAAAGTACAACAGCATATTCTAGCTCTTATTCTGAGAAAAACTTATTAAAGGCGTCCCAAACATACTAAACCATTTAGCAGTTTGTCTGTATATTCTCAACATGCAGAACGACGGTATTTTGAAAATCAGAGGACAGCCTCAAAAAGCATATTCTGTCTGTCTCTTCCTGCCCGTTACAGGGCCTCCGACGACGGGGGGGGCGGGGGGGCCATGGCCCCTCCACTTTTTTGCAAAAAAATGCAATTCCAAAATTTGTTGATAATCGTTTTAATTCTCTTTAAAACCCTATGCTCATTTAAATTCAAGCAAATTTCCTAACATCCATTCGATCCAATCCCTGTTGATAAGTGAAATTTCATGTCGGAAACTAACATGGTCACAACCTCACTATTGTACACAATCACAGAAAATTTTCAGTTATATCACAATGTACACCCTTCAAATCACTATGAATATATAAGAAAGCTAAAGCTATAGAAACTGCACCAGGAAGCAGATGGTCAATGCAGAATGCAGACCTCGCATCTTTTGGGCATAAATCTAGTAGGCAAGTAAGGCAAGTGCTACTTGCCAGCCAAAGAAAATGCTACTTTGTGACAACGATACACTTTCTTGGTAGGGTATCTTACAAATATATTTACTTCTCAATTCTGCCAGCTTTAATTCAAATGGAGATTTTTCAATGAGCTGAAAGGCGTAGTCTAAAAATCTTTCAGGGACTGCAATCCACAGACCCCTAGGTTAGGACCCCTACGTCAGGAGTTTACTCCCGCTTCACGAGGCCCCCCCCCCCATATTTGTACGTGAAGCGTTATTTGGCTTATTTAGGCGCGCGATTTCGTGATTTTGATGTTTTCAATTCGTGAATTCGTGATCGACGACTCCGTCGTGCAACGTGATTTGCCAAAAATTTGGTCGTTATTTCGTGAAATGGACGTTTAAAGCACGTAATTGAACCTTTAACTCTCACGAAAAATGCCATTTTCCGATGCTGTGAAGGTTGTAGTCTCACAAATTTTCTGGGGGCAAGCCCCCGGACCCCCATTTGTCTCTACCACACTTTAAGATTCATGATGATACCAATCTGAATGCTCCTGGTGTGTTAGAGCTGGAGGATTCTTAAAATTTCTGCAACGTGATCGTGAAAAATGCTGTTTTGTAGGTGATGGCGTGAGAAATGCAAAATCGGTACGTGAATCCGTTATTCAGGGGCATTACGGGGGGGGGGCCTCCTTTACGCTCGCACACTTCAATCACTTTTCCCTCTAGATCTGTCCCTGGAAGGCCAGCTTATCATATTGGGATTTGGTAAATTTTCATATCAAATTTTGGCCCCTCCACTTTTCAGGTCTCGTCGGAGGCCTTGCCGTTAGAGAACAAGCAAGTTGCAATTTACAGTTACACAACACAGAAATATCACTGACGCCAAAAAGTACTAAAGTCCCCTTGTACAGAGATTTTAGGGACTAGGCAAGGGGGGGAATGACAAGGAGAGCTAGGTGCACCTTCAAAGTGGTACTGTTCTTCGAAACTTCACCAGCATTGGAGCTTGCAATGGGTCTTCTGGGCAGTCTAGGACCACTTTTCTTTCCTGCTTTTAATGACAAGAGCCGTGTGATAAAGGTTCGTTGGTGATGGATTTGCCCCCCCCCCCAAGTGCACTTTTGTTTGGTAGCTTTAACTGAAATAAGTGAATAGTGAAATAGAAAAACTTTTATTCATTAAAATAATTATCGATGCACCATATTGCACGTGGATGGTATCTGCCTATATTATTATCAGGTATAGCCCTAACATCAGCTGCTGTGTGTTCTAAGTCTTCTGTTATTTTCGTGATAACTCCTCTTGAATATCTGTAACATTTAGTTTAGAGTATTTCTGGATAGACTTACTCTTAGCATTAGAGAGGCGCGCTGACAGGGGTTGTTTCTCTCTGGCTGCTCTGTAAAAAGCATTTGCTTGCTTCAAAATCAGACTGCATTCACCAGCTTGCGTATCTTCCCAAAGACTTGTGCACTCCAAACTCTCTAGTCAGTATTCGTACTTGTGGTCATGTCCCTTGATTTCACCCTCATTACATGCTTTTACTCGTCTAATAAGCAGCGTTTCCTTCCTTAGAAAATAAACGAAAATCTTCACGTCAAAGTAATCTCCAATCCCAGTGCTGGGCCTCTGTCAGGGGTTCCAGGAATGAGGTAGCAGGGCCTAAAATGGCAACCAGCAAGGGCACACTAGCAGAAACTTATTGATTTCTCGGAGCAGGTAGTACACACATTTTGCGGAACATGAAACAGCTGCAGAAACAGGCAAACTTTTGCAAAGGGACAGTGTTGCTTTTTACGGTGGAGAAAGCAGATAACAACCGTATCTATCAGAGAATCAACGTCATACTCAAAGATGAAATGCTGTTTTTGAAATACACCAGTCTAAGCTGACAGACTTACTAAAATCATTCAGGTCGTATAGATCCTTGGGTCTCGTACACTTCGGCATGCTAAGATTCTTCATCAACCAGTTTTCCTCGATGCTGCATATCAAATTTGGGGTAAACCTTTTCCAAACAAAGCATTCTGCTGGGGATGACTGTCTTTCCATGGTATTTATGTGAACGACCGTGTACCCATGGCTACATGGGAGGTATTGTCTCAGCAAGGCATAAGAGGAAATTTTGCCATTAAAAGCAATGCGGACCCAGGGTGATAATGAATAATGGAAAAATGTACTTCCAGGCACATGACGTCAATGACATAAAATTAGCGTCAACGAGGGGCAGATTTGCACGATGGGAAGCGGATGCGGAACATCGTCTGTAATTGCTGTGTTACTTTGAGGCACTTACATCACCGACTAACTCAATGGTCTTGCAAGTAATATCTTTTTCTGGAAAAAGACCTGTCTGGCAAGTCCCCCTCACTTAAAGCACCTACTCTCTGTTGACTCCCACTGTCAAATCATACAATGATCACTTCAAATCTTTTGCAAGCAAGACAGGGGGAGTTTTGTCAAAATGAATCTTTTGACATATATATCTTTCAAACTCATCAAAATCAAAATTATCATAAGTCTTAAACTACTTGAGGAAAATTAATAAAATCTTCAAGAAAGCCATAGTTTGTGAAGTTCTACAATGTGGTGCCAAGCAGAAATCCGTACCTCTCCTGGTTAAGGGTTTAGAAATTGCATGACCACAATAAATGCCCGACGGGGGTGGTACTCCCATACTTGACTTGACGGGATGTGGAAACAATGGATTTTGGCAAAATTTTTATGCAACAGGGTATACTTTTGGGCCATTTTTTATGCGACAGGGTACAGGGTGCGGAGAGATTTGCTACACACCCCGTCACTTCCCTCGTCAAGTACCCCCTCCCCCCCCCCGACAATAAATGCCACCAATTTAAAACTGATCAAGATAAAAAATTGCCACGGCAGATTAACAAAAATTGCCACGGCAGATCAAAAATCTCTTTCAAGCACTTTGATCCATAGAAAAATGTAACAGAATTTCACAACAGTCTTTTGAAGGTTTTAGTTCCATGCTGATCCAGGCACACAGAATCTTTGTCATATTGCATGATCTTTTCCATACTTTATTCAACGCCGGTAAATCAGTAAAGTAGCTGAGTTCATGCATGTAAGTCATGCAAGTGAGAGCATGGGAGTTGTGGGCACAATTTGGGTGTTGATCGTGTCCACAATACCTGGCCTAAATTATCTTTAATGATTAAATGTATTTCGTTACCTTGCTTGTCTTCAATTCACTGTTTATCTTCTCGTTCTTGTATGGGAGCACATCAGTATTCTATCAAGCATGCTATCAACGGTTCTGCATATGGCCTAACTGTTTTGAACTGCGCTGCGATTCGAAAGCCGTGACCTGAGAACTAGTTCCCAGATCGACGCAGCCTTCTAACGACTCATCCAGTATGAAATTTACTGGATGAGTCGTTAGAAGGCCGGGTCGATCTGGGAACTAGTTCTCAGGTCATGGCTTTCGAATCGCAGCGCAGTTCCAAGCAGTTAGGCCATATGCAGAACCGTTGATAGCATGCTTGATAGAATGCTGATGTGCTCCTATACAAGAACGAGAAGATAAACAGTGAATTGAAGACAAGCAAGGTAACGAAATACATTTAATCATTAAAGATAATTTAGGCCAGGTATTGTGGACACGATCAACACCCAAATTGTGTCCACAACTCCCATGGTGAGTGAGAGTTACCTACTGTGATCCCAAAAAGTATTCCCGCATGGAAAATCATCAAAATTTGATGAAACAGCCGATCTCGAAATTTCTTTATCCCCAGGCACAGCTGGTCTTATAACTGGTGACAGAGCAGCAACTGTGCACGCATGCGTGAAAACTCGTATCTCTGAGCTCCCAAAAAAGTTATTTTTCATATTCCACGGTAACTGATGTACTTGTGGTTGAAGTTGAGATTGGTTTACAAAGTATTCCAGATAAGGAATTTTATCGACACAAGTCATATTGACTTTTCTTGTTTAAACTTCAGGAAGATTATGAAGAGCTTGGAACGGAAAGTTTTAAAATGTCAAAGATTTCGTCACTTTCTGTCAAATGTCTGTCTGGTTCCCAGCACCGAGCTGTTTGCAGACTAATTGTTCTATTTATGTATTTTGTCAAAGATAGTTATAGTAAAGCTCTATTGAGCCCCATTTCTTATAAAGGTCCCTCTCTTACAACCCTCCCCCTCACAAGCAATAGAAGACCTTTTAGCTATTCTACAAAAGAGCCTGGATCGAGCGCTATTTTTATACATTTTTATACACAAGGTTCGATCGAGTGGCGTTAGAGCTTCTCTCACAATTGTGCACATTCGAAAATTCTGCAGAATGTAGCAAAATTTCGTTCGATTCAGATTCTCTTCAGAATAGCTAAAAGGTCTATTGCCAAGATTTTCCTTTTATTTAGCTACACAAGTTTACATATGAGCTTCAACATCGCTTGGATTAAAACTGTGTCGAAATTGCGCATTTGACTCGTAAAATTGTCTGTTGAGCCTGCAGTCTATGGGATAGGGGAACTAAAAAGCTATTATCTATAAACTTGTCTTCTTACTTCCTGACTGCATGAATATGCCCCCTTCTAATTTGGCCCTTTCTCTTTTGAAACCACATCTGGAGTCTATGAAATGAACATACAGTGAGCCTGCTAAGTTTTTTCTCAAAGAGGCACCCCTCTCATCTCGTATTGCTTCCCCGAGGGCAAACAGAGCGCGGTAAGCAGTGTTCATTGAATAGAAATATCTGATTTCTGATCTCCCACAGGCAGCAGTAGGCCGGTCAAATGTTTCCATGCAAATGATGTGCAATTACGGACCATGAGCTACCCTAATAAGCTACCCTACTGTGAGCGGCCGGCGTAAACTTTATCACAGGGACCGTAAGCAACCGTAAGCTAACGTAAGAGAGGCGTTTTTACTGAAGAAAATTCACCACAGGCTGTGCCGCCAGGAATCCTGGTGAACAAGACTGTACATTCGTAATGATGTCAAAAACGTTCTCTCGGGCCTTTCCCAACCTTCTGTTCCTCTTTGGCTGCATTCAGTTCTGTTGTATGTTAAAGTCCGTGGTCAATAAACATTTTATCAGCGGGGGGGGGGGTAACTTCAATAGGCGGGTGACGGAGGTGTGCCATTTGACGTCTGAAATCGCACCCTAAAATTTATAAATTTTCGCGAAAACGATACCCCAAAATTTACCGGCCATTGAAAATTTATACCCTAAAATTGTGACAGCCATCCAAAATTTTAACAAAGTAAGTGAAATTTGATCAAAATCAATACCCTAAAGAGTTATTTTTCTAAAATGACACCTCAAAATTTATGACTACTTGTCATTTTACCAAAACTGATACCCCAAATTTATTTTCTGCTGGAAAAAAGGCACCCCAAAAAATGGCACACCCCGTACCTTCATGTATGGTAGTTACCCCACCGGGTTTATCGGTCAACCACTATTGGGTGTAAACTGTCACGTGCTACTTTCTCAAGTGATTTGATTGGCTAACTCAGAAGAAAAGTCAATCAAAAAGCGAAGTCCTTTGTTGAAGAACAATAATGTATCATGCTTGGCATTTTGCACAAAGTGGAAATCATATTAAAATCAAGAATCAAAATTTCGACTATGACATTCTTGATTGAAGCAACGCACTTGATTGAAATGCTCGGCTGATATTTTGCAATTTGTCATACTTTGATTATAGGGCGGCGATTTTTTTCCTGTTTTTTTAACGAATTCATGGAAAATTCTGAAGAAAACTAAAAGTATCGTAACTCCTAAACCAATAGAGGAAAAATGATACAATCTTCATAAAAATCGAAGTTTAAAGGACAAGTACGGGGTTGGCAGGGCCGAGGAGAGGGGGGGGTTAGGGGGGTCAGAAACCTGGGGTCCATATCTATAAGGGGCCCATAAATAATAACTGAGTTTTTTCGAAATAAGGCTCAAATGCGGGTCTCTAGACCACGGCCAGTGCTAATAGGGCGCCCATCCATCAATATTTTCTCAATTGTCATAATGCTTCAACAATCAAGAAGAGACTGAAAACAACAGTTCCAACGAAGTTAAATACATCTTCTAAACCATTGAACTTTACCAGATGAGCTAGAAAAAATTCCCGAACATTCATAAGACCAAGATTTTTAAACGGATTAGAACGGTTCAGATTCTTGTTGAAAGAAGAAAGACGAACAAATTTTATTGATTTTTTTCAACGTTCTTGTGAGCACTGAAAATATAGGAAAATTCGACTTCACTGACATTTTGGTTGCAAAGTGCTAGATAGGAGCCAAAAACATTTTATCAAATCGCAAGGAATCTCCTCACACGGAAAAATACGCAAGGGCATTTCACCTCTTTTAGGTGTGATAAGAGACAGATTTTCGAACAACTATTGGAGATTTTCAAAGCCACGGCAAACATGCGCAGAACTGAACATTGTACATTCTTCGTTGTTCTGTACGAGGAGCTTCTTTGTGATTTCATCAAGTGCTTTGGGCCAATTTTCCGGCATTTCGCAATCACGAATTTTCGTTGAGTAAATTTATCGATATTTCCAGAGCTCGTAAATACGCAAGGAAACTACAAAAGTACTGCAATATCTCGGTTCTCAAGCAAAATTCGATTCTTTCTAATCGATCAATTTTCAGCTTTTGATGTTTGAAAAATTTGAAGAATACCAAAAAAAGATGCCCATACAGATTGTTGTTCACTAACTGTTAATTGTTATTATATAATGATGCTTATGCATGACGAGTAGCTTGTTGTATGATTTTACGATTGTATCTAGAAGTGGAAATAGTGACCAGAGCGATTCTAGCAACTTTACTTTTAAAAATTTTCCCGGGGGAGCATGCCCCCGGACCCCCCTACGTGGGTAAAGGCGCACGGGTACGCCTTCGGCGTACCTTTCAGAACTCATTTGACAAGGGGCCCATGCTGCATTCTGACCTGGGGGCCACAAATTCTCTCCGCGGGCCCTGGGGGTTGGTATGATTGAAAACAAAATACAAGATAATACTGCTGAGAATGGTGTATCATACTTTGTCCACTGCTGTTTGCCTACGCTTTGTGAGAATACACATACAAATAATCGATCTGAGTGAAATTACGTTATTTGCCACAAACGAAACGAGGCTGTCGTTTCCTCGCCCGTTAATCGTTGCTGCTAGTCTCTTTATCAAGTGCTCATGCAAGAAATTGGCAACACAGCGACCAGATTGGGCCTAATGTACAGACTGTTCGAGGCAATGACGGCCGTTGGGAAGCTAAAAATGTGAAATTAAGGAAAGAACTCTCGTCAGTACAGTAGAACCCGCATAAAAGAACCTAGATTTTTCTTGGGCATCCTGCATAGGTTCTTAATTAAGTGGCTATTATGCTAAATTCAAGCCTGCAAGGTTCTTAACTAGGTTCTTATATACAGCACTCACCTTGCACACATTAATACTGTTTTCAGCACAAGAAATCTAAAACTTTTTGAGGATTCCTTGAGCATTCTTGAGAACAGTTTTAGGTTAGAATTACTGTTAAAAATCTCATAGTCTTTTGTACCACTGAAGAATTCTGATCACAATGTCAAGAATTCTTGAAAGTTCTGATGAACTCTGAAGACATGAAACCTGTTATACAAGAACCTCCCCCAGTGTCAGCCTCCGAGAGGTTCGTACTTAGGGGGGTTAAAATATTGAATTTCAGCCTCGAGGTTCTTATAAAAATAGGTTCTTTTATGCGGGTTTCTACTGTAGTTGGCAAATTTACTTTGTAGCCTTAAATCATACCAACGCCGGATTTGTCCTTTAATAAGAAGGTTTACAGTATGGTGCTAAGCAAAAAACTGTCCCTGTCTAGTTTCAGATTTGCAAGTTTGATGGCATCGCACACTCAAGTGTGACGAATGCCGCCATTTTGAAATTAACCAAGACACCAAAAATTTTCATGGCAGATTTACAGCAAAGAAAGCTAAATTTCTTTCAAACCATTTAATTAAAAGAAATATGTAACAGAATTTCAAATTCACCTAAGATTTGAGCCCTATGCTTATCTGAATATATATATGCTTATCTGAAGATGTAGTGGAATCATATCGGATTTCGTTAGATAGAATTTCAAACGCTCATTGGTTCGAGCCTCGTACTACATTAATTTCCAAAATTTTCGGACGTTTAATTTTCGGACAAAAATTTTCGGACGAAATTATTATCGATTTCGGACAATTTCGGACAACATTTCGGACATTTTCAAACAGGTGAATAAAATTTCGGACATATACGATTTGATAATGAGTAGGCAATTAATACACCAGAACACCAGATGTAGTAAAATTTCTTCACTCTATGTCTCAAAACGGAAACCAGCATAGTAATCAAGTATAAAATACAAGCATTATAAGGATAATCATAAACTAAAGTTGGGGCAAAAAGACTTGTCCCTCGTGTAACAACAGTAACATCAACAATAATGAGAGTAACAAAACAACAATAATAGAGGTCAAATATACGTCTTTTATTAGGAACTTAGAATCTGAGCCAGTGCTGAGAGTTTCCTAAATGATCAGAATTTCAGCACTCCAGGATTTCAAATCAGTTTCATAAGATCCGTCACAATCTTCAAGTTCATTAAAAATTATTATAATTTTCTTTCATTGATACATTGCCTGTCCTTCATTGAGATTTCCAAGGTTCCTCCATTAGAACAATAGTAGTCTTATAACAGAATTTCATTTCTTATCCAAAGAAATGTTTTGTCATTGTGATTTGCCAGACAATTAAATTTTCGGACCACTAAAAAATTCGGACACTTAAATTTTCGGACAATTATTTTTTCGGACTACTCATTTGTCTGAAAATTAAAACGTCCGAAAATTTTGGAAGTTAATGTAGTCGATTCTTTTTAATTCCCATGATCTTACTTTTCAGCATTTACAATCCTGTTTCCAAATTTAAAGTTAACTTGATTACCCAACTTAGGGTGGGTCTCAGTAAACTGAATTTTCACAAATTCAAACACAACTTCAGAGATACTATAAACCCAATGTGTCCTACCAACGATGGCATTGAGGATACGGAGCACTTTTTGTTGCTCTGCCCTTCTTTTGACGTACCACGTAGAGATCTTCTCGCTGGTGTTTCCGTTTTATTACGACCACTTGGACATACCAATCCTTCAAACGAGTTTCTAATGCGGATTTTATTGTACGGTGATAAAGATTTTCCCGCTAGTCTCAATAAAGATATACTTCTTTAAACGCTCCGATTTATTCATGAAACTGGTCGTTTTGATTAGAAATATTTAGATCTCAGTTATAAGCCATAAAGCCACCAAGTTCTCTCTAAGTAAACGTTTCTCTTTTTCCCCGTGCAGTTAGTAACGTGTAATTCCTGTGCTATCTTTGTCTTTCTAGTCGTAACGTGTAGTGCTATGTTCGTGTTTCCTGTTATTTGTAGCCATGAGGTAGACGTAGTTTTCGCTCCAAATGTATTGTTGTAGTAGTAGGGTATAGTAGTTTGTAAGTAGTGTTATTAAGTAATATGTATTGTAAGTTTTTAGTTGAAATGTAAAAAAAAAATTTAAAGGCTGATTTCCAAATAGCAGAATTTTACACAATGAATGGTTTATCAGGCACAACTTTCTATTAAATCCGAAGCGAAATTTTCTCTCGTAAACAAAAGAATATCCACGCTCTTGACAATTTCAAAGACTGAAAACTTGCCTTAGTGCTGTAATAATGTTTCTCAAACAATGATAGTGTTGACTTTGATTATGTATTTGTGTTTCTTTTCATACAAGCTCAATGTAAAAAGTTTTCAATAACGAATTAACTGACATAATATGAACGAGCTTCCATATAACATCACAAGAACGATACCGAGAGGAGCAAAACGTTGTTGTTTGTTTGTTTGTTTGTCACCTTATTTTATTGTCACCTTTGTACTTACCGTAAAAGCTCTATTAAGCCCCTGGGGGGCTTATTCAATTTCGGACCTTTCATAGGGGGGCTTAACAGAGAGGGGGCTTATTAGAGAGGGGGGCTTATTCACAAAATCAAGGGACAAGGATATAGAGTACTATCGCCCTTATCAGACCACTTTTTAGAAAACTAAGATTTTCGGAGAGGTCAAAGAAGTTCTGGAAGGGAACTCACCTTGAACAGGCTTCTCAACTCTTGCTACAAACCTCAAAGTGAGGTCTGTACCATCCGTTTCCTTGTTGTCATGCTGGAACCACACAAAAATGGACAGGTCTGAAACGCATAAATTAGGCCGTATCGCCCTTGTCTGACCACCGCGGAAGAACGATGAATTTAGCACATCAAAATCTTTTCAAGGCCGTTGACAGTTCAACAAAGTATTTTTTTACTTTTCCAGAAAGCCAGAAAGTTACGTGACCAATTCTAATTTGATTGAAAATGATTTCAAAATATTGCTAATTTCACTCCCGCTTTTAACTCTCTTATCCTTGACCTCAGTCAACTCTGACCATCCGATGCGTCAATAGTCTACAAAACTATAGGGTTTCGTGCGGTGGACACACCTGGGCGGCATAATGTCAGTTACAGTGCTCTTCCAAAAGGAGCCTTAGGTGTCGCAATTTGTGTGCGATTCTCGAAATTTCTTTGGATATGAAACGAGAAGAGTTGGAGGAAACATTCCTGAAGACTATTCTATTTTAACTGAAAGACATATTGAGAAACGACACAAAATAGACATGGTGTGTGGAAACATCAAAGGAAATGTGAATTGTACTTACACCTTCGTTGCAGGTAGGTCAACTTCAAAACTTTATTGCAAGTCTTCTGAGCAAAACAAAAAAGCGAAAGCGAAGAAATATCAAAGAGATGACATCAGCAAACAACTTTCGCGCGCTTTTTGGAAAAGCTAGGCCCAAGCTCCCTTTGATTTTAACATTTTATTCAAGGCCGTTGCACAACACGGAATCGATGGTGGTCTGACAGGGGCGATATTACTCTATTTGGTAACTTTTCAGTTCTTTTATCCTATCATTTGCAGAATCAACATACAATTTTACGGCTCAAATACATAAAATCAACAAAGTTTTTATCCCAAACCATACTAAAATTAACATGCAAGGTTGTGTAGCTAAATAAATGGAAAATATTTGGTAAATTCTAGAACTTTGTGTAAGTGGGGGGGGCTTAATAGAGAGGGGGGCTTATTTCACATTTTGACTCAGAGGGGAGGGGCTTATTAGAGAGGGGGGCTTAATAGAGAGGGGGGCTTAATAGAGCTTTTACGGTATATTATATTATACTTTGTACTTGATTATATTGTCACTTTGTCACCTTTTTGTCACCTTATTTTTTGTCACCTTATATGACTACCCCCTGGTCTTAACATAAAGAACATGCACCTAAAATACATCCAAATATACAATCATAAACTGCCACATAAAAACGATGTTTGCGAATAAATACTTGAGTCGGCTTCACATTGGATTTCAGGCTAGGAAAGATGTGATGAATGATGAACAATGGAAACCCAAGCAGAGTAAAAACAGTGACAACAACTGTCCCCGCCATTACTCCGCAACGCAAGTCCCCACTGCTCAAGACACTGTTTGCAGGTCAGAGTTTCATTCCGTCATACTATTGATTTGAAGATTCATAGATTCATAAGTAATCTATGGTGGCCGATAAGGGCACTGTCTCACATCTCCTTTTACTTTACTTTTGTATACAAATTTTTATCTTGAAATTGTAATTTTATAGCTTATTTTCTTTTGTAACAGGGCAGTTTGTAAATCAACTTCACTTTTTGTATTGAATACTTACCCTGTATAAATATTATAAAATGAAATGAAATGAAATGAAATGAAATGAAATGAAGGGCCAATCCCTATCTCAAATTCAGAATCCTCATTTCAATTTTAGAATCCGCATTTCAATTTCAGAATCCTCATTTCAAACTTAAAATCTTCATTTCAAACTTGGAATCCTCATTTCAAAATTCAGAATCCTCAATTCAAATTCAGAATCCTCATTTCAAATTCAGAATCCTCATTTCAAACTCAGAATCCTCATTTCAAATTTAGAATCCTCATTTCAAATTCAGAATCCTCATTTCAATTTCAGAATCCTCATTTTAAACTTAGAATCCTCATTTCAATTTCAGAATCCTCATTTCAAACTTAGAATCCTCATTTCAAATTCAGAATCCTCATTTCAAATTCAGAATCCTCATTTCAAATTTAGAATCCTCGTTTCAAATTCAGAATCCTCATTTCAAATTCAGAATCCTCATTTCAATTTTAGAATCCTCAATTCAAATTCAGAATCCTCATTTCAAATTCAGAATCCTCGTTTCAAATTCGGAATCCTCGTTTCAAATTCAGAATCCTCGTTTCAAATTCAGAATCCTCGTTTCAAATTCAGAATCCTCGTTTCAAATTCAGAATCCTCGTTTCAAATTCAGAATCCTCATTTCAAATTTAGAATCCTCATTTCAAACTCAGAATCCTCATTTCAAATTTAGAATCCTCATTTCAATTTCAGAATCCTCATTTCAAACTTAGAATCCTCATTTCAATTTCAGAATCCTCATTTCAAACTTAGAATCCTCATTTAAAATTCAGAATCCTCATTTCAAATTCAGAATCCTCGTTTCAAATTCAGAATCCTCATTTCAATTTTAGGATCCTCATTTCAAACTTAGAATCCTCATTTCAATTTCAGAATCCTCATTTCAAACTTAGAATCCTCATTTCAAACTTAGAATCCTCATTTCAATTTTAGAATCCTCAATTCAAATTCAGAATCCTCATTTCAAATTCAGAATCCTCATTTCAAATTTAGAATCCTCATTTCAAATTCAGAATCCTCATTTCAAATTTAGAATCCTCGTTTCAAATTCAGAATCCTCATTTCAATTTTAGAATCCTCATTTTAAACATAGAATCCTCATTTCAATTTTGTAAGATGGGTTTCAAATGCAATTCAATTGTCAAATAATCAGAGGCGCTGCCGGAAGCACCGGAAGGAAGACAGAGCGGTGGGGGCAGCCCACCAGGGAAGGGCACTGCAAAACAGGAGCTCTTAGAAATGTTACTTGGCACATAGACTTGCCTCAATTCTATTTCGTCAAAAAAATTGGGAAGCGAAAAGGAAATGGAAAGGAACAAGCAAAATTTCTTCTTTCACTATCAGGCAGACTTATAACCGATGACGAAAAAGACTTGAGACAAGTCTACTTGGCACAGGCTACAAAGTAGATACAAGTATCAGTGAAAGAATGGAGAAGAAATTCTCTTTGACCTTAGGATTTCGATGTACAAGAACATAAATTGACAAGGAAACCAGTGGTGTGGCCATGGAAGTGGACTGGTGGAGTGTTAAAAAGAAGGGGTCTGGGGGCTAGCCCCAAGAAACATTTTTGAGGACCCATCCTCTACTTTGTCTTAGAAAACTGCTCCCGATCCAATATTTTGTCCCTATACTAACATTTTTGACCATTGGCAACATCATCTTTATAAACTAGCGTACCAGGAAAATTTCCATCGTTCTTTGGCTAAGAATGCCGTATCTCAATCCTATTTTCACCGAAACAAACCTTGGTATTTCTGTAATAGTCATCTATCAATCAATGCTTTCTATTTGCTAAAACACCTTTAACACTGTCTTTTAGACCACTTCTTACAGTCAAGTTTTGCTTGCTTTCAACATGGAATGTCTTGACAATGAAATGTCCACAAAAATTTTTGAAAAATGGCAGGCTTTACTTTGGCTCAAAACTCTCTCAGTCACTTTCTAGCATTTCTCAGGAAAATTCTCATCCTACCATATCTACTCTCAACTGCACTAAATAGTTATTGTTTCCCAGTCAAAAGTTATACAAGTTCCATCACAGATGATAGCCAAAAGGTTTTATTTCCCGTCACAATATTTTCAGTTCCGCTGAAAATGTATAATTTCATAATGTCCCCGCTGTACTTTTAATGCCCGGCGGGGTCGTTTCTGGGGGCTGCTACTAATATGGGACAGGGGTTTCTTCATGCCGTGCTAAACGCAACGGAAATCCCCCGATACTTTTCTTGTTTTCTAAGCCACTTCATCAAAGTTTTGTTTCCATTTAGAAGAAAAGAAACTTGGGGCATTCGTATCATGTTAATTCGTTTAGGAGGAGCCTACCAATAGAGATATTACACTCTTATGTGATTCCGCCATGTTATTCTGTCGTTTCCTCATTTCGTTCTGCCGTTTCGTGCTTCCGTGGTTTTCAGGCTGCCGGTGTTATTGTGGCTATGACGCAATTGCTCTCGGGTTGAAGCAGACAATGTTTGTTCCATTGTTCACAGGGTTCAATTTAATTGGCTATAATAGCAATCCTTATTATTTGAAGTACTACATAAAACCTGTATGTTACATCTGGCCTGTACAAAGCTATCTTCCAATCAACAATCTCGAATTAGACTCTGGTTCACTGCTTTTGAGCCTATTTCAAAGATTTGCTGCTTGCAGCGCAAATTAGTGATGATTCTGAATTTGAAATGAGGATTCTGAATTTGAAATGAGGATTCTAAGTTTGAAAGGAGGATTCTGAAATTGAAATGAGGATTCTAAGTTTGAAATGAGGATTCTAAGTTTGAAATGAGGATTCCAAAATTGAAATGAGGATTCTGAATTTGAAACGAGGATTCTGAATTTGAAATGAGGATTCTGAATTTGAAATGAGGATTCTAAGTTTGAAATGAGGATTCTGAAATTGAAATGAGGATTCTGAATTTGAATTGAGGATTCTGAATTTTGAAATGAGGCTTCCAAGTTTGAAATGAAGATTTTAAGTTTGAAATGAGGATTCTGAAATTGAAATGCGGATTCTGAAATTGAAATGCGGATTCTGAAATTGAAATGCGGATTCTAAAATTGAAATGAGGATTCTGAATTTGAAATAGGGATTGGCCCTTATCGGCCACCATAGTAATCAAGTGTAACATTTAGACAGTAGTATTCATTTAATCTTGTTATGTTACGCACGCGGCCATGCGGAGGAACCGGTGATGTTGCTGGGAGTTAGAATCTCGTGGTCGGTTGATTTTAGGCCATCGTGTTATGCTCTGTTGTTTAAGATTCGCTCGCCCTTTCATCATATCTATGAAGCCCCAAGCATTAACATTAAGGTGGACAGTCGTTTATACTGTGTAAGCCTTCAATTGGATGTGAAACAGGCGTACAAAGGATAGAGGAAAGGGGCTCCACGACATGAGACTTCTATGAAAATGGACTTAGTGGTTGAGTGACTTTTAGCAAGATTCACGGTAATCTTCATCGAATGGACCAGTTGTGAGAATGTACTGTAGAGTTGAGTGTATCTCTGATGAGGTCATTTAGGAGATCGTCAGCACCATGTAATAAAAAACTCGTTTGGAAGATCGATATATCCCAATGTTCGTAGTGAGCAGTTTGTGCTTTTGAAAATAAATTTGGTAAACTCACCTCTTTCTTCAGTTCAATCAAGCTCTGTGCGTAACTTGTTCGCTGTGGATTGTTTCCTGGAAAGAAGAAATTAGAAAAGATATTACACATGATCACCTGCGTTGTCTTGTACGATTGTCAGTTTAACTATTTTGATCCTGGTGACAACGAGATTTGGGAGACTGCAATCACGGTAGTGCCGCGATCCTGGTAAGGGTTCCTGCGATGGGTCTCTATCGTTTGCAAAATGGTCAAAAGGAAAACATTCGTCAGCCACCAGTCCCCCAAAAGACAAATACTTTCGGCATTTTTTCAGTAATTTATCAACTTTAAAGACACGAATATTTCGAAAATAGCGTCAAAGGTAACGGGTTTGTCTGCTCGGCCAGTCCGACAAATAAGACCCCGAAACCTTCTCAGCTGCGGCAAACTCAATTTTTTCTAGCAGCACTACACACAAAAATCCTGCAAAGAATCTGGTGTGCGGCAGTTTTTGGAAAAGCTTTTACTTTCCCAAAAATTGGGGCAACGGGAGGGGGTAACAGAAGCACTACTCTAAAATACTTTACTAGCTTTCCCAGAACTTTACACACGACGAGGGCAACAACTTTAGGGCCTGTCTACATGGGGATGAGACTTCACCTATCAGAACCGAGGGATAATTGGCGAGATTTCATCTTCTTGTGAAACCCTGATTATTTCTCATCTGCATTATACAAAAAAGCAACACCACCGGCATGGTGAGATCCCACAAATGAAACACCAATGGTTTGATTCGGTAAACTGGTTCATTCGTTGATACTTATTGGTTGATTCCTTATGATGTCACGGAAGCGGGACTTTACATCAGTTTGCCTCTTTGCCCCACCGGGGTTGATAGCAAGGCAAGGTACAAACCCTATATGTAAAGCGGTCGCAATTAGGTATAGCAGCAGGTGACGTGTTTTTCCTCACATAAAGAAGCCCTGTAAGCTCATACGACATCACATAAGTCATTTTAATAGTTGCACTCCTTTTTGATACATCCGGCTAATAAAGAATTGGACACAACTTCAACATATTAAATATTTTTTGAAAGGCTAACTTACTTATAAACTAATCATAGACAGAATGAAACCGCTACAATAATGTACAAGTCAACGAATAATCTTGCACCTGAATATCTGTCCAAGCTATTTATAAAGATCTCAACTCATGATACACTGAAACTAAGAAACACCGACGCTGACCTGCGTTTTCCTCTCTTTAAAACATCAAATGGGAAGAAGTCCAATTCATTTCGTGGGCCTAAGCTGTGGAGCCATAGTTAAGCTCAAATGTCAAACATGCACCCTACTTGCCTTCAAAAAGAGGTAAAACAAGAAATTTTAGAGGGTTGTTTCTACTTTTCTTTTGTTTTAGCTTAATTAAATGACTAGCTTTGTCAATGAGGCTTTTACTTTGTAGTTTTGTTGCACGGCAACCTGTAAAGCTGTCTCTGAAGGCTGATGAGTCTACCGTTGTTAAATAATAATAAAAAAATGAAATAAGGAATGAATTATATGTTGAAAATATAATTAATCTGGTACAGGTCAGAGCAGAGCTTCATATGAAAAAGTTACCAATCAAATTCTTCCTCGCCTCCTCTCCGCATCGAGGCTCACTATGCTCCATGTAGATGCCTGATGGCCTGAGTTGTTCGGCTATCTCATACGTACTTACTTGGCTGGAGGCCGGCAAAACTCCTTACCTAACTCTTGGCTGGTAACACGTAGAGCAACCAGATTTTGTGTGCTAGTAGCTTCAGTCGTGTACTTTTTATAAACATATAAGTTCACCTAAAATAAGCCATCGTTATTGCTTACGTCAGCATTTTTCTTTCTGTAGTCATGAAAAAAGGAAACATTGCCAAAATCAAGGAAAATGCATTGGAAGCACAACTTCCATCCGAACTGTGGATTATGACTGCATCAAAATGACACTACCCTCTAAAAAGATTGTCAATACAGTAAAAGCCCGCAAACAAGAACATAGTACAATAAGAACCTGCAGACTGATTTTGTGGAAAAAGACACCAAAAGATAAGAACCAAAAACAGACTGATTTACTTCAATGTTCTTATGAGATGGTACACTTAATTCAAGAAATGCCATTATATCAATGTAAACAAACTTCCAGCTATTGATAACTGAGCACCTCTAACAGTTTTCAAGGATATGCAAATTGTTTTATCAAGCTGTATGATATAAACTGATTTGTCAAAAACAAAAATACCATACTGTCTAATATTTAAATGCAGTCATTATGCCCTCAAGTGTCAAGTGTATTTAACACAAATATACTGTATACTGTAGTTACTATATATATTCATTATAGTCACAAGTGTCCTTGTGATAAGAACCATACCCTGAAAAAGTCATAAGTACCTCATTTATAAGAACCTAGCCAGTCTGTTTTTTAGAAAAGTATGTTCTTATTTGCGGGGTTTTACTGTATATTGCAATTTTTATTTTTCGCGAAATTTTGATTTGAGAATCTATGATTTTGACAGGGTCAGTCCCGGAGAACTGTCTCCGTTCCACTCATTTGCATGGCCATAGCCTGCAAATTTGCCCCCCCCCCCAGCCAGAATAGGATCAATGAACATAAACATAAATTTGTAATATCATATACTTTTGGCTCTCTTTTCACGCTTTTCGTCTGGTATTCGTTATCGACAGTTTTTGGAAAGCTAAACAGTTTGGAAAGTTTGGAAAGTAAAGTTCAAGCAAATTTGATGAAACAAAGTAAATTCTAGGCATGCTGTTGATTCTCCAACCAAACAAAACATTAATTCTATTTAATCTTTAAATCCAAGAGAAATGTCAGAAACATTCCATAAGACCTTGAAAGTATAGACACCCAAAAACGTCATATTCTATTTTTGAAGTAATTCGTCCCTCCGTTTACAGTATGCATGGTGGGCCGCCTGGGTTTTCAGAGGTTTTTGAGGCTTTTTTCTTTTGGGTTGCTAGTTGAGTTAGGGGTTTCCTGTGTCTGTGGTTATGGGTCGCTTTGGGTTTGGGTGTGGGCGGGGGATGGCTGGTGCTTCTGTCTTGAAAAATTGTCCCAGTTATCATGATATCAATGAAAGAAATCTAATTTATATGAGATACATTTACAATAAGGGGTGCTCTCTCCTCAATTAATCTAGCTACTGAGAGAGCCCTGTAAGTAATTCCTTTCACACAATCGACCTTGTTTCTATATTTCGTATTGCTATACTGTATCAATTTCCTGTATCGATGTATCAATCTTCTGTAAAATTGTTATAATTCTCGTAGTTCAAACATATAAAACTGATTTTATCAATGTCAAACTGACCTGCTCCTGGAATTACCAGCAGGAAAGAAATATTTAAATGACCTAGGCACAGGTAGATCACAAAAATCTGACCACAAGTTATAGAAAATAATTCTCTTGTAAACATCTTGTTTGTCTGGTCTTATTGAAAATAGAAAAACAGCATGTGCTACTGGAATTTGCATGTGGTTTGAACAACTTGAGAGATCTAAGTTATAACTGCCTGGTAGTGAAACACTTGTTGTGAGTGCAACCAATGCAAATGAGGGTTTATGAAGAAGTGACTGACAGAAAACATCTGAAGGATGTAAATTCCCCTCAGGTAATGTGCCCAATTCACCATATCCACCAAAATCTGTCAAGAGCACAAATGGCATGTGCGCTTTGCATTGAATGTTAAACTTAACATGGGTGCCAGCCACATCTTTTCAAAACTTTAGAATTTATCATGTAAAGTTTTGTTGCAATTCCAGCAGATAAAAGATCCTTGATCACTCAAATACAGACCAACTCTGGGCCAATTAGGGAGGGGTAAAGGAAGGTCTTTCACCTATAAAGATCTAAGTAAGCTGGGAAATCACAGTCTTCAATTTCAGGAACTTTGACATACAGACATTGATATTGGGTTGTCTGACCCTAGATTTGTTGGGATCAGGGATGGCGCAACCGGGGGGTGCTTGGGGGGAGCCCCCCAAAAATTCACTGAGCCCCCCCATCGGCACTTGAATTTTTGAAAATTTCTGTGCACTGTCGTCACTTCCGTAACTTGCTTGTTATGTTTGTAAAGAGTGTAGTCGCATTTTAAGCCAATCTTAAAGGTGTGGTCCGTAAAAATTTTGCTCACTTCACTTGCTGTCAGCACTCTGACAGTTTTTGTCCCCCCAGCATTTCTTCCCTGGCGCCATCTCTGGCTGGGATTGCCACAGCACAGCACCTTTCTTTCCCTGCTTGTATCATTAAACTTATGACTCTTGCTAATGGTCAGATGACAACCAGAGCAATACCATGAATTTAGCAGCACTTCCATTGCTCCTCACATTTTGAAATTGTTTGGTCAGTTTAGATCACGTTTTTAAATCATGTACTGGATGAGTAAGAGATATTACTGAAGAAAGTCACTTTGCAAATTTGTTTCTTTAAAAATGATTTGCATAGGAAAAACTTAGATAGGAGCATTCATCTGGTTGAAGTTGGCCTTTCCATTCCTTAAAGTAAATGAAGGGAAATATACTTTAGGAGCAGAAACTTTCATGGCCAGAAAGTTCCATGATTTTCGCGTTTTATGGCATTTTTTTGCGAAAGTTTCTGCCAAGGCATAATCTAAATTCAACATTCGCAAAAATTTTTGCTCGCAAAATTACAGGAAATTCTGGACTCGCAAAAGTTTTTTCTATCCAATGTTTTTTGTTTCTTCAAGTTTTTGTGTTGCCGTTTCTTAATCACCCCAATCTCTAGTCTCTTGCGCTATGAAACCTTGTAAATTGTCACAGTGAGAGTACTACTGAAAATGAATAGAAAATTGTGTTTTCTCCCTCACTTTTCTTCAGCTGCAAAAGTTTTCCTCGCGAAAATGCATCTTTTTTTTCGATTGTAAAAGTTTTTGTCACAAAATTTGCGGGAAAAATATCATTTGCAAAAGTTTACGTCCTTAATTTCACAACTTTATCTTCTTGTGAAACTTTCTGCCCAGCAATAGTTTCTGCCCTAGAAGAAGCAACACAATCTAAATATAGCACAAAGGAATGGCTGGCACCACTTATCTTCCTATTGTTTTTTATCAAAAGCATCAAATACAATAGGTTATATTTAGACGGACGCAGTCCCCTTAACTAAGTTGCTTTTAACCCTGTTGATTTACTTTAATTAAGAGTTATAAGTAAAATTACTTGTCCCCAGAATAATAAAATATGCCCTTAGTTATATTTGTATTCATGTACCTGAGAAATTCTAAACATGGAAAAACATACCATTTCTCTACCAAAGTTTAAAACAAGGTTCAGCATTGTGAGAGAGCACATATGGAACAAATATTGCCATCTATTTGTATTCCAAGGAAAACTAGCATAGAAAGGGAAAAGTTCTTGTGAAACAATCTGCTTTCACAAAAATACCAAATCACAAAATCACAGATAAGTATGGGAAAAAGACAGTTTCATCACAAAAGAATACACCAATGTTTCTGATATGCTCCAATAACTGGATGGCGCAGCTTAGAACAGCACAGAGTTGATGGGATGCCAGGATGACAACATTATTTAAGATCATACATGGACTGTTCTTCTCAACTTAAAGATCATCTGAAATATCCTGTTTGAAATGGAGAGCAAATACAGGTTCAAAAGAAAAAGATTATTTCAGGTTCTCATTCATGCCCTGCACTGTCATACAATGGGGAGGCTTACATTCAAACGTGACTGACAGTCAAACTCTAGAAGTTTTCAAGAGCAGAGTGCAGGATATAAAACATGAAAGATTTGTTCAATGACATACCTAGACATGTTAAAATAAAAGTCTTATTTTTACTGTATTATAGCCTCAAAGAGAAACTAAGCATACAAAATTGTCTCAGTTTTGTCCATTTCAATTTGAATATTGCACAATTATTTCCACTAAAGGCTTATATATGCTCAGATTCCCTTGAACTTAGAAAATAGAAAAACAAAAAAAAAAGATAAAAAAAATTGTTCCCTTTTATATTATTTTAGACACTGATGGTAAGCTTCTTTTGAAAGGCAGTCAGCATAGTGGTAGAAGCAGAAGAATTAAAGAGATCAATCTTGCTTCTGAATGTAAAATTTCAACAAACAAAGTTTTTCTGATTTGCTTTTCACTAAACTGTGGCTAGTTTAGGTAACTCTGCTTTCCACTCCATTCAGGAGTTGCTGTTTCGCAAAACCACTCTTCTCAGAAAACATTTAATTTCTCTATCATCATTTGGTCTATCGAAAAGTGGTAAAAAAGACGCTGCTCTATATAGTCTTCACAATCCAAAGATATATAATTTGCAATGTTTCTGTTAAAGCTGGCTTTGCAAAGTATTTTTCTAAACTTCTTCTTGATTTCAGAAAAGTTGATTTATCTCCAAAACTGCCCAAAAGATTTCTAGTTTTCTTTTGCTATGTTTTTAGCTAGGTTGTTGATCTACAACTTTACCAAGTCTGATTGAAATAGCTCGGCTAGATTTGTTGGAATCAAATTTTATATTTCTGTTTACTTTTCAACAGTAAAGGGTGGAAACCTTGGTCAACAAATTACCATGTTACAAATCACACTTTCAAACACTTAGCCCAAGAATAATTTTCTGGAATGCTTCCATTGACAAAAGAATGAAGGTGATCTGTTGGGAAAGACAATTTCCAAGTCTCAATAGACATTGTTGGAGCACTTGTGAGAGTATCAATTGTTTAAAGTTACCAGTAATTTCACAACCTTCCATTTTGTGTCCTTAGATATTTTCATGAGCATTCACAAAATATCAATTTCTCAAAGAGTCCACAACGAGCAGAGATCTGAAACTAAACTTTTTAACAAAAGGGTTCAACTCTTTCTTATGTGCTAATCAGTTGCCCAAGGTTTGTGTCCTTTGCTGTCCAAAAGGAAACAGAAATATAAACTTTGATTGCAACGAATCTAGCCTGGCTTTTTCAATCAAGCTTGGTAAAGTTGTAGATCAACAACCCAGCTAAAGATATAGCAAAAGAAAACCACAACTTTTTCAAGTAGTTTCAGGAATAAATCCACTTCCACTGAAATCAACAAAAAGTTTTGAAAAACAATTTGCTAAGCCAGCCTTTACAAAACATTGTGATTTGCATATCTTATCTTTTGATTGCCAAGACTATGCAGAGCAACTTCTCTTTTACCGCTTTTCGACAGACCTAATAGTATTGGAGAAATTAACTGTTTTCTGAGGAAAGTGGATTTGCAAAATGGCAACTCGTTGCTCACTAGAGGGTAAACCAGAGTTACCTTAAACACTCCACATTTTTCCTAACTGCCAGGGTCTTTGGGTATCTAAAGGACAAGCCTTACACACATTAACTATTTTCTTGCCTAAGAATTCTTTGTAGTTCTGTCTAGTCCTCTCTCTTAGTTCTTGTTTAAAATAATTCATTTGTAAATATGAATTTCTCATTAAGGGTTGATTACATCATGGAAAATAAACATTTTAATGAAAATGCAATTTTTGTCATATTGACCAAGTGATTGTCTCTTCTGTAAAGTGTTTGTCAACACTCCATGAAGTAGAATTCAAAAATACATCAAATGAAAGTGAAAATAGACATGACTTGCCTGAAGAAGGAAGTTGCCACAGCTCATGTGACAAATTATCAAGTTGGCACTGTCAACATAAGCCCTTTGTTTTGATTGGTATTTGCCTTGCTGACACATGTCTGCATGCAACTGCAAGTATTTTTATAAGAAACTGACAATCTGACCCAGCCCTAAAAGTTTCTTCAAATTCTGTAGCACTTGAAGTCTCTTAACAACTTTTTATGAAGCTGTGGCACTGTCAAGCCAACAAACTATTCATGAACATTCCAATCATGAGAAGAAACATGTGAGACATAACAGGAATATAAGCTATGGAGTTTATTGAATAAATAACCCAGGGGGCACTTGGCTAGTATTCATATGGGAGGTCAGTCCAATTTTCAGGCAAACCAAAAATATCAGTTCAACTTCATTGCAACCCAAAAATATCAGCTCATTTTATGGTACTTTATATCAAGAAACCTGAGCATGAGCATGATACTGAAGATTATAAAACAATGCACATAAAGGTCAGAATAGACGATTACGCTAAAGATGGCGGCAAGGAACTTTTTACCAAGATGCATTGCGTTCTTTAATCGAATTCCTATAGAATCGTTAAGGATTCGTAATTAGAACACAATGCATCTTGGTAAAAAGTTCCTTGCCGCCATCTTTAGCGTAATCGTCTATTGCCTCCAAGGAACCAACAAATATGTTTAGTTCTTGCAATATTTGATGCCAAAAGATACCATGCACACTTTATCTGGACACAAAAATATCACTATGGGCAATATTCCAACCAGGAAATATTTGACTTACCTCCCCCTATGTGCATGTACTGAGTGCCTCCCTGGGATAAATAAAAAGTTTTGTCAACAATTTTGCCCCAGCAGTTGAGATTCTAATCTTTTAGTGATATGAGAGATGAGTTTCTAATAAAGAGAATCTTACAGAAAATATATGTGCATCTTGCATTTAAACAATTCAACAAATATATATGGCACTGGAAAAGTGTTCAAGAAGATGAGAAACAGAAGACTTATAGGTCCTCACACAGAAATGTACCAACTGATAAAGTTTATTTTAGTTTTCTTAAGCTAAAGATAGCATAAGAGTCCCACTTTACCTTATTAACTGTGATGAAATTTTTAACTTTGGCAAAAAACACCAATCATAGTACATCAGAATCAAGAAATTCCCACAAATCGCTAAGCGATGACGGGGCGATGGCATGCACACATTCACATTTCACGTTCTGAAGTGGTGCAGGGAGACCTGCATATTGAACTTGGCTTTGAATTCTATGAACTGTAGTAAAACTGTCTGACAGAAAATGCTTTCATTGTCATAAACAACAACTATGGTTATGGTTTAGTTCCACTGTCAAAAAGATGATAGGTTCCAATCAAATAGGCCTCAAACGCCTTCTATTAGATTACGAAAGACAAGACCTGGGCTGCTAAAGGCCTTTGATAAGAAGGACGTGCCGTGGGCATGCCATCAACATTACAGCCGAATTTGATGTGAACTATACAACAAAGCACGAACTCAACACATTTAATGTATAACGATGTGCTGTTTGAACAAACAAGCTATCGGGTAAACGTGGTTCATGAGTGTACGATTAAATTACCAATTTACAGATGAGTCTGTTTTGTTGTAAAGCGAAAAGGCTCTTTATTTTTGGAGGAAACAGTCCAAGTCATGTTTATCGAGACGCTATAATGAAAGGCTAATTGAAAGCCCCTGATAAAGTAAGAGTCCTCCCACATCGAATCTTCGAAGGTCAAAACTTAATTGTTATTATCATGGCATATAGGTGTGACTGAGATGTTAAGGCAAACAAATTATAAATCTTTGCAGTGCCGTAGCGCAAATAAACTTGGGAAAGGGAGACCAAAACAGAGAGACCCTCTCAGGAAGTCCCCTTCTAGAAAACCATGACATCTACTAAGCCTAAATTCGGGATTTACATCGATGGCGCGCACGTGAAAAACCCAGACATTGTCTCAAAGCACAAGTGATAAATCAGCCAATAAAGATATATCAAAGCAAGACTAAATTACAAACCTTTCAACTTATGATTCTTGCTGACTTTGTTGATGGTTTTATACTTGCAAGCTGCACTGAAAAGCGATATGAATTATTTCCTTATAAGAAACATATGCTCACTGCATAATCCATGCTAACCAGTCTGAGAGTGAGAGTACTGATAATTATTTCCTGAATTGAAGTGAATTGTTTTGCGGCTACGCGTGGTTCGCTGTTGGTGGGAGGGAGGGAGGATGGATCCTCATCACGTGCTCCATACTGATCAAATTTGACGCCCCCGGCGCAGTGCGGTGCTTTCTCTTTCCTTGCTTTTCGCCGAGAGAACACAATAACTAGCAAAAACTGATGTTAAGAAAATGCTGCCTTAATGGAAACATTAACATTTTGGTCCTTGGTGACTTATATATCTATATGCCACAAGGAGTCGCAAGGCTTTGTAAGTTTTTAACAGAATATTGTAGGAAGGTAGCAGTAGCAGTCAGAGAGACAAAAAGGTTTGAGTGATCTGTCAGGAATTTATAGAAGCGAGATGATAGAAGATGGACAAGTTTGCACTGCAGGTCTGCATTGAGCTCACAGCATATTTTTTTAAATTATATGTTGCTTTTCATATTTCTGTTTTACTTGTACAGGAAACTTGGCACCAAAATTTGTTTGCGCCAACTATTTTCATCCAGTTTTGATTTCGCACACCCTGGACGTGCGCGAATTCTTAAACCATATGCGAATTCAAATACAAATGAGGTATCACTGCAGATGATTGTTATGCATTTTCTTCCGTCCCTGTGCTTTTCGTGGTATTTCTTCCAATGAAGAGTTGTATTCATACATTAAATAAAATCGATTACCTGTCAATGATAGAGCTATGTAATTTGCCCTAGACGGAATCAAAACATTGAGCAGATGGTTTTTCGACAGATAAAAAGCTGTTTTTCTTAATCCTGAATCAAACCAAATCAAATCGCTTTTTCAGGTTCACATATCACATAAAAGACGTCTTTATTTCCAATCAGATTTTTAAGGTTCTCAGACACAGATCAAGTGTTTTCAATGTACTCTGTTCCTATGCTTCCAAGTTTTTATCTTGTTTCATGTATTTTCGAACAAAGCAAAGTGAACTGCAATATTTTGAAAGTCTTCTTTCTGGGTCACACTGAAATCATGCGTCAAAGTTCATAAGCCCCATATCGTGAATTCAAAAAAGTTGTGGCAACTCCAAACAAAAGACTTTGGGGACGCGGTTTGGTCAAAACAAAAACGTTCAAACGACGTTGTCAGGGAAAGCTTATCTAGTTGCGATCCTTATCCTTAGCTGTCATTTCAATTATAAAGTTGAATTCACGAATTTCTGTACAATCTTCTTCATAAAGACAGTTTTGGTTTGGGATAAAGAGAAGCAAATGTTGGTAAATCGGATGATAAAAGATACAATAAAACTGTGATGGCTAACTCACGTGTTTTGCATGATAGAATTACTCGTTGTAAGGGAAGAAAAGTAAGAAGTAGGATTATTACATCAACCACCAAAAGTTAGTAATATATGTCACACCTGTGGAAAGGAACATGGGTCCCTTGCAATAGCAAATACACTACCTACCCCGCAGTCTAGCGCGTCTAATGCAAGATCCATGTCTATGTCGGTCAAAGGCCATGGCCACCAGAAAATTTGAAATCTGAGTCTGCAACGAGGGATCAAGTTAAAGTTTCTCGTTTACGAAATTAAAACATTTGAAATGGTTACAACTGATAAATCTAAGTCGAAAATGAGTCCCTTCCGTTTCTGCAGAATTCTCAAGTTCATTCTGTATAAATGTACGATGAAACCCTGCAATTCCAGTGTAAGGTATCCCTTTCGTGTAGAGCGGCATGGTTTGAGCAAGCGACGGTTTTCAGCGCTTTGTAGAAAGCTGTACAATTTTCAAATGAATACAAGCCCTCAAATTGATCAAGCCTTTCCAATGATATTGCAGAAAGATACCGCTCGATCCAGACTCTTTTGCGGAGCAGGCTAAAGGTCTATTGCAGATCTATGACTTTGACACCCATGTTTCCCTGTGTTCTTTCATTTGCTGACGTCAGTTTGATCGTTGCAGTGACATCAACATATCAGAGAACATAGGGAAACAAGGGACTCATGTACACAGATCTATGTATGTTGGTTAATAGCTTAATATTTTATTGAGCATGAGACTTGATTGAATTGGTCGCTGCTTCTGCTAGGATAATCAACATTCAAGCTACTTCTTACAATGCTTTTCATCCATTCTTATTGAAAACATTGCAAGGAACAAATTCATGGCTTTGATAGCCTTATTATTTGATTGCAACCTGACCAGAAGATAGCAGTATCCTGGTAAGACGATGAATTAAGCTTAAAACCAATTCAATCTTCTTGAATCAACAACTTTAATGAACAACACGATTACTGATTTTCATTTTCTGCAAACTATTTGGGGGAGTAATTTGAGTCTTGAGATGATGCCAACAAAGATAATCTTTGATGCCAACGTGCCACCAAAGTTTAGACCAATATTTAGGGATTTTAGTTCCATTTCCATACCATATATATTTGCTGCTTCGTATAAACTTCCCCAATAGGGGGAGGCATGGTAAGGTGAAGGGTGAAGGGGAAGTTGCGCTTTTCAGCGCCAAGCGCTGGGATCGCAGAAATAGAGCTGGCCTAATCGATCGATGGGGTCCTACTGGGTATCAAACCACCTCCGGCTGACTGATCTGACTGCAAAGTCAGAGGATTGCACCACTGCACTACAACACCTTCATGGTGATCAGTTGTCTTCGATGCCTTTGGGGGCCTTTGGAAATTACAAACCAAACACTCAGCTTTTTTAAAAGGACGGAGCCAGCAGATTCGAAGAGCAGATTGATCAACAAAGAGACTTTTAGCTATCCATTAGTTTAACGGCAGGAGATGGTGTTCATTATCTGCAACAGCTGTGGCTAGTTTTTGACGAGTCAGCGAAGAAATAAGAGTATTATAGCAAATAATGAGAGCCAACTGGCCCAAACCTTGCTGGAAAGCCTGTTGAAGGAATGAGAAATCTCGATTAATTGAAATCTCTTCATAACTCATAACTGTAGTTGAGAACATCGTTATAGCTTTAATAGCGAAGAAAAGTACTGGATAGCTTTGGACAGCGTGAAAAGGCTTGGCTTTCGAAACCGTAATTGCAGCACAGGGCACAGAGGAGAGGCCCCCTAAGGGATCTTGGGCTCCGAGTCTCCAGGGAGTATTTTAATGGGCTCCGGGCTCCCAAAGATAAAATTGCTGTGCTCCAGGGCTCCATTGCATGCTCTTGTGGGCTCCAGGCTCTATTTTTTAAAATTCGAGAAAATTGCCATGGGAATTGTCTGGGCTCCAGGGCTCCAAGCTTTCAAAATGATGGGCTCCAGAGCTCCAGCGACCCCCTCTTTGGGGGCCTCAGAGGAGCACAGGTCCAGCAGGTCAAGGCAAATGGTTTTCATTGAGAAATTTTCAATTTCAAATGGTGTCAATTGAGGAAACACCGTAGTTTGCAAATGGATGGTGAAAATGGTCAATGTTTTTAAAAATACTACATTTCACGAAGCCCAAAGATATGATGGTAAGCATTAGCCTGTCATGATTTACCTGGTAGAAATATAAAAATGCTGTCAATTCAAGTGTTGTTATCACCATCATCATCATCATCATCATCATCATCATCATCATCATCATCATCATCATCATCATCATCATCATCATCATCATCATCACCATCATCATCATCATCATCATCATCATCATATTCATCACTATCATCACTATCATCATTACCATCATCATCATCATCATCATCATCATCATCATCATCATCATCATCATCATCATCATCACCATCATCATCATCATCATCATCATCATCATCATCATCATCATCATCATCATCATCATCATCATCATCATCATCATCATCATCATCATCATCATCATCATCATCATCATCATCATCATCATCATCATCATCATCATCATCATCATCATCATCATCATCATCATCATCATCATCATCATCATCATCACTATCATCACTATCATCATTACCATCATCATCATATCATCATCATCATCATCATCACCATCATCATCATCATCATCATCATCATCATCATATTCATCATCATCATCCATCGTCGTCATCATCATATTCATCATCATCATGATCATCATGATCATCATGATCATCATCATCATCATCATCATCATCATCATCATCATCATCATCATCATCATCATCATCATCATCATCATCATCATCATCATCATCATCATCATCATCATCATCATCATCATCATCATCATCATCATCATCATCATCATCATCATCATCATCATCATCACTATCATCACTATCATCATTACCATCATCATCATCATCATCATCATCATCATCATCATCATCATCATCATCATCATCATCATCATCATCATCATCATCATCATCATCATCATCATCATCATCATCATCATCATCATCATCATCATCATCATCATCACTATCATCACTATTGTTAAGAGACAAAAAGACCAGAGTTGTTATTTTCAAAAACGGTTTATCATTTCCTTCATGTCAGTTTATTTTTGGTATGCTTTGTTATGAATGACGCTTGCACCACTAATTAATTTTAAATGTTTCCTTTAGCTCAGCACACTTATTGTTAATGCCTTTTAGTTATTTCCTTTTGGTATGTTTTTGATTTAGCCGCACATTTCAGACCGGTAGTTTAGTTGATGACGAAAGGACGCTAACACAAGACGTTTATTTAGGCCGCTCGAGAAAGTTAGTTTTATTGCATAAGTTGTGTTTCTTTTCGATAAATTTGCCGAAATCGCCGAGCCGTTGTTATGTTGCCGAACTGTTGAAAAGTCGAACCGCCGCCGTTGTCGAATTTGTATAGCCGTATTGATGAGCCGAGCCGTGATGAATTTGTGATAAGTCGAAGCCGAAATATTCAACTGTTTGCTTTATTTGTCGATTGCCTACGAACACGCACCTTGTAGAACCATTACGACGTTCTACGCCGTACACGCCTGTTTTTGGTTCTACATTGGTGACCTCGACGTGACTGCTGTTACTCTTACTACATTCGTGATGGAAGATATCGATCCTGATCGCCAAGACAAACCTTCTTGGACTAGCTGGTTAAAGCAGGAACTGACCTCGGTTATCCAGTGTGAAACTGCGAAGCTACTTCCATTATTTGACAAGCAACATTCCAACTTTCGAGCAATCAATGGGTTGCCCATTTGTTTTTACTGTAAACGACTTGGGCATGTTAAAAAGTATTGCAGGAAACGAAATTCGAGCTATGAAGCAAAATCGATAGCCCACGAAAACCTTGTTACGAATCGCAAAGCATTATCGGAACCGAGAGATAGAACTACTACCGAATTGATCAAAGGGGCAATGAATGAAGAAACAATCACGCAAAGAGGAAGCCTTTCGAAATCTGGAAATGCTGTAGGCGTACTAAGCAAAGTTGGACAGCTTTTTCGAGATTTACAATCCATTGCAAGTGAGCTGCACGAAGCCATCGAATCGGCCTACCGCAACCAAGAGCCATTGTCAGAAAAGATAGGAGATTTCGAAACCAATTTGTTCAATGGAGAAATGCAGACTGTTGTTCAAAGAGTTGCTAAAATTGTAAACACGATCAACAGCCCTCGTCGAAAGATCAGAACAGAAGTCGATTTTGGTATCACAGAAGCATCAGCCCCCAAAAGCAGTTATGCCACGCCCAGTGCTACTCAGAACTACAAGTTTTTCCCTTGGACAAGCATGTCGAATTTTGGAATAACTTGAGAGATGGAAGCCGGAGGCTTCTTCTGGAAAGGGATGCCATGTTAAGAGACAAAAAGACCAGAGTTGTTATTTTCAAAAACGGTTTATCATTTCCTTCATGTCAGTTTATTTTTGGTATGCTTTGTTATGAATGACGCTTGCACCACTAATTAATTTTAAATGTTTCCTTTAGCTCAGCACACTTATTGTTAATGCCTTTTAGTTATTTCCTTTTGGTATGTTTTTGATTTAGCCGCACATTTCAGACAGGTAGTTTAGTTGATGACGAAAGGACGCTAACACAAGACGTTTATTTAGGCCGCTCGAGAAAGTTAGTTTTATTGCATAAGTTGTGTTTCTTTTCGATAAATTTGCCGAAATCGCCGAGCCGTTGTTATGTTGCCGAACTGTTGAAAAGTCGAACCGCCGCCGTTGTCGAATTTGTATAGCCGTATTGATGAGCCGAGCCGTGATGAATTTGTGATAAGTCGAAGCCGAAATATTCAACTGTTTGCTTTATTTGTCGATTGCCTACGAACACGCACCTTGTAGAACCATTACGACGTTCTACGCCGTACACGCCTGTTTTTGGTTCTACACTATCATCATTACCATCATCATCATATTCATCATCATCATCATCATCATCATCATCATCACCATCATCATCATCATCATCATCATCATCATATTCATCATCATCATCCATCGTCGTCATCATCATATTCATCATCATCATCATCATCATCATCATCATCATCATCATCATCATCATCATCATCATCATCATCATCATCATCATCATCATCATCATCATCATCATCATCATCATCATCATCATCATCATCATCATCATCATCATCATTTCATGAAGTCAATCTTACCAAAGTAAAACCATATTTTCCCAACTCTACGAGTAACACTCACCTATTGTAGGAGTAGAACATAGCCAATAACACAACCTTTTTTTGCAAGATATGGATCCTTTGTTATTAGCCTCAACTCCTTTGTTATTAGCCTCAACTCTTCTCTTCTTATTATAGTTGAGATGGATAATGACAAGGTAGGGATTTGATAACATTTACATCAAAAAACAGTGACATATGAAACAATGATTGTGTTCTTTTTGAAACATAGACCTGCTAAAATGAATGATTTAAACCTTTTACGGTGGATGGAACCTGGTTTGTGAAATGGCGTTGAAAAGGCAACTCTGTTAAAACTGTAGAACTGACAATTGAACTACCCACAAGGATTCGTTTGAAACAACAACAGAAAGCCATGACCTAGGTAACTGACAGTTAGCTTAGAATTTCAATGAATTTTTTTCAGCATTTCAAATGTGTCATGACGCCACTTTATTTTAGGGATTCACTGTAGATAGCCTTCTGTTTATGGACGATTCTTCAAAAGATGGTCACGAGCAATGAATTTTTACCAATCAAAATTAATGGAGATTCTTTCGAACGCAAATGATCATAATAAGAAATTCCCTGATTCCAACTTTCATTAAATTCCACTCTTGTCTCGAATGCTGATTTCCATTCAGTCGAACTTTCCGAACGGGCTAGTTCTGAACGAAAATTTTCTAATTCCAGTCCGCTCGGAAAGTTTGACGAAATGGAACTCAGCCTTTTGGACGGGTGAGTTAGAAAAAGGAATGCATAATACTATTTGAGAGATTGTACTGGAAAAGCTATGTGGCTAATTTGTAATATTTCATTTCCGTTTTCCTAACACCTCAAATTCATTTTTGAGACATTTCCCCATAATTTCAGGCGCATCATCTCTTACCGAAATCAGGGCCTAACGAAAAGTTCTATTTCTCAATTTGCCTTAAAGAAGCCAAAATTGAAATGGGTTTCTCACCATCATGTAAGCTTTCAGTTTTTGATGACCAGCATCAACAGAGAGGAGAGCGACGAAAACATGGCTGTAGCTTATTTTTGAAAAATTGCATTTGTAAGCAACATCTAGAGACTCGATAACATGTCGTAGTTTCGCTCTCTGCCTGAACTGAAAACGCTACAACTACAACTCATTTCCCTACGCTTGTAGAAAGTGTAAAGCTCCGTACTGATTCTACCGGGTGAGCCAGAAAAAAGTTCCCACTTTCGAAAATTCATAACAGCAAGAGTGTGTCACAGATTTGAATGATTCCAATTCTAGTTAAAAGCCAAAAGGTTGAAGTATTTTTGTGATTTTTTCTCGTTGTCTCACGAGCACTACAAATATAGGTAAATTCAACTTTACAAAAGCTTCATGGTCGCAAAATGACCGAAAAATGGCCTAAAACATCGATCAAAGCATAAATGACTCCTCGCAAAAAATAATGAAGGAAATGCAACTTTTCATGGATGAGAGATATCCTCTGTACATTAATTGCCATGAGGTTGAAAATCTTAAGTATTTGTTTGAAAATCGATGTCTTATCACACTTGAGGGAGGTGAAACGCCCATTGCCTATTGTTCGTTGTGAATAGAGTCCTTGCAATTTGATCAATGTTTTAGGCCCTTTTTCCATCATTTTGCAATCATAAAATTTTTACAAAGTTGAATTTACCAACACTTCTAGTGCTGGTAGGACAGCGAGAAAGATCACAAAAATACTTCAATCCTTTGGCTTTTAACTAGAATTCGAATGATTCAAATATGTGGAGTAATCTTGGTGCTATGAATTTTCAAAAGTGGGAACTTTTTCTGGCTCACCCGGTTTATGAAATCTTTCAGCTGCTCTACGAAAAGTTCGATTAAGTAGTGTTGGACCTTCTAGATCACTATTGTGTACGTTTGAACTTTCTACAAAATGTATCAACCTGTCGTTCGATTCGCATTCTTTTTTAAAATGCATCAGAATGATCAATTGTGCCTAAATAACCTGCTTGTTTTTTCTCACAACCACTGGGTCTAAAGTGCCTTAAAAATCAGTTTTCTAGAACTGCTTTTCCATAAAATCAGATATCAGTTTGGTAAAGGCCCTCAGTGGGGCGATAACAACAACAATAATTTAACTCAATGAGATGAGCGTAACTTGAGGATCCTTACGTAGTGAGGCTAATATAAATTGTCTCATCACTTGTTTCGATGTTCAGAAAGGCTTGTTAATCAAAAAAAGATTTGATTTGATTTCCACTGGGAACATGGTCAACCTTGCATATTTTCTTTACTTTTTGCGCACAAAATGACGTCATCAGCCAATATACAAAACAGTGGATGACTCGAAAATTAAACAAGATATTGAAGAATTTCATACTTTAACACAAAGCAAAACACTACGAAGCGCCATGCGCAGTCAGTCAAAGTCAAGATGGCGCCGACAGAGCAACCGACACAAAAAAACACATTCGGTGAGCACATTGTATGTTTCTTATTGCGCATGCTCCAATGCTTGAAAAATAGATAAAAATTGGTCGAATGCACCAGCCGATGACAGCTAGATTTCAGCATTTTTTATTTGAAACTATATGGAATCAATACAGGTTCGACCTATTTCATTTTAATTTTCATTTCATTTTAAATTATTTATACAGGGTAAAAAACATTCAGTTCATACGGGAGAAAAAACTGCTTTACAATGTGCCCTGTTAAAACAGAAAAGAAAAACAAAAAGAAAAAATTAATTACTCAAGAAATTCCTAATACCACTTAATGCATTGTCAGATAAATTCCCTAAAAAAAAACCTAATTTTAATTATTCCTATCCAAACGAAAAAAGGAAATTAAATTGCAACAGAGAGGAAAAATTAATATATGTTCTTGATGGAAGGAAGTACGTAAAGTTTGCCTTATAATCCTTCCTTTAGTTTAAATTTGAAGTTTGATAGCGAGGGAGACAGTTTGATTTGGTGATCTAGACTATTCCAAACGGTAGCCCCTCGATATGCAAATGACTTTTGTCCATTGTTTGTTCTAAACAAAGGAAGTCTCAAGTCAGTTTCGGTGTTTCTTAGCGTCCTCATTGCCTGTTCACGCTGTCTTTGAAACATTTGGGCCATATAGTCTGGGCAAAGTTGGTTAACAGATTTGAAAACAGTAGTTGCCGTTTCAAACCTGATCAGCTCTTTAACTGTTAGCCAGCCCAGACCTTTAATAAGGGGCAAGGAGTGTGCATCATAAGCACTATTTGTCACAATACGGGCAGCGCGATTTTGGAGAATTTGCAATCTTTTTAAGTCTGCCTCAGTGCAACATCCCCATACCGTGCAACAGTATCGTAGATAGGGTTCGACTATACTTCTGTACATGGTTTTTACTGTACTGAGTGGGACGTACCTCTTTGCATATCTCAGCATCCCTATCCCTCGCGAAATCTTCGCAGCAATAATGTTGATATGTTCCTTCCAACCCAATGTTTTGTCAATTTGTATTTCAAGGTACTTAGCTTCATTTATCATCGGGACAACTTCGTCATCAATAACAAACTTAGGGCTAATGACATCACTGTTAGAAATGTTCTGGAGTTTTGCCCTGCTACCGATAAGCATAGCTTGAGTTTTCGTAACATTTAGAGACAACTTATTGCCTTCTAACCATAATTTGAGATTGGACAAATCATCATTGATTGCTGAATTGATTTCATCAACTGATTTAGAGGAATAAGAGATGCTGGTATCATCTGCATACATAGTAACCTTGGCATTATCAAGTGCAAGTGGAAGGTCATTAATATATATCAAAAAGAGAAGTGGTCCCAAGCAAGACCCTTGGGGAACTCCATATCGAATACTTTCAATGTTCGATATGTGCCCATTCACCTTACAGCACTGTTTTCTCCCATCTCCCACTAAGATAGGATCTGAACCACTCAAGCTCAATACCCCTTATGCCATAAAGTGACAACTTTTCTAGCAGGATACTATGGTCTACAGTGTCGAAAGCCTTTTTAAGGTCGATGAAAACGACCGCATTGACATTGCCTCTGTCGATGTCTGTGTACCAATCATTCGTGCTCTTGAGTAAACATGTGACACAAGAGTGCAATGATCGGAACCCAGATTGGTGCAAGTAAAGCAACTTATTTTCATCCAGGTATTGGTAAAGTTGGCCATACAAAACTTTCTCAAATAAACGCGAAACCGTTGGTAGGACCGAAATTGGACGGTAGTTAGATTTAATATTTTCAGGGCCATCTTTGAAGATAGGTGCAATCCTAGCTGTTTTCCAACAATCAGGAAATACACCCTGCCTCAAAGAATTATTAAAAATGGCACTCAATGAGCTAGCTAGGACAGGCATGCCGGCTTTCAAAAAATAGCTTGAAATACCGTCTAAACCAAATCCATTAGATTTTTTAAGGCGTTTCATTGCCGTGCATATCTGCATTTCATCAACGTTCTTGAACCTAAAGATTTTAGAATGCTGATTTATCTTAACATCCCCAGATAACAGGGGATTTCTCCTTGTTGGAATTTTGCTGCTGAGCTTTTCTCCTATGTTACAAAAATACTGGTTCATAGCGTCGGCAATTTGTTGAGAGTCAGTAATATCTTTGTCACCATCCTCGAGAGAAGAAATATGAGTAGTTTTGGATCTCTTATTTATCATCTGGTTGATGGTTTTCCAAGTTTCTTTCATGTTACCCTCAAAGGCATTTATTTTATCAGAGAAAAAATCCCTTTTTAGCTTTTGGTTCATATTAGTAACTTTATTTCTGATTTGTTTATATGCAGCAAACAACAAATCAGATTGGTTTTTAACTGCAGCTTTCTTTATTCTGTCTCTTACTTGCGAGAGCTTACTTAGCTCTGAAGTGTACCAAGGAGTGTATCTTTCGGCAACCCTCCGTTTTCTTAAAGGAGCATGTTTTTCAATTATCATCGAGAGCACTTCGCACCAGTTCCTTACCTGCTCATTGAGATCAGTACCATTTTGCAAAATCAACGACCAGTCAATTAATGCAAGGTCCTGCAAAAATGCACTCTCGTTGAATTTTTTCATCTGGCGAGTTGTTACTACTTTATGTTTAGTCTTGAGGGCTCCCCGGAACTTTCTTACACAGTAGACCAAGTAGTGATCGCTAAGACCGATTTCTAGAACGCCGGAAGATGTAATATTGTTGATGTGACTTGTTGCAATGTGGTCGATAAGGGTAGACTGTAGAGAAGTTTCCCTCGTAGGTTTGTTTATGAGTTGTTTTAGCTCATAAGAACAGTAGATTTGTTGCATGTGCTTGCTTGGATTATTCAGACAGGACACATCTGACGTGCTTGAAAACTTAAGGAAGTCACAGTTTGTATCACCAAGGAGTATGAGCTCTTTACCCTCGGTCTCAAGAAACTGCAAAATTCGATCAAGTTTATCAAAAGTTTCTACAGTGTCACTGTCTACAGTGCCACCTAGCTTTCAAAATGCCATCTCATAGGACCGATAAAAATTGACGTGGTCCAAGACCAATTTAATCGTATCGATTCATTTTCATTTTTTCATTTTATAATATTTAGAGGGGGGTCACTGGGGTTTTGCGGATAGCGGATATCGGCCTATTTTCGGTGCGGAAATGCGGAAATTAAACATCATTTCTGCGGATTGCGGATATTTGTTGCATTTTTGCGTAATGCGAATATTTCTGCAAAATCAATATCAGTTGCTAAAAAATCGCAGATTTGATGGTCATTCCGTCAAAATATTGTGTAACATCTACTTAACGGCATTAGAACAAACGAAAAAAATGCATGTCACAAAGATCTGAAGACAACAGCCACAATAGCAGCAGCAACAACGAAATTTTTCGCGCGAAATAATCACCCATGATGACTGCAAACTGCTTGAGTCGGATCGGTCACGTGCAAAATGGAAAGAAAATGGTTTATATTGTGTTTTGTATGAAGTAGGAAGACTTTGCTCATAACCCTAAAGAATAGCGGAAACAGCGAATTTCTGTCTGCGGATTTGCGGAAACACGGCAGAAAAATTGCGGAAATGCGGAATTGCATACCTCCCAGTGACCCCCCCTTTAGACACGTAAAAGTTTCAGTATAAGCTAAATACTGTTTTTCAAACTGACGTGTTATCTTTGTCGTATCCAGGGTAGGGGGCCGGAAGATATTTTTATTCACGATGAAAATTTTTCATCGCTCCTTCATCTCCCCAAGGGCCCCTCATTTTCTAGCTATGATTTTTCATGCCCCCTTCTCATCAGAATTGATGACATATTCCACAAATACATTTTCTGACGACAAATGATGCAAAAAGGAGATAGAAATGCTTTTCGGGTAAAAAAGTGGCATCTGAAGATTTATGAAAAATATTGATGATAATTGAAGAAGAAGTGCAAGACTTCACAAAGATCATAAAAGGAAGAAGTTTGTGTTTCAGATTGCTATGATCAGCTCCGTTTCCATGGCCCTCTTTTTTGGACTTAAGAACTGGTGGGCCACCAATCACAGCCTAGAATTTTCGGTGGCCCTTCTGAATATCTTCCAGCCCCCTACCCTGCATTAATAACATAGATAATAGAGCACTCTTCTATTATCTATGATTAATAATGACTGTTCCCTAAATCATGAATTAACTCACGAAATCAAGGGAATCTTTGAATATTGAGAAATACACCATAACAAGAACAAGCCTTCTTACTAAAAATCTCTATCTATCTCAATCGACAAAAGTAAATTTAAATTCAGTTGACAGAGATTTACACAGTAAATCAACTAATAATTTAAAAACAACGAATTGCAAAATTGAATAGAATTAGGTTCAGTGGAATTGCAAATTATAATGAACTGAGCTAAGAATGCTCTGAGAAGTTAACATCCATAAGGATCACTACTGATAAAGTTAACATGGGATTCAGACACTTGAATTGGTTGAATTGTACTTTCTGGACAGTATCGTTTGGCTATGACAATGATTTGACTACCGGGTGAGTCAATAAAAATGCCCAGCGTTTGAAAAAATCCTGATTCTGCAATATCAAAGCAATGTTGTTGAAAATTGTCTTGTTTTATCTCCGATATGTCAAATTAGGTTCAGTAATTTATCCGGCTTTAATCGGTCATGTCATTCCTTCCCGTCGAAATAGGAGATTTTCTGCAGACAGCCCTTTCGAAAACCGCAGAGCGAAAACAGCAAGCAAAATTTCCCTTTGTTCTCCTTCCTGGCAATAATGACTCTTGGATGTGCTCATGTATTTTTTCCTCGTGGGAGAATAGAATACCCCTGAATAAGTTATTCACACTAGTGGGAAGACTTTTCAACCCGACAAAACGAAAGCAAGTGCTAAAGCGTGCTGAAAGTCATCGCTGTGAGGTAAACACATTAGGAACTTTAGCTTGTAATTTTAGCACGTTTTTAAGGCTTCTCAAAGGGATTCATTTTAGAAAATTACCTACAGAATCGGAACGGAGTGACCAATTTTAGCCAGGAAAATTTCTAAAAATAATTGAACATGTTAGCCAATTAATCGGATATTGCAAAACATCGTTGCTTATATATTCAGGAAGCAGTAGCCTTTCAAACGCCTGGCGTTTTTTTTTTTACTCACCCGGTAGATAAATCCACTAGCTGGATACTTCAGACTAGATTAATCCACTCGCTAGATGCACGGGAAAATCTTTGATATACACCCTCCTTATGCAATGTGACTCCTTGTGCAGTATCTTCAATGACTCCTTGTTTTGTGACCCTTATGAAAAATTTCTTCCGGAACATCTATCAGATACTAAAATTATGTGCCAGCATGCCTTGACGGAAAGCTTGTTTGATAAACAAAACGTTACTTTGTTTTCTCAAACCGTTATTGGGCTGAGAAGAACCTTTCAGCTTTTGTGGTAAGGACCCTTTTAACAAATGGACTTTTTGATTTCTGGTATGCAGTGGATTTTCCAAAGTTATCTTCAAAGAAGAAAAGAGTTGTCTATTTCTTTCTTACAAACGACTTGGGGAAGTCCGGGTTTGCTAAACAAACAGTTGCAAATGACACCAAACACTCATAACTTCGAGGTATTCCACAAAGAAATTTTTTCAAGGCTTCGATGCATAGCAACAACGACTTCTACCAATTGGTGACCATGCCATAGTAGGGTAGACGAATGGGCAAAAGGACACTAAATTTTTCCACGGTTCAATATGACTTTTATACGCAAGTTTGTTCGAAAGATGAGAAATTATTATAGTGTACACGTAAACTAATTGGGATGTTTTCTTTTAGAAAAAGGTCATTGCCCTATACTTGTACACTAATTTAAATGTTTTCTTGTAGTAAAACAGTTTACGAATTTCTGACCCCCCTGTTTATCAATTTCTTTAAGAGATTCCCACCCCCCCCCCGCTTATTTAGGCCCCTTTGTATTAGGCACCCGATAGTTTCTGCACAGGCCAAATTAGATTTTCGGACTGTTTCATATTGTAATATGCCTGCAAAGGACCATTGGTGACAATGGCTCTTTAAGCGCACCCAAAGTGGTTTGGACGCTACCTTCGCTTCTTTTCACGTAGGGACACAACCTTTGATAAGTTTGTCTCATGTGACGAAACGATCTGTCGGACAAAATGGAGAGGTTGATGATATTTTTCACAATGTGTTTTATTTGTGGAATATGGTTTTGAGGTAGCTAAAATTTAATAGCTGAACTGAAGAAATGCCGCTATAAAATCGGTGTTTTAAGCTGCAAAAACCTGCATTCGAAGTAAACGCCATCTTTAACAAGCAGTGCTCGAAAGAGGCTCAAGCGACCTTTGTAGCTCAAAGATGATCAGTTGCCTCAGGGATATCTCACTATCACTTGCGTTCGATAACTGTAAGTTCCAATAAGAAAAAGCAATTTTTGGTACTGAAGAATAGATTTCACAACCATCAATGCATCCAAGTATTGTTTGTTGCGCTCTCTGCCTATTTTGATAGTGATTGACGTGTGAAATCCATTCTTCAGAGCCGTAAGTAGCTTTGACTTGTCGGAGAATTTATTCTTTCGTTTTAGGAAATTCACCCTTCACTCTCTGTCGCAGCGCTTTGAAAGCTCGTTTCCAAACAAACCGCCTCTGCGACGGAGAGTGTTCACCCTTGCAGATGCAATGATCAAACAAAATAAGATTCTCTCGGTAGGAAGGCTTTCAGCAAGGATGATATAGAAGTCTCTCTCCCCTCTCTTACTGCTACAAAGCATAGGCACTGAGCTTGAACAACGGCACATTCTTCCAGCTAAGAGAATAACAGAAACGAAGATTTCGATCGTTTTCAAGTGGTTTTTAGATTCAACAAGGTCTTTTACAAACTTTTTCACAATACTTGGGTACATAATTGGTGCATACTTGATCTCGGGGCTAAGGATTATCCCAATATTTGGAGGAAAAATTGCAATAATCTTTGGCTCCCTTTATCAAGGATGCACCCAAAAGTATTACGAACAAGTTTGTATTAAATTTTTTGTAAAGCTTCATTGCCCTAGATAAGGTAAGCCTATTTCTTTCATTTTAGTATTTTCTTCTTGTCCTTGGGCTGATAAAAGCTGATCAAATAAGCTGCTAGTGCTGTTGACAAATTACGATATCATAACGAGGCCAAGCAAGACAAAACTAAGACACAGACATCTTACCAACACTGTCGTTAGCTTAAACAAATTACATGACAGAGTATTGAACAAACTATGTTAACTAATTAATTGCAAACATTGTCATTACTAAGCTAACATTAAAACAATGGAGCACTGTCTTAAAGAGCACTGATATAAAAATATGTACAGTACAACAAAACTGCAACAAAAACGTTAATGTTTGAAAATACTTAGAGACCCTCTGCTAATCATTAGCTGGTACTGTCATGAACGTCTCCAAGGCTAGCATAAACTGGTGAGACATATCATATTTATGACAACAAAATATTGATTGAATCTTGTGGAAAAAAGGAAGAAATGAAACACAAAATCCTCGACGCATTTCTTTAAATGCGCACTGGGTGTTTAAAGCAATCAAGCCCATTGAATTGAAAGGAACAATGGTAAACTAGAATCGTGTAATAAGAGCCTCAAACGTGGGTAATTTTGCTTGTTACAAGCTCGAAATAAGTCATACCTTTGCTGAATTTGGGGTATTTTAAATGGTTATATTTGCTGACCAATCCAGAAGATATTTCACTCCTTGAAATCTCTCTTGTGGTATTTCTTTTCAGCCTTTTATCATGTTCTTAAGAAACTTCAGTCGCAGTGAAACTGTCCCTCAAGGGGAATGATGTAAAATACTCTGAATTTGTTATGAGTGTGAATAATTTTGGGCTTAACTGTACTCTCGAGTACCGAATAGACGGGGGGGATGAGAATAATCGGGGAGGGATGGAAATGGTTCAATATAGCAATTAATCGGGGGGGTTGGAATAATCGTGGGGGGGGGGGTGCTTGGAGAAATAGAAAATAGTCGTTTTCTTAGTGAACATGTATCTTTTATATATTTATGTGAACAATGATGTTACTGGTGCATTTACTTTTGAACACTGGTTCTGTTGAATGCAGTTTTTGACACTTTTTCTTGCGTTTATTCAAAAATGAAAGTCAGAGTATGCTTACCATTATTTCATTTTTCCAAAAATTAATAAGGGGGGTTGGAATAAAAGCGGGGGGGGGGGGGTGGAAAATTTTTCAAAAATCAATAAGAGGGAGGGGGGATGATTATTTGGTACTCGATAGTATAAAAAGCTGTAGCAACACAATTCGAAAATAAAGAGAAATTCCTCATTTTCAAAACTGGTAATTTCGGATTAAAATTCACTGCAATTCTACAAACATGAACACGAATAAGACGTGCAAAATATTATACTTCAACACGTTATATAAAAATACATTTTACCGAAACACTGCAATTAATAACATGAAAATCACTAGATAATTCAGGTTAGTGGTTCTGTCTATAACGCACAACACACACATTCATCAACTGACTGAGCCAACACGATAAAAGCCTGGTTTCTATATACCGGGTGCACCAAATCTTTAATTTTTATTGCACGCAGGGTTGATCTTAAAAATTGACGATAACTATATCAGACAATTTTTTGCTCGATTTTTCAGGATTGGAGAGGCGGATTAGTTAAGATTAATTGCACGAAAACCTTCCAGGTTAGCTCCGGGCAGAGATTTTTAAGACCTCTAACTTTGCAAAGATCTTCAAGGAGCAATGACAGAACCCTTTTTAGGTTCCGTTTGGTTTTCATATCTTCGCAGTCGACTACAAGTATATGGAAACCAGACTTTCTACACAATACAATATCGTACAATCACCATTCGATTCGCAATATCAGAGAATAGGATCTTTTTACTGAGTTTCTGAACTCGAACTCATACAGCCTTGCCTCCGTATCTATAATTACCGTTGCAACGGTATAAACAGCCTTTTCGTCCAACATTACGGTAAACTGTCGACAAGGCGTCAAATGTCATGCCATGGGCGAGTGGTTATCTTACCTGGACGTTACCAGTGAAAAATCTTGGCAAGAACACAAACAACAAATACAAACTTTCAAATACGTTTCACAAGACGATCCTACTGTTTGTGCTGATTCCATTCAATTCAGTTCAAAGCATGATGAATTCAATTTCATTCTTCAATCGCCTCCAAAGATGAATTTCTTTATCGCCCGTTGCACACATGGCAACTTCCTTGTACATCTACAATCAACTGGCAGCACTAAGGTCTCACATTCCCCAGCCAAACTGTATATGCGGATTCACTGTCTCTTCTCTAAAAAACATCATTATGACAGATTCAAAATTACACCAAAGAATAACTTTATCATCCAATGGGCACTTTCAGTGCACGACTGAACATGCTTCTAACTTAGAAGCACCATTCTCTTCGGGTGTCTATCATCAGCCCTCCGATGTTCTTCGTACATCGCGCCTCTGTGAAAACAAGACTTGACAACTAGTGTCCTCGACGAGACATGCTGTACAGGTGTGCCATCATTGAAAGCTACAGGTTTCACCAGTATTCTGTTCCTACGGATATGTGGCATTCCATCACAGAGTCTGCATTTTATCGGCAGCCAGATCAAACCGTTATCTAAGGCTTGGTTCTTGTTCGGAGTTTTAGCACTGGCATCTCTCCACATGTGTCCAATGGGTAAATCAAAGGTCCGAGTTTTATGAGTCACAGACACCTCATAATTGAAGCTACTCACTTTAAAGACTAAACATTCCTCGGCCTACTACAACGTGCACTGTCTATTCTTTTACTATCGTGCAAAGTATGTGTTAACTTGCTTCTACCCAACGATTCGTCAAGGTTTCAAAAGCAACGGACATTGCCTTCTGTTCAATCCGAATCACTTGCTAGATCGGTCGTTATAACGAATCATCTTTCAAAACATTCTTCATTGATCACAATCACTTGCAAACACCATTACTGATCGGCCTCTTATTCATCTTCCATGATGACACAATCATCGTCACTAGCACTGCCTCGGTTTGAACTCATCTGTGAGGTTTCATCAATACTTTCCGGGCTTCTATCCACAGTACTAGTGAAATTTAATGGTTGAACTGGGCTGGCCATAGCAGAAGAGTGTCCTGACTGGGTGTCACTTGTAAGGAGGTTAGCCAATTGAAGATTCTGATTAGTGCTCAAGTTCGTTTGCAATGTAGGTGTGGGGAGCTGAGTTGGAATACCAGCAGCTCTTACAATCAATTCAAGCTCCTAAAAAACAAGAGAAGTTCAGCTTAAACACAACCCAATCTTAGTGAGGGTTACGGTAGTCGCTGGTGGTTCTCATTAAACTAGAAGCTGTTCATTTCATGAGCTGGTAATTGTTTATATAGGTTTGTTCTCTTCTAAGGCAACCTTTAGTAGCATCATTCTATTGGAGAAATAAATTCAGTCGATTGTCTAAATATCAAAATAGATTTGTAGGAATCAGAAAAACGAGTGATTAACATTTCTGCTCCTGACTCTTTGAAAGAAATATGTTAATCTGCTTTGGCAAAAGTAAACTGCACACAACAAAATAATTTCCTGAATTACCAAAATTCTCCGTTTGCATCAAGATCCCCAACCTAAGAAATGATATTTCAATGGCCTTGGCCATGATATTGTCCGGCCCAGGAACCATTTCTTCGCAGAATTCAGATAGCTCCTTGAAAATAATTACTAATGAAAGGTATGATGTTGTTGCCTTGTAAAAATGATTCGATTTCGATACCTGTAACAACCAAGAACATTAGTTCAACGGCCCATTGCCATCCGTGATCCCTTGCAGCCCCAAAGCCGATATTCCTATGAACTGCAATTCATGTCAGCCTAGATTCTGTCTGCGTTGCCTTTCATTCAGCTCTCAAAGGATAATGGTTTGCAATAAGTGTTTAACAAACCTGAACTCGTAAAGTCAATTGTCTGTTCTGATCTTCAAGAGTCCTCTTTTGCTGATCTACATCTCGCAACCGTTCTTTCTCTCTTCTGAGTCGCTTTATATAATCAACAGATGACTTTAGAATGGTTCCTTTATTCTGCTTGGATTCGCTAGAAATGAAATCACGCAAATCAGTTCAGTTCATCTAATTTAAGGTTCCACAATCTATGAATCAATCTGATAGATAACGAGTGGAAACAATTAACTGCAAAATCATTACATGACAACACACAGTTTAGAAATCACAAAAAAAAACAACGAAAAAATAGACATACGGTTCTTTAGCTCATATATCGAAAATACATGTACCTGTCATTTTTGGGAACCAATGTACCAAGCTCTCTTATCCTGTCATTTATGTTGTATCTTCTTCGTCTTTCAACTAAAATCAACATAAGAAAAATAAGTGATTGAAAGCTTGCAAGGAAAACTAATCTTTAGGCTGCGCCAAATGGCACAAAGAATCGTCATTAATAGAATAAATCTTTTAGCTATTCTGAAAAAGAATCTCAATCGAACGATACTTTGCTACGTTTTGTAGAATTTTCGAATGTGCACAATAGTGATAGAAGCTCTAACGCCACTCGATCGAACCTCGCGTATAAAAATGTATAAAAATAACGCTCGATCCAGGCTCTTTTCCTGAATAGCTAAAAGGTCTATTGCCGAGCATTTGCAACCAGACTGGAAAAAACATTGGTCTAGTATCCGTAGTTGTAAGATCATTATATACAGTTTGGTTCTCATTACAGTTTGATCATAGACAAGAAGATATAACGAACTGATACATAGAACCGGTGTAGTATGTTCTAAAAATTGCGTGGCTTTTTATCAAGAGATGACAACGAATAAATTGCACAGGAAGCTTCACTACTTAATATCAGATGCTTCTAGCATGTGATTCCAATCCTTGAAATTGCGATCATATGCAATCTGCGAGCATAAAATTGCAAAACAAAAAATATGTGATCATACAGGGTGTTCTTCAATCAATGGCTTTCACTTTTATTTTTGGAATACAAGGCTTGAAGGCAACTTTTAGTGCTTAGCCATAATTAAGAGGCAAAATGTTTTGGAATCTTGATTATTTAAATCTACGGAATTTTAATGATCGAAAACAGAATTAAAGGGAAATTTGAATGCATCTAAATCGTGGAAGCTTCCAAATTACTGGAGAGAAATGGTAGAAGTTTCAACACAACAACAGCTTATGAAGGTTTTCAAAATGAAGGCAAGCAGAAATCTGTTGCTCTTTTGGTCTACAGCTAACAAGTCTGGTGATATCAAAGCCTCAAAAAATTGAATGCAAACAAACGCAACCATTTTGAAAATAATCAAGATCCGAAAGAGTCCATGGCAAAATCATAGCCAGCACTATCCAAAGCTCAATACAAAGAACAAAGTAATAAAAATTTACACCTGCTTTGTCCACAGACTGTTGCAGTAAGAAATGGAATCCCTTTAATTTTGCTGCAGCAAATATATAACTGATTGGTATAAATACTTACTCATATTGTGGTTGTCTTTTTTCTGTCTATCTTTCACATACATGTTACTATCACATGGACTAGCTGGAGCTACAAAAAAACGAATATCCAGTATTACGAACTGATCAAGCATAATAACATTAACACAGCTCTGCTTGCTTGGAAAGAAATTTTTCCGTCTTACTTCTTCGTTGAATTCTTCCCTTGATAGTATCTACATATCCATTCCTTAAAAATCATTGTGTAATTTATACTGCCATTTCGTTCCTTCCATCTCATAATCTCCTACTAGTTGTTTTTCACTTTCTCTTTTCTCAGAAAAAAGGGCAAATTGTTTTTGATAGACATACATGATGACCCAAAAAAAACTTCACGAGCTACATCATAGCTGGCTCCCTGAAATCAAAAGCTATTGCCAAATGCTTTCTATCACAGTTTAGTTGAAAGCTTTGGCTATCTTCTGAGATGCTACATGGTCATTTTAAGCAATGATTGCCATCCGAGAAACCAGACTGAAAGAAAATTTCGAATTCCGGATTCTTCATTTTGAGTGAAATAATCACCATCATTTTCCAGTCAACATTTTGTGAAAACTCGACATAACGATGGATTAGAAGTCGTCTGGGGAAATTTTTTGTTTGTAAAATGTTTACCTCTGTTCCTCATTCAAATTTCATCCTCCAAAGCAAATCTGGAATTCAGCTTTTTTCACACTTTCCAAAACTTGGACTGGAAAGTGAAAGAATGGTCTGAGAATTTCCATGTTTTTGAAACTGATTTTCGGAAATTAAGTATATTTTAAATTGATAAGCAACATCTCAAAACATAGCACAGCCTTTCAGCTACATGCTGATACTTTGTTTGTCTACATAACATTTGTTTTTAAGAAAACATTTGCGATCTAGCTCGTGAAGTTTGGGTCACCCGATACATCATCAGCAAATGAAAATCACATGATCAAGACAGGATTAAAAATTCAAACACTTGAAACAGGTTTGAAGTCGATTTACGCGATTAGATTTTAAAAGTAGATTAAAACGATGAAACTCTACCTTCACGCTTCACTTTAGCTGGACAAGATGCTGAAATTTGCAATGGTTGTTGCTAAAAGGAAAACAAGCGTCTTGAAACAATGCGAGTCTTGGCATACAAACGAGAACTAACGAGGCAGAATCAACGGACAGATGGTGCTCTTCATTATTATTGGTTTACATCATCCTGCATAAAAATTCCGAGTCTGTCTTGTTAAGTATCAGCACTAGAATTACGCTAACTAATTAGTTCAACTATAGATTAAAAAGAAGACAAGAAAAGCCAACATTCTACTCAGGTTCTGGCACTTCCTACGGAAAATTTAACCAAATTTAAAGTTGGATTTATTGAGACTTGAGATCAAAACAGTGTTCCATAGTTGCAAGGAAAAAGCAAAGATCATTACCTTTTCGTATGGTTGTTCGTTTGTTAAATCTGGGGCATACAAGTCCATGAGTCCAGTGTTTGTAGGCAGCTGCAAATAAAGTGAAAAGATATCAGGCTGTAAAATCATCCTTGAAGGCCTTCACGCACATTCTCAGAATGGAGAATGCAAATGCTTAGAAAATGATCAATTTACAGCTGAGGCATTCAACGCTGATAAATTTCTGCAAGGCTAAAATGTCTATAATCCTCACAGCTATTGTACTTCTATTGCAATAACAACAGTTTTAATTTACTCCAATTAAACAAATGCGGTTTCGAGCTTATTGTTTACAAACTTCTTTTTCGCAATTAAAGAAATATATAATTATTTTCTCTTACTTCCGATGATTACGTTACAATTAGTCTGAATGAAATTATGAAGATAACTGTCAAATTATTGCAAAATCACACAACACACATTACTGACGCGAGAAACCTTTTCAGAAAAGTTCCTCAAGGGCTCTGTGTAGAAAAGAACAAACTACTAACTACTGGGGAAGTTGTTGCAACCATCCTAACATCAACTGAAGCTTTCGAACTCTGATGACCTTGGCAAATCACATTCGCCTTGGCATTCGTTTCCGAAGACGATAGTACAGTTCAGCCAGTTTCCTTCGGACATGAATTCTTACCTGGTATCAGGAGCCAAAAAATCTTCAGTCGCATAAAAAAACGTACGGATCCACCTGAATGAATCGAGTGTCGGTTGACAGTAGAAAGACTGGAGCATTTCTTGTGATTTACAACTCTTGCGAGATTAAATGCCATTGTGTCTTTTTCTGTGTGAAGGATTCCTGACGATTTGACCAAATGTTTTAGGCCTTTTTAGGGATTTCACAAAAAATGAATTTTCGTCAAGTTGGACATAATTAACTTTTCGTTGCTTTCAAGAGCGCCAGAAACATGGCAACATTTCTTCAGTCCTTCTGACATCAAGCAAACTTCGATCCATCCATTCAGTACCCTAGATACAACGATTTTTCAAACGTTTGAGAACGTTTTTGGCGCATCCGGTATTGCTAATTCAATACGTAGATGACGTAGTGCAGACAACTGCCGTTTCCAAATTAGAATACATAAGTTCACATACGGTGGTTGAAAATGGTAGTCCTTCTCCAAACATGTTTAAATCTTCACTGACAGTGTCTAGCCTTCTGCAAAAGATAATTGAAAAGTTATATAAAAAATCAGAATTTCCAACAAGAAGTAAAATAATACTTCAGATACATTCACCAACCTTTAACTGTATCAGGTGATTTAAAACTAAAGGAGGACAATCTGATTGATCATCTACACATGTAGCAAATTTCTCCCATGAAAAAGGCACGAAGGAAATATATGCATGACAATAACAAGGCATACACTACAGTCCAATAGTACCTTAACGTCCCCAAATTTGAAAATCTCTCCAGAATCCATTACGAATTCATTCCTTCAGGTTGAGAAAAACAAGGCAAAAAAACCTTGACCTCTCTTTAGCAATCCATGGTCTTTTATTGGCTACTCGAGGGTGGGCATGTAGGTATCGAGACAGTGGTCCTATGAATGTCCTAGGAATCAGTTTACTTTGTTGTAATTTGACAATGTTTGCAATGTTTGTCCTCAAAACCAGGTTTTTTCATATGCCTTTAAAAGTGGTTAATTTACACTGCAAGTATGGACTTTTTTGCCATCTCAGTCCTCAAAAATGGCTTTATTCCAGTGCCTAAACCTTGGAAAATGCTGTCATCTGAACTGCCATGTCTGCAGAATCAGGACTTTTTCATAAACTTGATGGACAAAGCTTGCCTCCTGAACAATTCTCTTTCTCTTTCAATAGAACATTCGGGTGGAAAGCGCAGTTTGACCAGAAATCGAAGGATGAGGCAAGCGACGACAATCATTGTAAATTTACTCATCATTCAGAAAGACAGACAATCCATGATAATTAACTCAGAAAAATCCAGTTCGACAAATCCATTATAATTAAATTAAAATAAAACTAAGACATAATCAGTGGTACGTTTCGAACCATACTTGGTTCATCTTCAGCAATTAGTAAGGCATTAAACGGTAATTTATACCCTGAGACAAACAAGTAATAGAGGTAAACAAGCGTGAGTTACATTTCCTAGGTGAGAGGGAACCCGGGGCCTAAGTCCCAAGTGGCTAAAATATGGCACATCAAAAAAGAACCAACGGGATAGATGACTGCTGGGAATTGAGTTCAGCGACGAGATCGACCTGAACTCAATTCCCAGCAGTCATCTATCCCGTTAGTTCTTTTTTGATGTGCCATATTTTAGCCACTTGGGACTTAGGCCCCGGGTTCCCTCTCGCGTAGGAAATGTAACTCACGCTTGTTTACCTCTATTACTTGTTTGTCTCAGGGTATAAATTACCGTTTAATGCCTTACTAATTGCTGAAGATGAACCAAGTATGGTTCGAAACGTACCACTGATTATGTCTTAGTTTTATTTTAATTTAATTATAATGGATTTGTCGAACTGGATTTTTCTGAGTTAATTATCATGGATTGTCTGTCTTTCTGAATGATGAATAAATTTACAATGATTGTCGTCGCTTGCCTCATCCTTCTCTTTCTCTTTCAAATAACGTTTTATCTTTCAAATATGACAACTAAACCGGTCTATTTTTGGAACAGGGTGGACATATGTGGAAACAGTTTGCTTCAACTGCATAAATTAAAAGTTTTTTGAGTGAAAAAGGTGGATTCAATGTAATGGAAGGAATGCAAGCGTTGGGTGGTTTAGACGTGTGATGGGAGACAAAATGGAACCATTGTAGTGGAAGAAATGCAAATACAGGGCAGACTAAAGGTGTGTTGTGAGACAAAGGTGGAACCAAGATGATAGGAGAAATGGGTGTTTGATAGAACCTTGTGCTTATCAAGGGCTGAAGGCATGACATTTAGACTGCGTTCACACGATGCCGGCACATTTTGAAAACGGTGGAAAATTCGACGAATAGGCCTTCCGTTCACACAAAAAAGGTACATTTTTTGCCGGCACATTTTGAAAACGGTAGATTTTGAAGACGAAACTCTAACCGACACATTTTAGAAACGGCATCGTGCAAACACCTGAAAATGATGAAAACAGAAAATTTTTAGACACTTTTGGAACGTGACTGATCGATTCTCAGGGTGCAGGTAAGCTTCTTTGGCATCAAAGTGTTGCAACGAGTTTTTGCCGTCTAAGTTCCTACCGTTTTCAAATTGTTCCGGTATCGTGTGAACGCTAGCTCAAATTTTGCAGCCGTCACATTTTTCACCGTTTTCAAAATGTGCCGGCATCTTGTGAACGCAGTCTTAGCAACAATTTTGCATTGCAAATGTCTGTCTCCAAAACCAGTCTTTGGTAGACGGCAGATCACACTAATTCTACAGAAACTGGGTAGATTTATTTTTTCTTGTGGACATAAAAAGGACCATAAAAAATTACAGTGCATGCCCATACAAACAAAAAAGTGGAAATTTTTGAATTCGGGTAAAATCATGTAATAACTTACGTCTTAAAATCATAAAAGAACTGCAGCGTACGCTCCTATTTAGATGTGAGATTCCTTTTAGGTAAAACTTTGAGTAATCGATTAATCTTTGTTCTCTAAGCAAGCCAAAGTCCGATAACCTTGACGAAATAAAACACAATATCGCAAATTTTACTTACCCAAAGAAATCTTCCAATAAACTATCGACCTGAAATTGGAAAAAAAGATCATCAAACATAAAAGCTACCAATACAGAGTCTAAACCAAGTATCAATTTCTTTAAACTTCGTGGAACAGTGTTTCAAGATTAAAACGAGATTTCTCGAAACCTTTTTTTTGGTGCTGCCATGAATGTACCTTCATCAAATGGGCCTCAAAATAAGTCCCCCAGCAAGGATACAAACAGAGGTTTGTCACTCAAATTTAATAACATTTCATAACAACCACTCCATACCAAACTGTTCTCGAGGACAGTACACAGAATAAGAAATAAATGGGCCCCCTATGAAAGTAAATATTTTGCTCTTGCCAGATGAGCAACGTAACCTTTGTCGCTAGTTGAAAATCCATCTATGAACGGAGATTACTAACTTAGCTTCCTATTAATGTCTGCAAGTTTTGGCGCCTAAAGGACAAGTTGGTATAATAGACGATTGCGCTAAAGATGGCGGCGAGGAATTTTTTACCGAGATGCAATGCGTTCTTTTGTCGAATTCCTATAGAATCGTTAAAGATATGCGATTCGAACAAGATGCGTCTCGGTAAAAAATTCCTCGCCGCCATCTTTAGCGCAATCCTCTATTGTTGATTATTCAAGAGATTATACTTTTGTGAATGGTGTGTAGTACTTTTTTCAATTTTTCTCTATCATTCTGCGAAACTACATATTGCAATCCACTAAGAAGTGCGAAATGACGTCATTTTCTCTGACGTCACTTCATATTGACCTGAACGAGGCTGCCAAAATGTGTTGATATTATACCACTCACATTGCTAGCTTCCTTATCGCGTCTTCGCAAACTCGTACAAAATACAAAATGGCAAGGACATTTGGCCTAACTGACAAAGATTCATTAACCAATTTATGAAAGTTGGAGGCATCAAAACTTGGAAAGAACTCACGACTGGTGTTCAGCAGTTGGTAAGGTTGCTTTTTAACAATAATTTTATCGACCCCGGACTTGTCCTTTAAGTGAATATACTTTGATTTCTAGTTATGACATTTCTAGCATACCTCACTACTTGCAGCTGATGAGTCTGGGACATCAGGGCTTGCCGGTGATGCAATGCTATTGAAGTACGGTGAATCAGTGAGTTGATTTCCACCATCCAATGGCAATGCTGGACGTAAACTCAGCCTCTGTTGGGTGTTCAAGAACTCTCTTAGTTGTTTCTTTTGTTGCTGTTTTAAATGGTATGACGTTGGATTTTCCAACTTCGTCCTCACCTACAAGAAGAGACAAGAATTAGAGGCATTGATTAACAATTGTTTTCTCCAATTCTGCATACAATCCTCCTGAATAGAAGAAACACAAAATGAAACAATACAAAACGTAGCAAACAACGGAATCAAAAACTATTTGCGAGAGTGACGAAATGCTTCAATACGATGCCTTAGAAACTTCTATTTCAGAACAAAGTGCTTAAAGGTCAGATAAAGGCAAAAGACATTTTTATTGATTTCTGCCATTTACGGCCTGGAGATTTCAAAATTTCAAACGAAATTTCGATACGAGTTCTGGAACCTATCGAAATCGTCTGTCGAATTCCGTTTTTCAGTGGAATTTTCCAAAAAAACCGCGCAAGCAAAAGCGCCTGGAACTAGCAGAGGCGTGACGTGGAAAGAGTCGAAGGAGTCATTGCAAAGCTGCGAGAGAATGGATGAGTCTGTTTGCACTCACTGACGGTCAAGTCACGAAAGTTAGAAACGACTACCTGTTTTGACTATCTCAAACGAAAACGCCGAGAAAGTGGGTAGTATATGGCTGTGGCTAGTTACCTCGTGCAGAGAAAAATGTGTGTGCACATTATTCCTAACTTCGGTGCGGTTAGACTTGTTGCAGCAGTGAGCTGTGGACTGACTTGGAGAGGGAAGCCGTAAGACTTGCAACAACGAAAACATTGCGGGTCTCCACAAAATATTTCAATCCTAACTACTTTGAATATTCATTGGTTGCTATAAGTACACTGGCTGGCTTCCAGAGCACCTTTCTCAGAACTCTTCAACGTGCTGAACATGAAATTGTAGTTGAAATCGAATAATACACTTACCCAGATTTCGAAGGTTCACGATGACCGCGCAAATTGCCATGTCAGGACTAGGCCATGCGCTCATGGACAGGCAAGGGCAGGTTCTTTCTCCACATTTATGTTTCGTCTTCTTCGATAATGCTCTGGTTCTTTGCAAACTTTTTAGATGACCCTATTATTGCATCACACAATATAATATGTATTTACAGGTTATTCGTGAAGCCATGTGTCTTCGATAGGAGCTTCTCTTCGGCTTGATGATGAGAATGAATGATCAAGGCGTGTTTTTCTGTGCTCTTTGCAAATAACACAATAGTTAACTGTTTGATGGAGACAATGGCTGATCCAGCCATTCACAACTAAAGACAATCATTGCTAATTTGCATCAAAATAATTCAAATGATGTTTTTATGTTTTCATTCAAGAGTCCGTCCCAGTTGAGGAGAGCAGAACACAGGAAGCTTGGCCTGACCATAGACTATGACCGGTTCTCAGTTCGTTCTTCGGCATCGAGGGAAAACTCTGAGGGTGTGTCGCTGAATACTCAATCTTTTGAAATATCAGAGAAGTTCTGGGCCAGCATCCGAAATTTATTTTGTTTGCTGTTCGATCTGTTCGATGTGTATCTGCCACGCGGCGTGGCGTGTGTTCTTCAGATTACTTCTTCAAGTGCCTAGGGCCTCTCAAGTGATGAAATTCTTATGACTCTTTCCACGTCACGATTTAGCTAGTTCCAGGCCTCTATCATCACGCGGTTTTTTAGAGAAGTGCCCTTTTTCAAAACCCCCAAACCTACCCTTTCGCACCGCAAAGATAAATAATATTATTGCCATCGGATTCCTCATAGTTCAAATTTATAAATATAAAAAAATCGCATTTGCCTTTATCTGACCTTTAAATATATGTCCTTCATTAAAACCCTGGACTTGCCCAAGTCGTTTGGGCAAGTCCATTAAAACCCTGGTTCCCATCAGCTTGTCGCAGACTTTTCACGTCACGGGAAAGAACGATTCAAAAGACCCAACAGACTGAAGGTGAACGACAATGTTCAGTCGATGAGGTCGTCACTACTTTCCGCCTGTTCTTGTGTTTTTTGGATCCTTATGGTCGTTTTCCTCAACCACCCAATGTGAACGGCTTAACACAAATATTTAAAACCCTTATTGTCCCCTCGGGCAAAGCATCGGCTAACTGTAACCAAGATGAGGTGGGCTGAATTGCGAAAAAGTCATCTTCAGTAAGTTTAGCCAACAGAATTACGTAGGGCTGTTTCAGCTGATCTTCAATGATCTTAGTTTTTGCCCAGCCAATAGGGCGTACCAAGAAGTACGTCACTGGTCATATTCTTTCTTCGGGGTAACGACAGGATGACGCAACTAGGCAGCATGCCATTGGGGGTAACACTTTTCACAATGCGCATCTAGAGTACTAAAGGAGCTGACGAACGATAACTTCCACTGGTCTTCTAAATAAATCAGAGGTTCCCGGAGGGTTATCCTAATCTTGTGGTAAAGACCACCTTGCGAACTATAAGACAGATTTGCATGTGAAGGATATCTGTAACAGTTTTGGCGAGGTTAAGTTGTTCATGTTCCTTACCGTTGGGTAAACCATATGATGATTTATTGGTATGCAGGCACAAAACTCGAGAGAGAACTCATCGACCCCGTCATCAGCGAATTTGATCAATCAAGAACTTTAGGGGTGTTTTCAAGGATATGGAGATGAAACATCATAATAAAATATCCCGATAATGATGCAACCGATTTCAACAAACTACATTTTAGCAACTACGCGGATCTATTCGATACCCCAACAAAATAGTTTGCGGGGACTTAAATGAGTGGTTTGAAAACTAAAGTCTTTCTAACGTCTAAGAATTTCTCCGACAGGCAACGGTTGTTCGCACAAAGGTTGATGAAAGTGCTGCGAAGTTAACAATAGTTTCGCAATAACGTGTGACCAAATTGCGCCTCCTAACGTGTCAGATATCCGAATAACAAATCCGCGGTTACAGAAGCAGCTACGAAGCACTTGTGGTAACACGGAGGATTACAGTGAAGTGGTATAACTTATATGGTGGTTTCCAAATTTCTAAATATGGGCTTCTTTCTGCTGTTATCGATCCGTAAAATATTTGCAAAATGAAAGAAGCGATTTGTATGAATGAACGAAAGATAAGCAGGAAATTATATCCTCGCAGGGAATGCGAGCATTACGTAAAATTTTCCGACCCTCATTTTCAGCAACCCCAACAGGCTGAGTTTCCAGAGTCTCCAGTCATTACAGTGAATCAACTGTGAATTTACGGCAGCCTCTTAGCTACGAGGACTAGGGCAAGTAAACAAGAGTGGTATATCACCTGTCAAACGTACGAAACGTGCCAAAGTGCCATGGGATATTACATGCCAACGTCTGATAGCGCGCAAACATTGAATATCAATTTAAGAGGAGTTCTGGAAAGGTTTACCGGTGATCTTTCTGCTAGATTATGCTCAAAGCATCCACGATTATGCTCCAATCGGGTCCACATTGACCATACCCTTCCTTAATTAAAGTTGTTCTCAGACCCGTACCTTTGGAGTGACACGCTGCCACATAGATACATTGGAGTGGCACGTTGACACGTTTGCAAGTAACATGCGATGGCACGCAGGCACGTAAGAAAACTTGGCACGTAGGCACGTTGCATCTAAGGCCCCGTTTACACGATACCGTTTTCATTTCATATCGGATTGGTTTCATATCGGATTGGCCTTCTGTTTACACGATACTGTTTTCATTCCATATCGAACATTGACCTCCTGTTTACACGAGAACGCACCAATCCGATATGCTTCATACCGTTTTCGCGTTTTCAAATGAAAATACTCTGAAAGTGGCATGAAACCAATCCGATATCGTGTAAACGGTCGAATCCGATATCAACTCAGTACGGAACCTCATTATCAATTCCACTAGCCTCGGATCCATTACGGGAGCTGCGCAGAATGCGCAGTGGAGCCATTACGGTCAGTGCAAGGCAAAACGGTATCGTGTAAACAGAACCCAAATCCGCTATGAAATGAAAACGGCATCGTGTAAACAGGAGAAATTTTCATATCGGATTGCCTTATCCAATCCGATATGAAATGAAAACGGTATCGTGTAAACGGGGCCTAATTTCGCAGACTAATTTCGCAAATATGGTCTAAATTAATCCAAAACGTTTCTTCGTCGTGTTGCGGTGTTTCTGCCTACAAACTTAGATATAGTCAATCGCATTTGATTTTTCTATCGATTAGCCTGGCAGGCTTTGCTTTCCACAACGAAGGAGAGCTATTTACAAGTTCGTTAATGGCTTTCCTTCGCAGTAGAAGGGTAAAGTCTACACGCAGGCTACCGATCGATGAAAACAATAGAAACATGAGTAGCGCGTGTCATTCTTTTGTTCTTTTCTTCGACTCAAAATCCCTGTATCCCGTTCATCGCTCCTTTGAAATAAGGCTGTTTTTTGCCATACTGCATTTAAAGATGGTATACCGGGTGAGTAAAAAAAGAAACGCCCGGTGTTTGAGAGGTTACTGCTCCCTGAGTATGTAAGCAATAATATTTTGCAATACCTGACTGAATAGCTAACATGTTCAATTTTTTTTTAGAAATTTTCCTGGCTAAAAACGGTCACTACGTTCAGATTCTGTAAGCGATCTTCTAAAATGAATCCCTTGAATCGCAAAATGCAGATAAAACCTATTTTGACTGAACAATTCATCAAAACAGGTCCAAATACATCTTTATAAATGTTTTTTTTTCAATTTTTTTGAGTGGGCTTGTCAGGATTTTAGCTACTGAAAGCTAATTTAGGCCCATTATGCATGCCGCATCCAGGCATGGGACCCCTAGTTTAACGTCCCTTCCGAAGGACGGCGAGGTGAGTTGTGAGGTCAGACCTCCGAGAGCACCCATCCAGAGTTTGACCTCACTCGACCGAGCTTAACTTCAGTCACCTGACGACAGGGCCGAAGCCAATGGGGGGGCTGGGGGGCGGAGCGCCCCCCCAGCAGACCATTTGTCGGAAAATTTTGCTCTCTTGTCGGAATTTTTGTGTTCTATTTAACTAGTTTTGGAGGATTTTGAGAAGAAATAATGGAGAAAAACGTGAATTTTTTAGTGTAAAAACATATATTCCAACAAAAATTATTGAATTTATGGCATATTTTTTATTGATATTAACTAATTGTGTTGATTTCAACGTTGAATTGCGAAATGTGGCCAAATTTTAGTTACCGCGGAGTTAGATCGGTACAACTGTTGTTGTTGCTGTTGTTGTTGATGGTTTTTTCGTCGGAAAATTTTGGTTTTTCGCCACCCTACGCAGGCATAGCTGGTATCGGCCCTGCCTGATGAGAACTGTTTAAGCCACTCGGCCACTAGCCTGAGTGCAGACTCTACTGATTTCTTTTCAGAGAGGTTCTCCTCCAGTAGAACTCCAGTCTACAGGAGGAGAACCTGTCTGAAAAGGGATCAGCAGAGTCTGCACGCAGGCTACTCGGCCACTCACCCCGTGTATCTCATCTGAGATATTGCAAAGGAACAATGTGAAACAAAGGCAGTTGGATCGCATTGCAGTTTTCCAATTCACGATAAAAATAAACGCCTATTTCGTTATATCACTCCAATCTGTCTGTTACAAAGTGCGTTGAAAGTTTGCATACGAACCTTTGGCTTGCTCAAGTCGCCTTGAAGGGAAAGAAAGGCCTTTCCTTTCTTTCAAGATGACTAGGCAAGTCCACAAAGCTCAAGCAAGCGCCAACAATAGAAAAATTGAAAACCAGTTTATCCTGACGGGCAATCCTCCAAGAAATATGAAATAAATGAAAAATATGAAGCCAGCTGTCTGAAGCAAAGTTGGGTGAGAGTAACTTCACTTGCTACAAGCCTCTCTCTCTCTTTTTGGTCCGAAATAGTCCGGAAAATGCAAAACTAAATCGGACCAAAAGAGAGAAAGGCTTGTAGCAAGTCCACTTCAACTCCGAAAACTGAGCCCCTAACACCACAGGCTCAGTTCTTTCGAGCGCTCTTTCTCAAACATATGAAATCTGATACTTGCTTGTGCCAAAAAAATAGCCATATCCTCTCTTACAGGAATAACAATAGAAAAATACAGTGTTCCAAATAACAAACATGAAACCAGGTTTTAGATGACAAACAGAATACTTTGAATGAAATTTACAAATATCTGAATACATCGAGCAACCACAACAACCAATGACACTTGACTTGAGTGCATTAAACTATCGTACAAAATGACACGGGGAATGACCCCTGGTCTGAAATCAATCGAAACGTAATGACAGGTTCGGGCGAGTTTGAACACGTAAGGACAAACGATTAAAAAGAACAGAAATGAATTGCATCATAGTCGGCAGGAAGGATTAACATAAAGACAGGTAATAAATCATTAAAAGGGATATTTAATTCTACATTCATGATATAAGACCTTGGGGCATTTAGTTACAATAAAGGGTAACGTGAAACTGATTTTAAGCCACTGAAAATACATTGCATATCCAGGACAAATCCAAATGTCATTACAAATGATGCGTTGTTTGCAATGTTTTTAGAGAGCGCCAACCAAGAATCTTCAGCAAAGCGAAATTCACTTTCGCAACACTTTGATGCATATTCTGAAATCCATTAGTTATTTGACAAACGGTAATGACGCATTACCATTAAGATCTCTCCTCCACAGAGGCAGGCCCATTCTTTACACATCGACTTAAAAGGTAAAATTATCCAGCTTGCAAACTTGCACTGTAACAATTATTTATGAGAAAATACAAAAGTTAGTCAGTACGCCGCAGAATGGTTGCCCTAATGAAGATTTTTTTCGCCAATTAACGGACAACGCAGAACTATTTAAAGCCTATAAATAACTTGGCCATCGCTGCAATCACAAAAGGTTACCATCAGTGCAAGGTTTCTGAAATATTTCTTGTTACTATCTGCAGTTAGAAAGGTATATACTTTTTATTTACTGCTATGACATGCTGTGAAATGCGGCTGCAACGGTGCTCAGAATTGGACAACTGCACCGGTCAATAGAATCGATGCATCTGTGGTGTGGGCCACTGTGCACGCACATGTGTCTACGGCTCGGGCTGGCGCCACCCATAATCTTGTATGCATCAGGTTCAATTTAGCCCCAAGTTACCCCTCAACAGCTGGAAATTTATCCAAGTTCATCCATCTTGAAAAAAAAAAGTCGAATACTGAAAAAGCAGTCTGTTATTCGAAATTAACAATAAGCAAAAAAATTCATAAAATCAGCTGATAATAAAAACTTATCCCATCATACCCTCGAATTTTCTGCAAAAACGACGAGAACCTTTTTCTTGTAGCGTCCTTTTGTTGGCATAATTGCAGAAGTTCGCTTCTTGGTCTCTCCGAGGGCTTATCTGTTAGCAAGCACTATACTAACCAAAACGCCATATATTAATAAGATGCTTGAAACCAGAGCTACCAACAACGCAAGACCACGTCAAATGAGAAATGTGACAGTGAAAGATCTCCAAAGTTGACCCCTTCAATCGAAATATTACACCTCTATTGTCGTGTCGTCTTATACCCCTAACAGCGGTATTGACAAAATGACAACATACTTAAGACACATGGTAGATCAATATATTAACGATATTTTTGCAAACAATGTTACTGACAGCACAAACATTCCTTGACGATGTCACCGTGAGTGACATAAACATGAAACAATAATAAGAACCGGAAGGAGCAACGTAATGATTGTCAAATTATTCGGGGCGCATTTTTATCTAATCAATTCTCCATTTCCTATCTTGTTTGACCGTTAAATGTTTCACCGTGCATCACTGTTGTTCTTCGTTGTTGCCGTTAAAATCCTTTTAAAATTAAGTGTTCCATGCAAAAATCAGCGAATAAAATAATAAATAGTGAAAGAATAATTTCATCTCATCCAAAATTGAAAATGGGATCTTTTTCGATACAGACAAAGTCTAATTTCATTTCATTTCATTTTAAATTCTTTAGGCACGGTGGCCACGTCAGACGCACATGACTGATTTACAGTGGGCCGTGCAAATACATCCTATTTACAAGAAATAGCTAATGCACTTCTGATCCCATATGCTTGTTGTGTATATTATAAGTTTTTGATGATTTGACTTCAACCTTGTTTACTTGACCTTCCTTTCCGAAATGAGCAAAACAAACCAGAGCTGAAATGGCTAGAACACACATGCATGCTTTTTGCATCAAAGATGTCTGCTAGTATTGCCCATTGATAATAAAAATGAAGTTCTTGGGAAGATCAATGCAGTATCAATGCTGTGACATACAACGGGCAGAACCAGAGGCAGCAAAAAGTCACGCATTAATCGTCTTGCCTTTGAATGGCTGCAGACTGGGTCCTTCCTGCTCCCATAGCCGTATATAAGGTAGTTTATGGGGATAACAATTCCACAATACAATTGCTCACGACTATATACCATGCATTTACATCATAAAGAGGTTTAGTAAATCTGGGTCTGCTGCCTTTTGCGCTCAGGAAAGACTACCGGGAAAGAGAGCGACGACAGGGGACGAAAGGAATTATGAAGAATCGCTAGCTTTGATGGGGTTAAGGGGGGAGGAGATTCCAATATTAATAGTGGTGGCGCCTTGGTGTAATCATCTGACATTGCAGCAAAAAAACAAGGCGGACAGGGTTCGATCCAAAGTAGAACCCTACCACTTGAGCGCCATGAGAAGGGGTTCCAAACTCGATTCTACTTCAGCGATCCAAGAGCTTGGTGCTAAAACCGTAACGTCACTTCACTTCACCAAAAGCATTGCTCACGAATTCATATAATGGATCAAAAAGGGGTTTAGGCCCTGTTTATATGAGGAAAAACACCTCACTTGCCAGACCCGGGGCTGAGAGGCGAGATGCCACCTTCCAATAGAATCCTTTGTATTTTCATTTCGCGTTTACATGATGAACGCAACACCACCGGTATAGTGAAATCCCACCTCACAAGAGGTGGAATCTCACCTGGGTGAGGTGAAATTTTTCCATATAAACGAAATACCACCGGTATGGTGAGGTGAAATGAAATTTTTCGTTGATTCTCATTGGTCAGTTCTTTCTGATTTCACGGAAGAGAGACCTTAATCCATCTCGCCTCTCAGCCCCGGGGCTGACAGGCGAGGTGAAAAATCTCATATAAACAGTGACTGAAATTTACCTCGCCTGTCAGCCCCGGGTCTGGCAGGTGAGGTGTTTTCCCCCATATAAACAGGGCCTTAGAGGCCATTATAACAGGACATAGTGTAGAAACTCCAGATTTGCTGCCTTGGGACGATTGTAGTCAGCAAAAACTGTAAGGGAGCAGGGTGATTACAAGGGACAAGGAGGGCAGCTGCACCTAGGATCCACATTAATGGGATATCTTAGGGGCCCGGCAAGCAGCAAAAATAAGTCTAAAAATGCCTGATGAAGCAGAATTGGTCAATTCTAAATATGATGGGAGCTGCAATGATCCTACTTATCGACTCCTTACCACTCAACATATGTAAATTCAATTCCTTGAAATGGACGGCCCCCTGACCAGTGGTTTGCTGAAGAATACAACAATCATCAATTGCACGATACTAGCAACTGCTACATCCTCATTTTCTAACTCCAACGAACTGTGAGAACCATCCAATCAACAGCGATAAGGCAATAGAGATAATCGCGAGAACAACACCAAATAACTTTGCTTGAACACTTGTACAAACACAACACTGGATGTTAACACTGGATGATAACGCACATAAGCATAGTTATATTCAACCTTGCAAGTAACTATCGCCTGGAGCCCCTTCTGATGTAGAAAAACTTGGGGGGGGGGGGTAAAATATGTAAATAGCGTATTTTAAGTGTTACGTGGGGTATCTGATGAACTGTTTTTGTAAATAGTTGGTCTTTCTTTATTAGTTCCTGTATTAGAGGGCCTCCAAAAAGAAAATGCATAATTTCAGGTTAAGGCCACGGGGGGGGGGGGGTTCTCAGCTAAATTTCGGTTTGGGGTGTGCCGCCCACAGTTTCAAAATGGAACCCTTGACTAGACCGATTTTTGTGAAAATGATACCCTTGGCTAGACCAATCTCTCCATTAAAAGTGCCCTGAAAGGGCGTTTTCTGGACAAAAATTGCCAAATTTTCACATTCTTAAGACAGATTCTCTTAGGATTCACATTCTTAGGATTTAGGATTAGGTTTTCACATTCTTAGGACAGATTCTCTCAGATTCTCTTAGGGCACATTCTCAGGACAGAAATTTTTTTTTAAATTTGGTTTTTTACAGAAATTACCGAACGTTTACAGTTCTTTGACCAAAATTGCCAAAAAGCACACCCTTGCCTAGACTAAACTCGACTAAAATTGCCAAACAGTATACCCTTGGCTAGAAGAGAGGTCCAAAAAGGTATACCCTTGTGGGCGGCACATCAGGTACCTTTACTATGGAAGAACCCCCCCCCCCGTGGTTAAGGCTTTCTAGCAAAATACTACAAGTAAAAGACTAGAATCTATTAGTACACCCCATAGACATGTCGATGAAAGATTTCCGTGTGGATTTCCAATCCATGAGTAACGAGTTACCAATTACGACTTGTATCTATTGTGTGAGTTACCTTACAGTGGTACAGCAGTTTTTTGGCTACGCATTTTTAGAGACACGCCCGACGCGTCCCAAATAAAACACCCAAAAAGGCTTACCATTCAAGCACGCATGGTCAAAAACGGAATTCTGACACGATCTGCCTGGATTTTGCTACGAACATGTCTCGACATGCGTAACCGCTTGTAATATTGGTCATCATGAAAAATTCAAAAATATGCTACTGTTTCCAGGAAATGTCACGCTCAATCAAAGCAAAAATTACAGCAAAGTCGAAAACAGAAGATCTGCTTAGACCTCTCCTTAACTCGTGAAAAACCTTAATGAGGCTCCGTCTATAAATTTTGGTCGAAATTTCGATTTCGCATTTTTTGACAGGACATATCACACAGTCTTTCCATCTGTTTTTCAAAATGAGAGTTAGCTACCATTTCTATAGCTTGATTCTGGAGAGCTGAAAATCAGGTCATTAAAAGACCTTCCGTTATTCGGAGAAGAACTTGAATCGAATATTGTAGAATTCTCGAAACCCTTCCCTGAAAACTGCACAAAAATATCTCTCAATCCTAACTCTTTTGTAGCACAGTAAAAGATCTATTGTCCAATTTCAATTCATATTTTGCATGATATGATAGAGCTAGACGACTAGATCACAGGAAATCAAGAGACAATGTTCGTTATTCGGAAAAGAATTTGAAGAATACTGTAGAATTCTCGAAACCCTTAGAAAACTGTACAAAAACATCTCTCAATCCTAACTCTTTCGCAGAGCAGTAAAAGATCTATTGTCTAATTTCAATTCATGTTTTTGCATGATATGACAGAGCTACATCACAGGACATCATGAGACAATGTTCACTTTTTATAAAAAATGATTAATAGACTCAAGCATGTATAAATTGAATTTTTCCAAAAAGATGATTTTAATTTCCATAAGCACCTCACCTTACAAAGACTTGGGGGCCTACCTAGCAATCTGGTGACTGGCTGGAGCATGAATGGTAACTAATGAAGCATGACCTATCATATGGGGGAGGACAGAGAGGAAAAATTAGTGAACCTTTCAAGCAGACAATATATTTGATATTTCACTGAATTTCTCTCACGTTATGCTTTTGAAATCACTTAGAAACTGAAACTAAAATGGGCAGGTCAAAACAAAGTGAAAGACTTATTGGTGTTATAGATAATTGTGGTTTTAGTGTACAGTAAGCCCAGTTCTACTGCGTTTGACGTTTTTGTTCAATTTCCAATGAGTGTGGTTCACTTTTGCAAAATAGTATATAATTTGCCACTGTGCAGAACGGTTTTAAACAGATGCTAAAGAATGCTGAGAGCAGATAACTCCTTAGATGTCATGTTCCTTCAGTAGTTTAATTGAGCTGAAATCTACAAGTACCTACAGTGCGTGAATGCTCCTTGATATCATGAACACGCGACAAACTAATATTTTGGGAACCAGGGCAATTCATCTTGTTAAATTCTTAGTTTACTAATTTTGAACCTATGGCCTGCAGGATTGTTCTTTCATAGCAAAATATCCACAAGTTGAGAATTCTAAATAATTTGTACCTTAAATTTTTGTCAACAAAATTAATATGCTCAGTGTTTTGGTGTGACATTGGTAAGAAACCCTTTCTTCTGTGATCTTAAATAAATTGTAGACACTGAAAGCTTGCAAATCTGCCGAATATTCACAAAGTTACAAGGTGTTGAAATTCAAGTTTGTATGAAAGCTGAAACCAGAGGATTCTCAATAGCATTTCATAAAAAAGTAGCAAGGGCTTAAAGCTATAGTTTCTGCTTCTTGTTCATATGGAATTTGGAGGTTATTAATTGAGGCTATTGATGCTTTGAGAATCCTGTTGTGCAAGTTTGAAAATGACTCTGTCTCTCATTAGTTAATATTTGACACTTTTTGGATATTTACGCTCTTAAGTGAGTTTTGGCATTGTTATCCAAATCAAATTACTTTCATTTTCAAATTTCTGTTTGGTCTGCTCTGACATTAATGCTAGAGGTATGACATTTGATAATCTGTTAACAAACGGTAAAGTTTGTAATTCCGCCGTTTTCAAATTCTGCCGGCATCATGTAAACACACTTTGCCTGCAGAATTTTATGCCCCGTCACAAGGCCAATATTTTTACTCCTCCCTGTTGTCTTTATTGTCCTAGTTGTTTTATCTATCTTGATTGATTACTGATGTCAGTTATTATTGTCTATGGAATCAGCATAAAATTCTACCGGCATTGTGTAAATGAGAGGCTAAATGGCACTTTTTCATGCCATTTTCAAATTCTACTGGAATCGTGTCACCGAGAGCTCATTTTCCAGGGCGGCATAAAATTCTGCCATTTTCAAATTCTACCTACATCGTGTAAACAGGGTCTAAAATAAATTACAAATCTTAGGGACAGTGTGAAATTCCACCATGCCAATTCATTTTAGGGTTACTTTTCAATATTTTGTCAAACAATGAGCAATTTTTTGGGGAGCCCTGTGCAATAATCTTTCATGCAGCTACAAAATAATACCTACAGTACATACCTTCAAGATACCAGCAGGAACATCATTAGGCACACTGGGGCCTGGTGACTTCTCACCTGGAATGGACATTGCGTTGGACTCAACTGACATATGCTTGATGGCATTTTGTGTCTTTTCTAATTGCATAAGATGTTCTTTCTGAAGTTGTTGTTTAAAATTAGTCCTCATTAAAAAACTCCCTGAGGAGGCTGGCAATGATGATGACATCATCGCATCTGGGTCTGGCTTGATCTTGATATTTGTGTCCATTAGCTGGAAACTTGAATCAAATCTGTAAAATGAAAACATAATTGTGAAAGGACTGCCATACCAATGAGATGTGGCAATAGGTGAAGGTGAATGCGAAGTTGTGGTTCTTAGTGCAAACCACTGGAATAGCAGCTTAGACCCAATTGAAATTGTGACACCTTGTCATGACACTCAAGTGGTGGGACTCTACCTGGCATCAAACCCTGTCCATTTGAATGTTCTGGCCACAATGTCAGCGAATTACACCACTGCGCTACAACACCTTCAGTATGCAGGAGTACAAAATAGGAGCTGATGCATATTTCTCACAGCTATCTTATATCCTTGTCATTGGCACCCCCCCCCAAATTATGAATTGTTAGACATTAAGGGGCAGGGTCACGTAGCCGTAAACAAACCTGTTATCTCTATGATCTATATTGTCGCAAACACATGGCCATTGTGTTCTCCACAGATTTTGGTGGATGGGGTAATCCACAAGAAAGTTACTTCCAAAAATCCACCAATCTCTGCAATTGTGCAACATATGAGTGTTTCATTTGTTTCTCTAAGAAGCTCAAGAGTCCATCTTCAAACTAACACCTTCATTTTAAGAAAAATGGTGGAAAAGAAATGTGATATGGTCTGTCAAAAATACTGTAAAATCGTCAGTTCAAAAGAAGTTTGTTTACATTACATGACCTGAGCTCCTTTAAACAGCACCGGGTTGGTTTTAATGACTAATGAATTAGAAGCTTTCAAGCCAAACTTCTTTGGTATCACTGGCTAATGGAAAGAAAAAAATTGAAAATACCTCTAATATGCTTTGTTATGGGTGTACGTTTTCATGTGATGCTAATATGGTTTGACCGTGTTTGGCACAGTGGTGTAATACTCTGATTTTGCAGTCAGAACAGTAAGGCGGAGTGGGTTTGATACCCCGCAGGGCCCCATCACTTGAGCATCATGACAAGGGGTTGCGGACCCATTAGCGCTTTGCTACTTCTGCGATCCCAGCGCTTGGAGCTAAAAACCACAACTTCACCTGCACCTTCACCTTTACATATTAACATGGTTGTCCTTCCTAAGAAGACTACTTAGTTTCTTGAGAATTCTTCTCTGACAAATGTACAGCCTTCATATGGCTAAAGAACTTCTACTATCATGAGTAGAATTCTTAATAGGGAAAACCATAGAAGGGTAGTCATTGTCTTTCACTCCCCATGGTGTCATCCCTCTATTGTTGTAAAGTAATCAGGAAACTTTTGCAGAATGTAAAAAATGTATATGAATATGAAACAAACCATGGAAAATAAATGAATAACAAGTCTAGGGTGACAATAGATACAAACTATGGATGAATGTTGTTGATTCAATTTGATGGTCAGTGTGATCCATCTGGTCCCCAAAAGCAGAAAGCGGCGCTATTGATAATTTCCTATCTCGTTAAAACCATATGCACCTCTGCAGTTGATTTTTGTTATGTTTTCAACCAGTGAAAGTCATCAAAAATGTTTCTCTTTCAAATTCCTGTATTCCCACACTGATATTCTGTTAAAATGTGTAAAAAATGCATTGCTATTATATACAATAAAACCCACAAAACAGAACCTATGATTTTCCGTAACAGGCTGGCTAGGCTCCTGTACATTCGTAAAATTGAGTTTAATGTACAAAGAAGGTGCTTCATGGGCCAAAAGTTAACCTGGAGATTCTCAATGCACAGTTTTAATCATAAGAGGTTTCTACTGGCTGCCAGTTTGTCACAATTGAACTTCTTTTTATAAGATATTAGCACATTGCATGGTAGTAAAGTCATACTGGGAGTCCACTTGGCATTTTCAAATTTAATCACCAGTAAAAATAGCGGCTGTCTATTAGGTTTGAAAAATTATCAAAAACACCACCATGAAGGCATTAGGAGCTGGAGCACAGTATGCATTGTTACATCTGAAAAAAACTTCTTCATCGATGCCAAGACAATGTCACCAGCGGTTTGTGGTTTCAAATACAATGAAGTTATCTCAGAAGGGTTCTTCCCTTATGATGTAATTCAAAAACTTTCACAATTTGGTCAATCACACAACAAGGTAAGTTTCCTAGGTGCCCAACAAGATATAGGGCTCCTGCTAAGACTTCCTTAACTCTAACTTGAATGCCTCAGCTTGCATTGCATTCTTTCACAAAAATTTTCTGACAAACATTCATATGAGTATGATGGGCAGTAACAAGGGAGGCTTTGAAAAAAGGCCATTATATCTATTGAAGCTTGTGGCTGCATGGGAAAGGGGACATTGTGTACACTGCAAAACGCTCAAAGAGAAGCAAAGATGTTGCAAAATGTTGTCATATGAGAAACATTTTTCCAACTGTAGTATAACCTTCTTCCCACGGACAGAAAGTGAACTCTGGTGCAAACTAAGGTTGGGGGGGGGGGAAGATGTTCGAAAATTTGTCTGACAATCTACACTGTTTGGCAAAGGTCCCAAGTGACTGAACTACCTCCCTGCAATATCCGGCTAGTCATCAGAAATGGACTCACCAGCGGCTACTATTTTTGTTAAGGTTTCAAAAATCAATAGTGTACTGACATCCCTTGGAAATTTTAGACATGACTTGACCACTGCATAGCTATATACCGGGTGTCCCAAAAAAAAGTATACAGATTTGGTCGACCCTAGCGACTAGAATATACAGTAGAGTGAATCAATCCGGAATGATTTTCGAAACATACCTCGATAGCTAACTTGAACATAGATATCTCGTTGTTGAAATCGGTGTGTTGAGAGTGAAGATATTCATCTTCAAAGGACAAATTTGCCTCCACCTCGAAACCAGAGCTTTGGCGTTTGGGCCTAAGCAAATTCTTGAAGTGCTGTGAACAAAATCAATAAACTTTGAAGAAGGCACAACAGATGTGTTTTCCAAAATACAGTTTATGTCAGACCTATCGTCAAAGGAGCTTCGAAATCAGCTTCATTCATCTCAATATCGACAATTGATTTTACTCTTACAATTACATCGGCCAAAGACTCCCTTGAGCATCAACACACTCGTGCAACTGTCGAATCATTCCTTGAAGAGAATTTGTTATCAGATCTCTCAGGAGTCAAGACTAGAAGGTCTAGAGATCTTTTGGGGACCAAAAGATGTCTCCTATCTTGTTGATGGTCCACCTGGAAAAGCAGCTTCGAAGATACGTCATGATCAACCTGATCTCGAGAGATCTGATAACAAATTCTTTTCAAGGAATGATTCGACGATGTTGATGGCGCGTTGAGCTCAAGGGAGTACTTTCACAGATGAATAGCATGTGTGATTTCCGAGCTCCTTTGACGATAGATCTCACATAAACTGTATTTTGTAAAACACATCTGTTGTGCCGTCTTCAAATTTTGTTGATTTTGTTCACTGCGCTTCAAGAATTTGCTTAGGCCCAAACGCCAAAGCTCTGGTTTCGAGGTTGAAGCAAATTTGTCCTTTGAAGATTAATATCTTCACTCTCAACGCACCGATATCAAAAAACAAGGTATCTATGTTCAAGTTAGCTATCGAGGTATGTTTTGAAAATTATTTTGGATTGATTCACGCTATATTCTTATTGCTAGGGTTGACGAAATCCGTATACTTTTTTTGGGACACCCGGTACTTCTGTGGACCTAAAATACTGTACATAACTCTATGTTCACTTTCTCATTAGAGTCTTGTTTGGTCCTGAACCAGGCAGCAGCCCAATGTGCAGCCAAAGCCAAAGATATTTTGTGTTGAATTATGATTTTCAATTTTCCTCCTAAACCTTGGCATAACTACCAAGTATATATAGAATTTTACATGGAATGCATCATGGGCTATGACAAAATTAGAAAACAATAAAAATTTTACTATTCATCCACAGGATGTTTGTATTTAGAAGATCAATTTGTTAGTTTTGTGCTAATGGCAAATTAAGCCTGGATGTCATCCCCAGGCCACCCCAAGGCATTTGATCACACATAAAATCCCAGGTCTGGCAGGGAATTTGAAGAATTTGGACCAAAATGAAAACTATACATTTATATGTAGTAGGAAGACTTTAAATAGGCCAATTCAATCATGCATGTATGTCCAAATCTAAATTTCAAAGCTGGAAGACCTTCGGGAAGAAGGATGAAATATCCTTGAGTGGGCCCCAGTGGGGGGGATGGGTGACCCAGGTTGGAAAGTTCGTACTGCCCACCGAAGAACTTTGGGGCGCACTTCAAAACTTCGGTGCGCGAATGTAAAAAAATTGGTGCGCAGAGCGCATAAATTACAGGGATTCTTGCCACAATGAGTCTGAACAAGAGGGGCTCTGAGTTGTAATTGGTATTTTACCTAAAGTTGAGATGAGCCAGAAATTAAAATTTGTCCAACTGAACAAGAGCTCGCTGAACATGATAAGATTATAAAACATTATCATAAAAAATCGGAATTGGGCCATCCCTTGCTATTTCTATTTTAATTTTGGTGCGCACATTAATTTCATTTTTGGTGGGCAAAATTTTATCAGTCTCTTGGCATTCGGTGCGCAGTTGACAAACTTTCCAACCTGGTAGGTGACCTCCATCAGTGCTTTGACTTGCATATAATCAAGATGAGTTTTAAAATAATGCCCTCTGTAGAACTAGAAGTTTGAAAAGCTGAAATTCTTCATTTACATAATTCGAAACGTGTCTAGCTCATCAACAAGTGACATCTCTAACGCGTTCATTTTATAATCCATCCCCTAGCGAATTCAAAGAAAAGCAAGTTCCGGGTCCCATCATGAACTTTGAACCCCTTGATGATAGGCCTTCGATTCGATCCGCCCTAACTCCCCTAAACAATATCTCTAGGTCAAAACTCTTAGCAGTGGTTTTGTTACCGAGTTTCACCTTCAAGTAGGGCTTTTCTTCGGCCAAGAACTTGAAAAGATTTGATGGCGTGTCAGCATTTGCAAGCCTTTTACCTTGGCGTTACGTTGTTCAGATGTCATACCGTTCAAGAAGTTTATTTTGTCTCTAAAATGGGATTCGAGACACAATTTCATAACCCTTAGTCAATCCCCATTTTCTTTCGCAACTATTTCAATTAACTGTTTTGAAGTTACCCGTCAGTTTTGAGTTAGATGGTTGTGTTAAATGCGAATCCATCCTGGATCGGTTTCTTCATTTGTAGGTCTGCGAAGTCTTCAGTCTCAAATCTTTACTTGTATGAGAAACTCCAAATGCCAAACCAATTTCCACTGATCGCTATCAGCCTCTCTGAGCTTCATGACACACACAATTTTAAACAAAAGACAGTAGGCTTACTAGACCTTGTTTGTTAGGCCCAATGATCTTCAAGCACAAAAATGTTTCAAATCGCCGACAAAAAGTCTCTGGTAAATAAGTAGCCTTCTGAGAAGCGTGAAGGCGGCAGGAATACAAATAAACTCACCCGGACTCCACTTTGGTTAATGGTTTTGATTTCAACGTGTAACAATTGTTCAATTCTGCTTCGAGATCTTCCAGCAGATCAAATCCGAGGTCCACTCCCGATTCGTGCATTTGGACACTTTTTAAATGGAGAACTGAGGGCAGGAACTATGTAAATTGACGATGCAATACGATAATGAAAATTTTGATGCATTAGAAGGCCATGAAAACTTGATGCTTGATACGTAGATTACATGTGTTCTGCACGCGATCTTCCCCTCTTGAGAGCAATGCCGACAACACAGCCACCACAAGCAGCACAAAATCGAAATGTCACGGACCGCAATGCATCATGGGAATACGTCATCTACTTTATCAAAATTTTATTCAAAACAACCAAGTGGCCAAGCGGGGGTGTTCAGGTGGTAGACCAAGTAGCACCTCCAGCTGGCACCAGTGTTGTTTTTCGCCCAGGCGAGATGAAAACCTGGAGAATCTCTGCTGTCAGTATTATATACTTTTAAAATCTACGTTGGTTTGCATTCTCCGGTTCGGGTTCTCCATATCAGAACATTTTGTCTGGCGAGTACTTGCGAGGACATATCAACTCCATCAACAAGATTACGAGGCATTTCCACAACAATAGAGTTTAAAAGAATTTCTGGAGGTTTTTTTATTGAAACATTTTGCCAAAGTATGTGATTTTTGATTACAAAGTCCAACTTTGTAATCTAAGGGGGGACTCGATGTCAGTAAGTAAGTAAGTAAGAAAGAAAGAAAGAAAGTAAGTCACGCTCGTTAATGCGATTGATTAACGTTTTATCTCTGCTAATTAATTTGCGCCTCTGCGAAGCAGAAGCAGCAAATTATTAAAATGCAGATGCTCTGGAATGTCTTCCAAGTATCGGCGGTCGAGCTTGAGCGCGCTCGTGTCCAACTGATTTCAGCCAATGAGATCATCGAATGTGGCTGATTATGCGGAAATTCACGGGATTATACGGGAATGTGTTTGTTTTGCGTTCATTTGAAAACAAAAAGAAAAATGGCTAATTGGTTGCCGAGAAAATCTGTGCGTACGCATTTGGCAAAGCAAGGAATGACCATGAGCAAAGACCATGACCATGAGAATTCCTTTTTGTCAAGTTTGCGACGAAGTGAAACATAAACAAGGCAGGCCAAAAGATACACTCAGAAGTAGGTCGCGTAGTCGTGTGGCTACGGAGTTATCGAACTCAAGATGGGAAGGTGAGTGAAGTGGTATAAACAGATTTATCTTCAAGTATTTCATCGTTGATTTTGTGACTTGACTGTGCATATTCTTTTGATCTATCTAACGCTTCTGTAAGCCCTTCTTCCATTCCAGTCAGGCACTACACTTTGATCTTCGGGCACAGCAGCAAACTTATGAAGCACGGCCCTTTCCCAAACGCTAACAGTTGCCATGTTGGCATTAATATTGTTATAGTATTACCCCCACTTCTTATCAGATTGATAAGTAAACTTAACAATTATATCCTTATTTTCAATTTTATTTATGATTTGCAGCTAATACAATGCAGAAGGTCGTGTGGTTACTGCATTTTCACTTTCAATCTCGGAAAGGGCGGAAAAGAGAGGTGAGTCGAGTACCAAACACAGATTTTATTTTGAAATATTTTGCTTTGACTGTTATTTAGATTGGACATGATATTTATGTGATCTAACGAAGGAGAGTTTGTCTTCCGGCAGCAAACACAACAATGCTGCCACGCCCCTTCTTGCTCGTTCCTGAGGTGCTTCCAGCATGCTTCTGCAGTGTATCCCAGCATGTGATGACAACCCTGTCGAGGAGCGCCCAAGGAATTCAGGCCAAGAGACGTTGAATGAAAACACGCAAAATAAAAGTGTTGAGTAAAGCCTGAATGAATGTTGAATCTTTGACAATGAAACTGCTGATATTATTTCAAGATCCTTTGTCTGGCGTCTGGTCCCCATTGTCAACGAGAGAGTAATTACGTCATAGGCTTCTAAATCCGGTTGTTGTTTGCCTAAAAACCCAAGGTTCAAGTTCAATTAGGTAAGCATAAGCATGGAGCGAAAGTCAATGAAAATATTTGGAGCCTTTTGCAAAAGCAAAATTCTATCACACAGCACTCATTGACCAGATCGTCTTTTCGCGAATCCTTTGTAGGTTTACCTATTTTGATTGATGTATCCCTTATTGGCATGATGTTGCCCACTAAATTCCATCTCCATTCCATTCAACAGGAATGTCCAGTGTCTACTCGCAGAAAGACGATTGTATCAAAGGGACTTGTACTTTGTAATGTTGGACACTTGGTAATCCTGAAGTTCTGTAAAATTCATTTCTTTTAATTGAATTGTTTTGAATCAGAGGTACATGGAATTACTCTTTGTCTTCCTATCAAATTCAAAATGAAGTATTTTCTCTTCACTAAGAGAGCTAACGTTGTAGTAAACAGCATGGTCCAAGCAGTTAGTGACCACCTAAACTTACTTTGTAAATCCCACCTGGTTACCATGAAGGTTTTTACCTTCCAGGGTGGGGCGCAAATTTCGGATAGTGATATCCCTTGTTGGCACTGAAATAAAGAAAGCGCACATAAAGCGCATACAAGACAGAAGTTTCCCGCGATCCTATAGCAACATTTGACGTCGGCTTATTTCATGTTAGACAGATTTGACACCATAAGATGGATAAATTACTAGGATGTTTACCCTGGCACAGCAACAAATTCACCCAGAATTGGCACGTTCTTGACTTCATTAGCAGCTTAATTATGTCAAAACAATCGTTTTCTAGAACGAACGAATCATTAGGCACTTATTGATAGTACTCATTATGCAAATAACTCAACTTTAGAGGATGATGTAACCGGCGGCCTGCACAGAGGCTAGCATTTGCAGCATAACCAAAGGTAGAAGGACCCCCCTCCTACACAGCAACGGATGCAATCATCGCAGGTGAAGTTGAGACGAAAGGTGCAGAATCCCAGCAAGCAATGGCGCCATGGACTGGGGGAAGGGACGTGATCACACTGAACCAAAACATCTTCATGCATATCATTCTGCACAGAGGAATCTTCGTGACTGCTTGTCTCAAATTAGATGCCCGCGAATAGCAACAACTGAAACGTTCTGTACGGTTCTGCATAAGTAATTTTGCGTTATCGTAAATCTCACATGACATCTCATTTGACACAGATGCACCAATAGTTTTGTGCACGAACTATAAGCAAACTAGGGGTAATGACTTTTGATTTTTGCGTATCATATTCTCGTTTGACATAAAGACCAAAATATTGCCTTTGACCTTGAGGCGATTCTTGTCCTTATACTAGGCGCTCGATTTTCCATTGAAGGCGACTTTAGCAGCAACACTCATCTCTCTGACTGTAGCAAAAAACAGAATCAACGATCATTTGGGGTTATGAAGAAATCAATAATCAGATATTCTTATGCTTGTTTAGCTCAGGACGGACTTTGTAATCATCCAAAAGGATCTTATGTTTAAAAGTGAAATGCCCCTCGAGTAGTTAAAATTTTTGTCCCGACGATTCCTCGCCAGACTTGCTCTAAGTCTTTTCCGTGGTACGTCAGCGCTCAGGAAAATACGCAGCGTCCTCGTCTTAGTTTACGCCCCCGCCGGGATAGTTATTTTCCGGAGTGTTGATATTCAACGGAATATCATGGTACGAGTTCAGCAAGTCTTTTCCAAGCTGAACTCGTACCCTTCGCTCAATCAAATTTTCTCAACGGTGCATTGACCTTTTATACCACCTGCGTCATAAAAGCGGAAACATCATTTGTGCGAGCCGCCGGGAATCTTGCTGACATGAAATTGGCTTCTGTCTGTGTGGCGCACAAATGTGCTAATGAATGGCATTACACGACACGCCATACCCCATGCAATTGTAAATGAGGGGAAACGAGTACCAGTCGCTAAAAAGCCGAAAATGATCCCCCCCCCAAACTGTATCATTGAATTAGACAACTTAGAAAATCGATCCTCCAGCAAGTGGGATGAGCATGTCCACCCAAATCCAACCGGTGGCGCTGTAGCAGGCTAGTGGCGATGCCCCTGGACAGTAAGAGTGACATTCAAGAAATGGAGAAGCTCGGGGGGGGGGGGGTACCTTAGTACTGTTCGTGGTACGGGGACGTGCCATTTTTTAGGGGTACTTTTTTCAAACCGTTACGGAATTATGGGTATCATTTTCAAAATTTTTTGACATTTCACGGAATTATGGGTGTCCTTTTCAGGGGATTTTTCATAATTTACGGAATTATAGCCCAGATATTTATTCGATTTGTGGAATTATGGCCCTAAAATCCAAGCTAAACCTGAAGGGGCCTTATTCTTATGCGAGAAATCAACTCAAGCAAGTAAACTTGCGCATATGTGCCAAGTTTTTTTCCCAGGGGGGGCACTCAGCACATACGCATAGGGGGGGTCAGTCCAAGAAATTTTCAGGCAACCCAAAAATATCACTTCAGATTTATTGCAACCCAAAAATATCAGCTCATTTTATACATATAAACCTGTACATGAACATAAAATATCCCCAAACAATGCAAATAGAAGTCAGGATTGCCTCCATCGAACCCAGAAATATCATTATAACGATGTTTGGTATCAAAAAATATCATGAACATAGTTTCAGTTTTCTTTGGACCAAAAAATATCACTTTTGGCAACATTTTGACCCAAAAATATCGGACTTACCTCCCCGTATGTGCATGTGCCGAGTGCCCCCCTGGGGTTTTTTTTGCAAGTGTTTGGGTTTTGTCTAGTTTGATGCAAGGTGCATGAATGGCAGTCTAACGGTTGAGAAATGAAATTGCAGATGATTCTCTCAACAAAGAAACCGGGACGATTTCCTTAAATATTTGTGCTATGTTGTGTACTGTCGACAAAATCAACTGTAAAAAGCATTATGTGTTGTCCTTTTGATAGCTATAACAGTTGCGTTTTTATGGAGCCAACATTGTATGAAGCGCTTCATTCATACTGCCCATATCTGCAAAAGTTGACCTATTTCAAAGTTTTAACTAAACTCATAGATAATGGCAGTATTGCTATCCTTTTTCGACAAATTTTGGGATCGTTCATGGAGAGAGTATGTTTGTGAAAGACCCCACGCAAAACACTGTCAATGTAAAAACTTTGCAATAGCATAACGATTTTTAGCAGCATATCCCTCGCAGCTGGTGAGGACGTTTGCAAGAATATTACGGTGTCCAATGGGATATCCATACCCAACAGCAAAACTGAAACAGCAAACATGATACAGTGTGAAGTCCTAGGGTGACAATTCGAGACGGGGTGTTGTGCCACTTAACTTTTAGGGGATGACCCATGTTTAAAGATTTTCGGTTGATTTTCGCACATATTTTTAAGGATCTAGTGGAAAATTTAAAAAAAAAATTAATTGAAAACCAGCGTAATTCTAAACATTAGAAAATAAGAATAGTTTCAAGGGTGAGTATGTCAAACATGGAAACGATGGTCCTGTGGGGTCCTACATTAGTTACCCTTGGTACCAGAGCCAGAGCCAGAGCGTCAGAAAATTTTTTATTTCCTGCGGACGAAAACTTTTTGCTATGAAATTTCCTGTCAGTTCTCCATCACAACAGCTGAATCGATCAAAATGAAAAACGATCAGACATCGGATCAAAAGCCTGGATGAAAATTTTTAGAGGAATTTTTTCAGTTATACCGGGTGAGCCAGAAAAAGTTCCCACTTTTGAAAATTCATAGAACAAAGATTACTTCACCGATTTGAATCATTCAAATTCTAGTTAAAAGCCGAAAGATCGAAGTATCTTTGTGATTTTTCTTGCTGCCTTATCAGCACTAGAAGTATAGGTAAATTCAAGTTTATAAGAATTTCATGTTTGCAAAATGACTGAAAAGGGGCCTAAAACATCGATTAAATCATAAAGGACTCATCGCACAGAACAACAAAGAAAATGCCATTTCCCAAGGATGAGAGCTATCCTTGGTTGAAAGAAATCACTTCATATTTTTTCAACCTGTCAAAAATTCGGGGGAAAAGCTCATTGTTGCACCCCCTTTGTAAATTTAGTTACCTTTAACAGTATTTAATTAGTTTAATGTATTCTTGTTTTGTTTTGTTACTCTTCTTAAACTTTGCTGTTTGTAGGTTTTTACCTTTATATACATGTATGTTTAAGAAGATTGAAACAAAAATTATTGCCATGGGATTGAAAAAATCTTCAGTATTTGCTTGAAAATAGATGTCTCATAGCTATCGAGAAAAAAGACACGCCCATTTCTTATTGTTCTGTGTGAGGAGAGTCCTTTATATGATTTGAGAAATGTTTTAGGCCCTATTTTAACCATTTTGCAACCATAAAATTTTTGCAAAGTTGATTTTTCTCTTATTTCTAGTCCTGGTAAGAAGGCGAGAAGATTCACAAAAATGCTTCAGTCTTTTAGCTTTTAACTGGAATTTGAATCATTCAAATCCCTAGCTATGAATTTTCATGATGCTATGAATTTTCTTGATGCTCTGAATGTTCAAAAGTGGGAACATTTTTCTGGCTCACCCAGTCTATTTTGACAAAACAGAGAAATATCCCATCCTCTCACTTGGCAACTCCGCTGGTCAAGGCTTCTGTTGACGGAAAAGTGCGTAAATCTGCAATAAAAGTGACGCTTTCCATTCATTTAGAGTGAGAAATCATGCAGGCACGGTACCCTTTGGTCATTTTATCATAGCAACAGCACCAGC